>JAGDYQ010000087.1:1130779-1299732 GCA_021962125.1 Bulinus truncatus | reverse complement strand
GTAGAGGAGAGAATATTTCGGGCGATATGGAAATAGACTGTGACGTAATTAGAGTAATTAAGACGTGGACGTAAGTAGTTTAAATCTGGATTAGGAAATTTTAGAAAAGGACAACACAGCGTGTAAAAGTCGAGCATAGAGACGAGCTCATGAGTAGATAGGACTTGGCGCTATGGTCTACTGAATGACATGGGAGTTGCTGAGAGACGACGACTGGAATAGGTATAGAGTCAATGAGACGATTAGAATCTTTACTCGTATAGATTGTTGGTTAGAGGCCGAGTGGTTGTCATGTAGAGACAGAGTGTTTGTCAGGTAGAGGCAGAGTGGTTGTCATGTAGAGGCAGAGTGGTTGTCATGTAGAGACAGAGTGGTTGTCATGTAGAGACAAAGTGTTTGTCATGTAGAGACAGAGTGGTTGTCATGTGGAGGCAGAGTGGTTGTCATGTAGAGGCGAAGTCATGTATGGATGTAACAAAGTCAACACAGACATGCCGTAAGGTTTTTGGCACATTAAATGAAACAAACTCGTTTCATAAATGGAAATTAAAAAAAACTGTCAATTAAATCAATGAAAATAGCTTAGAAAACCAAGTGGGCAATAGAATAAACATAGTATTCCATTAAAAGTAAAAAATACCAATACTTTAGAAAAAAAAGTTCATAAATCACGTTTATCTTTTCTCTCCGTTGTACAATGCTTACCTGACAAAATCTAAGTGTAACTCACCTGACATGAGATTTTATATAAAGTTTACATAAATAGTTTGTACAATACTATCATCTATTATGTCCACATTTCATTCTAGCATTTCTTAAAAAAAAAGTAAACTCAACTAAATTATACTAGACACTATTTCATTGCAAAAAAAAATAGTATTAAAAAATTCTAAAGCACATACCTTTCTTAATTAAATTCTGTACTATTAAATGAGTTAAAGTTCATTTAGTTTTGTCTTCAAAAATTATAAAAATCATTCCATTTATAATTTTACTTAATCATTTAAATATAAAAGAAAAAGAAACAAGAAGCTCCATCCTTCCTACGCAGGCCCGTAGCGTGCGGGGGGGGGCATGGGGGGCCGGGCCCCCCTGCGTTTTGTCTGACCCCCCTGCTTATTTGTTCTACTTAGTAAAATGTATTACTTGGCCCCATCCTGCTATTGCATGGCCCCTGCTGTAGAATGCCTGGCCTCTCCTGTAGAATTTTCACGCTACGGGGCTGTTCCTACGACCGAACATCTCGGATGGAGTCATAGATATATATCTATGGATAGAGCTGTGTGTTTATGGCCAGATATAATCTGTGTAGGGATATAATCTGTGACCTATATAATCTGTGTAGGAATATCATGTGTGACCTATATAATATGTGTAGGAATATCATCTGTGACCTATATAATCTGTATAGGAATATCATCTGTGACCTATATAAATTGTGTAGGAATATCATCTTTGACGGATATAATGTATTTAGAAGTATCATCTATGACCTATAAAATGTATGTAGAAATGTCATCTGTCACGGATATAATGTATGTAGAAATATCATCTTTGACGGATGTAATGTATGTAGGAATAACAGAGCGGCGGGGTGAGTGTGTCCGCTAACATCTGCTGGCATGGTAGAAAAAAGGGTTTTAAGACTTGCATACACTAGCCAGACCAGCAGGGTGTGTGGTACTGTTGATCGGTCAGAATGGCAAGGCAAGGGTTCTTTTCCTGTCCCTCAAACGTAATGGAAAGAGTAGACGTAACGTGATGGATGAATTGTACCAGGGATGAAGAGAATGGGATATTCTGTACAGAGCTCTGCTTTCATGAGGGGGATGGGTGGTCATGCGGTGTAGAGCGCTCGACTGTCGACCGGAGGGTCCCGGGTTTGAATCTCAGTAAGAACCTTGGGATTTTTTCAGGTCCTGGTGATAGTCCCCAGTCCACCGAGCTTTAAATGGGTACCTGACTTTAAATTGGTGGAGTAAAGGCGGCTGGGCGTTGTGCTAACCACACAATCCCTTCGTATGCCAAGGTTATAGAAACAGATGAATTCTACACTTCATCTGCCCCGATGGCCCGTTAGGGTTAAGGGAACTTTTTTCTGCTCTTATGAAGACAATGTTTTGAGAAATGACCTGCCAGTGAGGGACAGTATTGATAGGGGGCAGTGTTATAATTCTCTCTCTCTTGCCCTCGGTAGTGCGCGATGAATGGGGAATTCCCTCTACCAGCGCACCGTACAAATCTACAATTGGAAAGTGACTGTGTGACGTAACACAGCAGATCAGTGATGATGAAGCCGCAGAAAGAACAGTGGCCATTGTAATTGTTGATTGTTTATAAATTATTTAATGCTTTTTATTGCCTGTGTGTTTGATGATATTCATTTGATAACATTTAACAATATTTTACAGGGTAAACAATTTCAAATCTTCTACAGCATTAAGATTGGAGTGGGATTCTAGAATATTGACTAAAATTTACTAGTCTCTCCCCATTCTCCCATATCAAAAATTTCCAAATTCTTCAAACTATTACGCTTTTAATGTCTTATTTATCTCTTCATTTATACATGTATTCTTGTTTTATTATCATTCTGTCATTGATACATTTTTTTAACAACAAAATATAAAGACAATCAAGGTGAGAACTTAACAATTCATTTAATAATATTTGTGTACACTGTACACCATTGAAGGCCTGCCATAAATATCATGTCGGCCGGTCTGATGTAGAATGTCTGCTTTGATACTTATCAAATGATCATCTGATGTATTTTATATTAGGAAGGAGCTAACGATGAGATCCCAAGTACTGGGAGAAATGAATGAGAATAGATGGGGGGGGGGGGGGCTCTTCTCAGACCGACCTTTGTGCTTTCAATGATCTAGTCCAGTATTTCCCAAAATGTGTTTTGCGGGGATTGGGGGGGGGGAGTACGTGCTGCCCGGGCTGGGAACATTGGGTAAACAAACTTTGCTAAAGCGAAAACATTGAAATAAGAAGAAACCCATGACCGTAAAAACAATACATGCAAGTTGATTTTTTTTACTAGGGGGGGGGGGGTAGTTAGTAGAACGAAATCAAAAAAGGGGGGCCACATATATCAATAGTTCGGGAATCACTGATGTAGTCACAGGTGTCAGATTATTCCAGGAAATGTCGATCAGCCTTCTCGACAGAAGCGCAGCCTAAGATGATGATCACTTAGTGGTTGGAACCATAAAAATAAAACGGAGAGCCTTCAATGACACAGTAGACAGACCACATATTAAATTACCCCCCCCCCCCCCCAAAGACAAGAAGAAATAGATATCTAATCGGCCCTCTTAATTTCCCTAAGAAACCGTGACCTTCACCTCTTGTTAAATTACGCCAATTTTTAGCACCCCTCCCCAACCCCCTTCCCCTAAAAGTTAAAATAAAGAGATAAACGAAAATCGCAATTATATCGTTGAATATAAACTTCAAATTCCGCCTCCTATTGGTAATCATTGAAAGTTAATCTGATTAATATAAGAAAATTAATGCTTCTCTTTACCTAAATAAGCAATTTTAACAACGCAGTGGCTACGGATACGGCAAAAGCATGCGCTCTAGCGCTCTAGACGGACTTTATGTTTTTACTGCTGTATATGTGCGCATGCGCGATAGCCGGACTCCGTATTATTTATTTCGGGGTCCGGCTATAGATATTGCGCCTAGCCCTAACCCTAACCCTAGCCCCGAAAACAAAAATTCGCAAAATCTATAGCCGTACCCCGGAAAAAAATAATACGGAGTACGTTAGTCGTATCCGTAGCCACTGCGTTTTAACAAATTAATTTCCGATTGTCAATAGGATTTTCATTGACCGTATCCATGACAAGCATTACGCAACAAACTGCTTTAGCTCAGATTGGTGATGTAATTTGTCGTCGAAAAATGTATTCATTTTCAAGCTCCTTCACCCAATGTTAATATATCATCACAATATGACCCCATTCACATATGTTATTAAATCATTATCCAATGCTAATATGTCATCACAACATTATCCAATGCTAATATGTCATCACAACATTATCCAATGCTTATATGTCATCACAACATTATCCAATGCTAATATGTCATCACAACAGTATCCAATGCTAATATGTCATCACAACATTATCCAATGCTAATAATTTGTCATCACAACATTATCCAATGCTAATATGTCATCACAACATTATCCAATGTTAATATGTCATCACACCATTATCCAATGCTAATAATTTGTCATCACAACATTATCCAATGCTAATTTGTCATCACAACATTATCCAATGCTAATAATTTGTCATCACAACATTATCCAATGCTAATATGTCATCACATCATTACCCGATTCACATGTCATCAAACCATAAGCCCTACAGTCAAGACTTTTAATGTCGGACGTGTTTACTGTTTTAACATGTTCAAATGAAGAAAAAAAACTTTCAACATTTATATTAGTGGAATTCATTTTACATTATCGAAAGAGTCCAATAATCAAAAGAAAAACTTCCCAATTTTTTACCGTATCATTTTATCAGTCTACTCTGTCACTGTGTTTCTCGCTTTTGTTTCTTTTAATATTTTTTTTGACCAGAGTTCACGCTAGTCTATGGAGATCAAATGACACTGACAATGGAACTAAATTAATGCTAAAGGAAATAATAATGAATACACCGCTAAAGAAAACAATACGCATTTGTTCATGCTATTGTAGCCATAGAACATACACTATTAAAAGCTCGTATCTCCAATCGCTAAACGCTATAGATCTACTGGCTGATCGGAACACTGAAAGAAATCAATACACTGGTGTTCGATTAAATTTACAAGCTTTGCCTTCAACGCTGCAGACTTAATATGTAAGACTTTGGATCGCTGTCTATCGGTTTGTCCTTCTTTATTACAGAAATTAAACTGAACCACTTTCACAGGTAGCAGTGTGTAAATTTACAGTCAGTTCTATGTAATGTTGATCTGCCCTTGAAGTTTTATGGAGATTCGGTGTATTATATAAATATATCTATGTTACAGACTTGGCAAAGGTAAGATATTCTGTTAAAACTTTGACCGTGGTGCAGACCAATTGCTTTAAATATTAATATACTGTATGTGATAGTTGTACGTTATTATTTATTGGTACTGATGGAAATATTGAGATAGATGGATAGTATATTAATACGCCATACATACATGTACGTTTATATATATATATACATATATATATATATAAACAGGGACGGTTTTAGACAGATTAATCCTGATCTAGCCTCGCGCTATGTAGTGATTTTCATTTCGGCTTGACAAATATTCTCAAACATTTCACTTTCTTTGAGATTACATATATAACCCACACGTAGCTTGTGGAGGGACAGCCCAGGTAATTTGGCATGATTTCAAATGAGCTGGAATCGATTAAACAATGTTGTCTGGCTTTAATGAAATGTATTCTATTTTATAAAAACACTTTATATCAATCCAGTAAGAGTAACTTGAAATAAGCTGACTGAAAATAATGCAGCAGCGTTTGTATCTGTGTTGAGTAAACGTTTATTTGTAGCTGCAGCACGGACTGAATAGGTTCGTTGAGGTACCGGCCGCAGTAGAGAAATATGTGTTCCTTTAAAAGAGCCACTACATTTGACTTTTTTCGTGGCGCTTCCCACGTTGGGATCCAGTGCAGGCAAATGGTGCACCCGCAGTTCAGTCAAACTCTGAGTTGCAGCCTGCTCCAAGTAATTAGCACAGAATCTTTCTTTTTTCATATCTAATACATTATCGTCTAACGTATTAGACCGACATTGTGTATCCCTTCCGCTTGCTCGACTAAAAATAGTCTGGGGAATTCAAAAATTTTCGTCTCCCTCAGGCCAATGGGGGGGGGGGGGGGGACAACTACGCAACTACAAGTGAGGGAAGGGATGAGAGGTGGCGTGTTTTATTTATGTGGGAAAGGGGAGGTATTAGTTAACTTGCTTGCTCGGGTAAAAATAGTCTGAGGAATTCCAAAACACAACAAGGATTTCTTATTATATCGCAGGTAGCAGTCAGCTACAGCAGGCTTTTTAACTAGTATTAAACATAATTGCCAAGTTATTCACTTAAAAAAAAATCCAATAGTATTGAGACGTAATTTATTTTTGAGATTATAATATCGAGGCGAATTTCCCATTATCAATATTCATAAAAAGTGATGATTCTGCTTGTAACTCTTCGTGGTATCTAAATTATTAGAATTGCCCATTGCCGAATCTTCACCTGCAACATGTTTAAGTCATCTCACTAAAGTGATACACGTTTAGGTCATCTCACTAAAGTAGAACACGTCCTAAAGTGACTGACAAGACTTGATGACCAGCCACACACCGAAAGTTGTTTTTTTTTTAAAGTTGATTTACATAATACACTTTAGGCCAACTTATTTCCAATGTTATAGGACCAAGTGGATTAGAGTCCAACATCAGTTTGGCCTGTTGAATCGCGTTACATTTATTCAGTGCACATCTCTATTGACTTTTCGTCTACCGCATCGGCAGCATGTTTATAAGATAATCATGTTTATAATATAGTCCTGTTTATAATATAGTCATGTTTTATAATATAGTCATGTTATAATATAGTCCTGTTTATAATATAGTCATGTTTATACTATAATCCTGTTTATAATCTAGTTATGTTTATTGTATAGTTATGTTTATAATATAGTCATGTTTATAATATGGTCCTGTTAATAATCTAGTCCTGTTTATAATCTAGTCATGTTTATAATCTAGTCATGTTTATAATCTAGTCATGTTTATAATCTAGTCCTGTTTATAATCTAATCATCTTTATAATCTAGTCATGTTTATAATATAGTCCTGTTTATAATATAGTCCTGTTTATAATCTAGTCCTGTTTATAATCTAGTCATGTTTATAATCTAGTCCTTTTTATGATATAGTTCTGTTTATAATATAGTCCTGTTTATAATCTAGTCATGTTTATGATAAGTCCCTCTAAAAGCTTATAATCTTCCTAATGCTGCCTAGAAAAAGGTAAACTGATAAATAGATTTATTGATGATAGATATATTGGTGAAATCAATTTTATTCGGTAGATCAGAAGAAAGAAATGATATAAATAAATATTCAGTACCATTCTTTAGAGATGTTCATGAAAGTCTTCTTTTTCAATCTAATGTGCTGTGCAGTTTGTATTACTATCGATCAATCGATCTACCCCTATTGATTTCCTCGTTTGTATTCTTGTTCACGGTCTAGCTAGCATTTTGAATGCACCGAGAGAAGTTAAGGTATATCATTAGCACCTAAACATCAGCTTACACTTTACCTCACTGTTTTCCAAGGGGGGACCCAGGCCCTACCGGGGGAGGGTGAGGCAATTGGTGGCTTTCCATTACACTTATTTATAATTATTTTATGTTCTCCTCAAATTTAACTCCATTTCTCGCATAAATTGCAACCATCAGATAGTAGTGTCTTTGGACCACTTAAGAAATATGAAGCATTTGATGGTTGGATTAGAATCAATCATGGTAAGACATTGTGTATCTATGACATTCCAGGAATCGCTGCAATGACCCTTCCAATGGCAACTACTCCATTGAACATTTCAGTCTAATTTCAATGTATACATACAACAACATCAGTTTCACAGATGACAACTGTCACGGGCCGAAACTTTAGGCATTCAGTCATAACCATCTGATTCACAGTCAACAGTTACTGTCTTATAGTCTGTGTCAGCCGTCTTCACTGCAAACATCATAGCTACATCATACATTTTAATGGCTACATCATACACTTCAATGGCTACACCATCCACTTCAATGGTTACAACATCCACTTCAATGGTTACACCATGCACATCAATGACTACACCATTAGCTTCAATGACTACACCATTAGCATCAATGACTACACCGTTAGCTTCAATGACTACACTATTAGCTTCAAAGGCTACACCATCAACTTCAGTGACTACATACTGAAAGCTGTGCTGTGAACTAGAGAGCTGCACGGGACTGTAATTTTCATCCAACCCCAACCCTCTCTGTCAAAGTCTGCTCCATACTCACCCGTCCCCACTCATACAAATCCGTAATAGCTGAAATGAACATAACCTAATGACAACATTCTTAAACTAGTTACAAACACTGACTATAACATAACCTAATGACAACATTTTCAACTAGTTACAAACACTGACTATAAATCAGAAACCAAATAATCAATCAATCAGTTGCCTGTCTATTACAATAGTTTTGTGCAACATGAACCGACAAGGTGAAAGTGTTTAAATTAATCAATTCGCGTTTACAATTCCCAATTTCTTCATCAACCTCATTTTATTGCATTTTTCTTTACTATGGCCAGATTTACTTCTAGGATGTTTAAGCTGGAAAGTCCGGAGTCTAATGTGTTGTATTGTTTGATTTTAAACGGTGTGAAATAGACTGTGTGTATCGAATTGTGAACTGCCAACTTTAAACTAATGAATGTCAGTCTATTGTATTAATGATACAATGACTGAATTAAAGTTTTAACATTTGACTAATTTAAAATGTTTCGTTTTTTTTAATAAAAACATTTCTTCTTACAGAATGTTCTAATGGGTATCAGCCGCAGCATCTTCTTGTAAACAACAAATCTACAAATGGAATCGGGAAACAGAAATAACTCTTTGAGTAAGCTTGCATCCTCTTTTTATCGTTATTTGATATATTACAATAGGCCCACAATACACCTGTCTCTAAACACATGTATTACAATAGGCCCACAATACACCTGTCTCTAAACACATGTATTACAATAGGCCCACAATACACCTTTCTCTAAACGCATGTATTACAATAGGCCCACAATACACCTTTCTCTAAACACATGTCTTACAATAAATTTGTATTGAGTTGATTAAGACTGTATTTGCTGAGGATGAAAAAAAAGTACTGCGATAGATTTAACAAAGTTTTAAGTGACTCTTGATATATTAAGACTCCAAGACATAACAGGAAAGATAACTCATAAACTTGTGTCTTCATTCTAGACATAAAAATAAAGATAACTCATAAACTTGTGTCTTCATTCCTTATATATGGTTACCGTTCTTCTTACCAGCAAGTTGAGATCGATAACCACACGGACCATTGACATACTCAGTACTGGAATAGCCTATAGAAACATAATAGCACAGGCTCAGTACTGGAATAGCCTATAGAAACATAATAGCACAGGCTCAGTACTGGAATAGCCTATAAATACATAATAGCACAGGCTCAGTACTGGAATAGCCTATAGAAACATAATAGCACAGGCTCAGTACTGGAATAGCCTATAAATACATAATAGCACAGGCTCAGTACTGGAATAGCCTATAAATACATAATAGCACAGGCTCAGTACTGGAATAGCCTATAGAAACATAATAGCACATGCTCAGTACTGGAATAGCCTATAGAAACATAATAGCACAGGCTCAGTACTGGAATAGCCTATAGATACATAATAGCACAGGCTCAGTACTGGAATAGCCTATAGATACATAATAGCACAGGCTCAGTACTGGAATAGCCTATAGATACATAATAGCACAGGCTCAGTACTGGAATAGCCTATAGATACATACTAGCACAGGCTCAGTACTGGAATAGCCTATAGATACATAATAGCACAGGCTCAGTACTGGAATAGCCTATAGATACATAATAGCACAGGCTCAGTACTGGAATAGCCTATAGATACATAATAGCACAGGCTCAGTACTGGAATAGCCTATAGATACATAATAGCACAGGCATAGTATATTAAGGGAAGTGGGAGGACATTAAACTTTCAGTTTATAAATTGTTCACGTTTTACGTTTAAAACATTACACTCCCCGTTAAATATTAAACATTGCATGTTGGATGTCTTATCTCAATGATGTATAGAATCAAATTTGTAAGGTAACAATGTAATGAAGATCTGATATAATAATGTGCAATATATTCTTTAAGTTAGGGCATCAAAAAGCTCAATCAGGCACTGCACGTATTAAATAATGTTGCCCGAGGGTAGGGAAGGGTGGGTACAGTTTTCATTAAAATCCGTTGCATGTGTGTGTGTGTGGGGGGTCTTTGATTTTAAAATATGAATTTTAAAATTGTATTCTGTTCTTCTTTTGAAACAGTGTTTTATCAAAGTGTGGTACCCGTTCTGATGAGTTAAGTATGAGTTAAGGGGGTACGTGCTGAAAGGAAATAAGAACCGTAGAAACAACAAGAAGTAATTCGAACAATAACAACATCAACAACATTTATTACATGATAGTTGCAAACATCTGCCACGGATAACAAAAAGGCGTTAATTGAAAACGTCTGAAAGATGTGCACATTGATATCGTATCAGTAATTTTAAGTTAAAGAACCCCAGTAAACAAAATAAACCAATAATAGCAATGGCAACTAGAAACGAGACACGATAAAAACAGAGTTTTTAAAACTAAACATTTTCTAAGAGATTTTTTTTTTAATTTTGCAATAAATTATTCTAATCTTACCATGTTCATTTAAGTAAGTGTTCACATAACCCCAATTTAACCTTAACAAAGCTTAAAACCAGCAGTTGTGTTTACATTTTTAAAGATATTGGCGATTGAAGAGTTAGATAGAGACATATACTGTAGCACGGTGTGTAAATAAATGCACGCGTGTGTACCGACCGCTGCTTTGATATACTAGCACGTGGCTCGATCTGAAACGTAGTATAATTTGTGCAAGGGAAGTAACCCATTTATTAATGCTTTTCGTCATAGTTATATCCCTTAATTGTTATTAAAATTTGTGAATTATTTATTTGTCTTTTATTTTTAAACCGGAGGGTTTGGGGGGGGGGGGGGGTTAAACTTACGATTTTTAAAATAAAGAAACGAATACAGTTTTGAAAATACGGTTTTTAAAGTACAGGTATATATATATATATCCCGTCCCCTCTATTTATTTTAAGGGTATTTACAGTAGTTATGTTTATGATTCTTGGTCTGAAAATGTATGTTGATATTCTCGCCGGCTGTAAAATTCATTTGGAATTTTTTAAAGGATGTTACTTGTTCAATCATGCACAATATAAATGGTGTCGCTGGCCTCGGAAAACTTTATGAGCTCCCAACAGATGTTTTTGGAGAGTGTCCTTCAGGGTTGTTAGTATCGAAGTATCGGTATCGGCCAATACAGTATCGGCGATACTTTTTTAGTATTGGTTGCTGTAATGCCGATCCTTTTTGTATCAAGTATTGATTTGTGTATCACCGATACATTTTAAGCGAAAAATTGTACATACTTGATACCAATACTATTCTATTACCACTATTTGCAGAAAAACAATAACGATTTGAATACCTAATCATCTACATAAATAACGGCTGCGGCAATTGGCAGGTATCTCGTTACTCCCGGAGAAACTCGGTGGAATTCCACGTACGATTCTGTTGCAAAATTACATTGTTTACTGTCAAATCCAGAATTAGAAGTTTAACTTGATATGATGTTTGATGACCATGACATCAAGAGACTGACTCCGCAGCAAATAATATTCATAGAAGAATACATTGAAGTATTTGATCCATTGTTTCGTGGACTGGGCGTTTGATAAGGAAAAAATAATATTGGATTTGGCTATTTGATGCCCACACTAACCGTTATAAAAGGTAAACTACAGGTAATGATTTTGCAACATAAACACCCTCTCACGGGGTGTGAACCTCTTGCCAAAGCTGTTATTGATTGATTTAATGCGTGATTCGATTTTATATTTTCTGATCATAGAGGGAAACTGGCAGCAGTGGTCAATCCAAAATTTAAGACCGACTGTATAGACAGCTTGGATCACAAGGCTGAAGTTGTAAAAACCTTAAAGCGTGCCTGCAGTGCACTGAGTGCACTTCCCATTCAACTTACACTGCAGGGTGGTGCAGCTTCAGTACAATCAGCAGTACAGATATCTGAATCAACTGATTTTTTTGCTTGTTTTACTGCACGGCGGCAGAACCAGGACGAATTGCTTAATAGTAACAGTTTTGCTGAAGTAGACAGATATCTTGAAGATAACTCATCAGAAATGCAGTCATTAGCAGCCTACCCAAGAAACTTGATCTGCAACTGAACACTGGACTTCCGGATAGTGCTGCAGTTGAGCGCCTGTTTTCATTGGGTGGGCATGTTTTTATGCCATTACGTTCTAGACCAGGGATCGGCAACCTTTTGAGACGGAAGAGCCAAAAGTTAAAATTTGCATTTTTCTCAGTTTTTAAAGAGCCACAACAATTTTTGTTTCAATATTATGGTATTTGATAAGGCCACAATTTGACATTGAAGTACTAGGCTAAGCAATGATCATTTTGAAATGATGGTCTTCTCACGCGCTGCCAAGTGGTGAAGTGATAAGCATTAAAATTGTGCTTTGACAATGTATTCTATTGTTTTTACATTTTTTTAAAAACTTGAGAAACTTGCACTCATTATATTTTAAATAAAAGCATTTTGTTGTTCTCAAAAGTATTGGTATTGTATCGGTACCGATTTTGGCAATACATTTTTACTTGAGTATTTGTATTGGTATTTGAGATACTATTTTCTTGAAGTATTGGTAACGGTATTGACGATACAATTTTAGCGGTACGGCTTTCCTCCACATCATGTTGGCGACACTTCTGTCTAATACAATGGCTCTCAGTGCTTTGCTATCAGCGATCTACTAAGAAACATGTTTCTTGTGACCCCATGTAAAGCGAAATAAAGAACGAAAGAAAGAAATCTGGCGACCCACCTCAAATCAGTTTGTGACCCACACTGTGAGAATGATTATATAGAATTGTGTAAACAAATAAGTTCAGTTTATTTATTTTTAAACCAATTAATAATTGTATCGTTCAAATTTTGTTGTTCAAAGGTTTGCCATGTTGTTCAAAGGTTTGCCATGTCTTATTATTACTTAAGAGTCTTTCACTTGTTACGTTACATCTTTGATATTGGGAAATGGGAGAGGGAGAGAAATCAAGAAAAAAAAAGGGTTACATAATATGTGAATACACCCTTTCATTTACATGTCGTGATTAGTGTAAATAAGTTTCCTTAACATGAAGACCAATCCATTCAAAATGTACTCTTTAGGTGCCATTGTTTGTTTAATATTTATAATTGTCCATGTGTATATTGATATATTTAGCCATTGCTTGACATACAATACACACTATGCTGTTGGCCTATATTTGTTGACCTCGTCTAGCGAAAAAAAAAAACAACGACGAGGAAATTGAAAGTGTCAAGAACTGCAACTCTGTTAAATGTCTCCGGTTAACTTGATTTTTCAATGAAATCTAGAATGTATACCGATATAGATTATTGTTATCAAGTGTTTCCTTGGCTAGTATCGATTTAAGTTTAGCCTGAAGATCTCTGGGGATTTCACCTTTCAAATGTAAATGTCTGAATTCTTTTCATCGACGTCTAGTAGTTCACTGTGTAGTTTTTTTTTTTCTTTTGTTAAAAATATTTTTTTATTCTTTTATTTAACAGATTCTATCTCTCGCTCATTCTCCTACCCACCCCACCCATTCCCACTCTTAAGCTCAGGTGTTATACCAAAAAGGCAATAATAAAGTTAATATAATAAATATGTTGTCCAGAGTTATCAAAATGAATAGTTTCGCTAGATTACATCATCCTTGCTAGTTATCACAAAATGGGTGTCCCATGTCACGTTTTAAGACATATTGTACCAGTTTTAGACTGCAGAGTGAGTGCTGTTGACAGAAATATCTGACAGAATACGCAGACTGATACAACAGTCTGATACAACAGACTGATACAACAGACTGATACAACAGTCTGATACAAGAGACTGAAACAACATTCTGATACAACAGACTGATACAACAGACTGATACAACAGACCGATACAACAGACTGATACAACAGACTGATACAACATTCTGATACAACAGACTGATACAACAGACTGATACAACAGACCGATACAACAGACTGATACAACAGACTGTTATAATATTGGGCCATTTCAAAAATTAATTTGTTCTTGTTACAAAATTGAATGGGCTAAAAATCGTAGTGTCAAATATTAATCTTCTAATCATGTATCATTTTATATGTGATAATACTATTATATTATTTACATTAGAATTTCATATTAACTTTATAAAGTCTGTACACCCCTTCTGCCATGTCAACAACTTACAAACTATCTGAACCCCACTTCCCCCACCCACCCACACACACCCCTCTAAGACGTTGACGTAACTAATAAACGAGTTACATGAATAAATTTAATTCTGACATTTTTCATTTGATTATATTTCATTTTAATCATTGCTCATCGGTTTTGCCGTTTCAATTATTTTAAGTTTAGGCTGGCTGACATAATTTTTCGGCTGATAGTCGGCGTAGCCGAATTTGACCATAAATTGAGTAAATTGACAATTGCGGCTGATTTTCGGCTGATTTTTGGCAGATTACGAAATATTTGGCTAAAATTCGGCTGACGCCTATAAAATATTGAAGTGATAAAACTTCAGCAATAAAATAATTTTACAATACTTGGGGAAAAGTTTTATTATTTAAAACAACAGAAATAAACAGTTGTATATGCTGTCCTACTAATACAGTACATGAATACATTCCAATCATTCAGTTTCTGTCCCTCAATACCTTGATAAGCACTTAAAATATCAGTTTATAATTGGCATGAATAAAACAAACGCGATGTAGTTCATCAGCTTTCTTCAGAAACATGTTCACTAACTAGCTGCGAATGCGATACATCAGCTGAATCCACGGGCCATTGCTGACTGTATTGCGTTCTCCAGAATTGTGGTTGCTTCTGACCGTGGAATCAATGATTTGAAATTTGGATCAAGCACCTGATGCAGCTTAATGTGATCATTTACAGGAAATCGATGGTCAAGCTGGTTGAGAGTTGACAGCTTGATCATTCGTATTTTGTCATCATCATCATATTTTAAAGTCAAGTATAGACTGAATCATTATCAATGTTGAATTCCAACGCGTTGGACATGATGCCTTCACTGACTTATCATTGTGTCTATGACTGTCATTGATGGCTTTAGTGCTGCTCTCAGAGGCATCCATTATTGATGCACTGAGCTGATCATCTACAAGAAGCAATTCACACACTTAAGACATGCCTTCTTTCAGGGTCTATATCATTTCTTTATCCTCTGTGAATGCTGCATCGTCCTCTATAATTGCGGTCTTGAAATTCTTTATTTTTATTGATGCTGTCGGTAGTAGGTGCAATTCGTATGCTGTAAAGTGCTGATAAGAGTCAACCTTCAAAAGCTTTGAAGTCTTTATCATAATTGCAGCACCACCATGGCAGCTAGTATTTTGTGATCAACAGAAAGGCTTTTCAAGACTGAGCTGATATGGTCAGCAAGGTCATGTGCACTAAGATTAAGTAATGCTACAGTTAATATAATGGCGAACTAAATACGGCGGATAATGAGGCGCGCCGCATATTTTTCGGCGGATTTACGGCGGACGAAAATTCGGCGGCGTAGCCGGCGCGCGGCGCCGGCTGAGTGGTCTACTTTGATCCATACTGCATCTTTTATGGTTTATTATTAGCCAGTTAAATTTCTTGCGGTTTTGTATCCGGAGTTGTTTTGGGAAGGTGCAAAATTACCAGTTAGAACTGGACAGGAGTGGTGTCTGCAATATGTAATTGGATTCAGGAATGGAACCTCACTAACAACATCATTTCATCTGTGCAGTGCAAGTATGGGCACAGTTAGTCTGATTATCACTAGTAAGGCCATCATTTGTCTTGTCAATAGTCTGATTATCACTAGTAAGGCCATCATTTGTCTTGTCAATAGTCTGATTATCACTAGTAAGGCCATCTTTTGTCTTGTCAATAGTCTGAGTATCACTAGTATATCGCAATCATTTTTCTTGACACTAGTCTGATCATCTCAAAGCACGTCTGTTATGTTTCATTGGTCTCTGTAAAGATGAGATTTACCTGTAATTTTTACTGTTTAGAGACTGACCTGCAAAATGGACAGACACTAGACAGAATGGCAACAAACAACACACTCATGAACAGACAAATGAAGATTTTTCATATAATAAATGTCAATTACCTTGTCCCAAATGTCAATTATCAAGGACCAAATGTCAATTACCAAGGACCAAATGTCAATTACCAAGGACCAGATGTCAATTACCAAATCCTAAAATGTTTCTAGTTAGCGTTTCATTTTTTTTTTCTTTTTTAAAGAGAACACTTTATTGCCTTTATACGTGAACACAACAGAACAATACATGAACTATGACCCAGTTCACTGTCCCTCCCACCCTTACCCAATTCACCTCACTTTTTGTATAACAGAGGGGGGGGGCTAATTCACACTTAAACCGTTAAAGATTGAAAGAAGGAAATAAATCTTGTTTTACGAGATACCAGTATCTCAGTTGTTAGAGCAGCTAATGTTTGTTTTATGCAGCTCACTATTGTTGAATAGAAAACTAAGTAATATTTTAAAGTGATCTATAAACAGGATAAACTATTAAATGTGAGTAGTTTAAATTATCGTGTTGTGGGCGTTCTGACTGTTGATATTAATTAGAATTTGCCTGTTTAATTATTAAAAGTGTCAGTAGTTGCACGTGATACTAGCAGCAAGAATTGTTTTCTAAGAATATTTTTGTTTACTTATTATTTTTTTTTATATTCATTTGGTCAATATTGTTTCTTAATGTTTTCTTTTCTTTACTACTGTATATGTACTTGTACACACATATATTTATACATATAGGTCACACGTACATAATGCAGTATTTAATTCAAACATTTAGAGATATAAAATGATAGAATGACAATCAGATACAAAAACAGACAAACAATATGTTAGAAAAAACTGACAAACATTAAGAGAAACAGAAACATTGATGGATCGATTCCAAATTGTGTGATTCTACTGACAACGAAACTCTCTCAGACATGTAGAATTACGTCCACTGGACATGAGTGATTTGTGATTTTCAATTCGATCATATAAGTAACTGTCTATATCACTTTATCAAACATTTCCGGACCGGCATTGATTTCAGATTTGATTTTTTAAATATGATCAAATATATAATATATTGCGCCTACCAAGATCTATAAGAATATTTGTTGCATAACATTATGGGAAATGCAGTCTTCTTCTATTACAAAACAGACATAAACACATATATGACTAGCATTCAACGGAATATCTAATTATACAGAACAGTTCTGATAAATAGTAAAGTATAGGCTACAATAGTTTAAATGTAAACAAAAGAGTTTCATGATACGACTTGTTATCCACCTAGGCACCAACTAAAAAGTTTCTAACGGACGTGCTGTCCACCTCCCTACCCCCGTCTCTCGGTTCTATTGAACACACACACAGTCACACTTAGCCCGTGTGGGATTTCAACAATTGGCCTGTCATATCAGTTATTTCTGGTGGGGGATTTCTCTATGTGTTCATGCCAATGTGTTGTAGCACTCAATGGCTAGACCTATCAGTTACCGACTGCGGCAGTGGTTCTCATAGTGTGTTTGTATTATTTTTTTTTTGTCTTAACTAAAAATGTATTTTTGAGATAAATGTGTGAACTGTGAACATTTAATTTTAAATGTTTACAGTGCATATATTAAAGAACCTTTATTAATATATTGTTAAATCTTTATTAATATATTGTTAAATCTTTATTAAAATGTTGTTAAATCTTTATTAAAATGTTGTTAAATCTTTTTTTCTACATGGTTTTACGATATCGGTGTATTGCGTTATTTATTTTTCTTTAGATTCAATTGATTCACACTATGAAGAAAGTACAGATCTCCAGGGGAAAGAAATCTTGTCAAACGACTTTCTAGAGCCAAATAAACACACTATTGAAGAAGAAATTGATAACTTCTTTCAAACTGAAATTACTTCAAGGCCACGGAAAATACAATCGGGCGCCAGTGATCAGACTACAACATTTCAAGACCATAAGCCAAAGATCCCTGTCACCAATGACCAGTTGACCACGGAGTTCACACAAGAAGATCGCTGGGAAAACCAGACAACAATTCCTGTTGCCAACACCGAGTCGCATGACCGGACTAATCCACCCGAAGTAAACGTGTCAACCCTAGTGGACCATTTCCTGCTGGAGGAGGAGGACACACCGAGTCAAGAAATGTTGGCCGTACAGTCTGGAGGTATGGAAGCCTCGCCTGTGACCGCGACAGCCCTGTGTAAATACCGTTGGTCTAAGACTGCCAACACTAACAGTTCCGATGTGGGATTTTGCTCCTCGCTGTCTCCAGTAAGTCATTTTTCTTTTTGCATTGTATCACATTCATAACCTCAGATCAAAATAAAAGAAATATATGCATTCAAAGTTTCACATGTCAACTGTAATTCAGTAAGAAACAAAAAAAAAAAAACAACTCTTAAATGGCTATTGCTGTCAGTGTTGTTATATAAAATTGAGTTGCTGTATTAGGCCTATATGTACAATATTTGTAATACTTTATATCATACACAATAGGATAGAGAGGGAGGAAAGATAAGAAAGACCAGTCAGTGTAATAGTATACAATTATTTATAATCAATATTTAGCAATTCGATACTTGAGTACGGTTCAATGATACAGCCAACAAGCTATTCTCTTTTTTTTTTATTTATTGGAATGGCTGAATACATGTGTTCATAAGCTAACATATTCAAGTTCAGCTTTTCCATAAATATGTTTATTACTAAATCTGATTGGGCCCTCTAAATGGGACTCTTGGAGTCAAAGTCCCATGACATGAGTTCCAGATAAACTTTATTATAGCGGCCAATATGTAGGCCTAGGCCTCCGTTAATGTGTCGTTTCATGAAATTTGGGTACAACAAATAATTAGTACATAAGTTACAAAATCTGAGTATTGAACTCGTTCGATCGTGGAACGATCCAAATTCCAACCATCTAGCCCGCACATTAGTATCTCAGCAAGTCAATGAGATATGAAAACTTTTCCAAATTATTTTTTTGTACTCAACTGAATCAAGTTACGTTTATATGTGTACCTCCTGATGCAGCATAAAACAAAAGAGGATTTAACAGGTTGAAGTAAAATTCTTAAAGAAACTTGAAGTACATTAACTAAAGCAACTTGAACTACTACTACAAAAAACAATTTGAAGTACAATTACTAAAACAGTTTATCCGCGAATCATAACATCACTGAACATTAAAAAAAAACAGCCTAATTACAGAAATATTCTGTACCAAAAATACTTCCTATGTATTCTGGGGCCCTAATTAGAGATGTCCAGATATGTTTGTGGGTCGTGGTCAAAATGAACTGTCGGAGATCTGAAAACACCAGACATAACAGGAATCAATACTTAATGGGCTGTTTCATTTGAACGTTCCCTTATCCATAAATCATTATGGATGTGCCTTTAACGATCGTACTTTCCAAAGGGGGTTACAACTAGGCTTACACTTGATAAAAGCGCCATAACACAGAGAACACTGGCGCCAGCAAACATAACACAGAGAACACTGGCGCCAGCAAACATAACACAGAGAACACTGGCGCCAGCAAACACACTGGTGCCAGCAATCATAACACAGAGAACACTGGCGCCAGCAAACATAACACAGAGAACACTGGCGCCAGCAAACATAACACAGAGAACACCGGCGCCAGCAAACATAACACAGAGAATACTGGTGCCAGCAATCATAACACAAAGAATACTGGCGCCAGCAAACATAACACAGAGAACACTGGCGCCAGCAAACATAACACAGAACACTGGCGCCAGCAATCATAACACATAGAACACTGGCGCCAGCAAACATAACACAGAGAACACTGGTGCCAGCAAACATAACACAGAGAACACTGGCGCCAGCAAACATAAGACTGGAAGAAAACTAGCAAATGAAGAGACTGGTGATTCTGTCGAACTTTTTAACTTCAGAATTAATCTTTTGAAGGTCACATTGGAAAAAAAGATCCCAGAATAACCTTTGAATGTTGGAGAAACTCTACTACATTATTTCATTCTTCATTAGTTTTTACCACAGTTAATATTTAAAAATATTTTCTGTAAAACAATGTAGTTGTTTGGTTGTTTTTTACTTACAGGGTCAACTTTACACTTACAGGATCAACTTTACACCTACATGGTCAACTTTACACTTACAGGGTCAACTTTGCACTTACTGGGTCAACTTTACACTTACAGGGTCAACTTTACACTTACAGGGTCAACTTTACACTTACAGGGTCAACTTTACACTTACTGGGTCAACTTTACACATACAGGGTCAACTTTACACATACAGGGTCAACTTTACACTTACAGGGTCAACTTTACACTTACAGGGTCAACTTTACACTTACAGGGTCAACTTTACACTTACTGGGTCAACTTTACACTTACAGGGTCAATTTTACACTTACAGGGTCAACTTTACTGCCTTTTAAAGTATTTAAATAGATGACGTTTGTTCAATTAGTGAAATTTTCATAGGATCTCATTTCTGTAGAGAATAAAATGTTTCACCAGATTCATCAGTGGAAAGGAGTAACAAACTGCAGCATTGCTACATAAATAGTTTGTTACGTTATGTTATCAAGACGTGAAACAATTGTCAATGTTTCAGCTAACTTTCATTTGGAATACTTACCTCGCAGCATATTGGCATTATAGCGTTCACCGTTCACGTGCTAAATTGTTGTATTTACCACCTGAGCCGTTTAACGTTTTGTTTTAGATTCATTATATCCATTTGAAATTGACTATAAATCATTCTTTGGCATTCGAGTTAAGATAAAGGTAGTAATAGGTCTGAATTTTACATTATTTGTTTCACCAGAAAGACCCCCCATTATCTAACATTATTTGTTTCACCAGAAAGACTATGTCATTCTAACATTATTTGTTTCACCAGAAAGACTATGTCATTCTAACATTATTTGTTTCACCAGAAAGACTATGCCATTCTAACATTATTTGTTTCACCAGAAAGACCCTGTCCTTCTAACTTGGGATGAACAAGCTCAGGCGTATTATTCGGATAATGTGAGGATTGTTTGTGGAGATTACCACGGCAGTTTGGTCATTAATGGAAACATTTACCCCGTCGAAGAATTCTCAGTTAGGAGCTATACATTTGAAGTCGACCTCTACACCAAAGACGGTAAAAATTCTTCATTTAAAAAAAAATTAAAGAAAAACTTTAGTGGGGCGTTTACTTATTAAGATTATTATTTTGATTTTAACCTTCCCTTCACCACGTAACGATTTTTCATCTTTCCGACATAGTGCGTTATTTCTAACCAGGGCCGGTCTTACGAAATGCGGAGCCCAATTTAACGGAAGCTTGCGATGTCCCTCTACGGCAGGCCCGTAGCGTGCGGGGGGGGGGCAGTGGGGCCGGGCCCACCCCTGCGGTTTGTCTGGCCCCCTCTGCTAGTTTGTTCTACTTAGTAAAATGTATTACCTGCCCCCCCTGCTAGTGCCTGGCCCCTGCTGTAGAATGCCTGGCCCCTGCTGTAGAATGCCTGGCCCCTGCTGTAGAATGCCTGGCCCCTGCTGTAGAATGTTCACGCTACGGGGCTGCTCTGCGCCCTCTTCTATTTTTTTTAAATAACTATTACTATTCATATAAATGTAAATTGCGGGGCCCAATTTGGAGCAATAGGCAAAATCGGCATAAGACCGGCCCTGCATCTAACAGATTCTACGTAGGCTACCTATCACCCCTTTCCTCCTTAAAAGGCGTTGATAAACTAGCAGCACCTTTGTAAAATAGAAAAAAAAAAGATTATCAGCTATTCACTTTGTAAAATTCATAAATAAGAATTAACTTTTTGAGTGAGTCTTACTGATCTTTTATATATACATATATTAAAGCTTAATGATGAGACATTATTAATTATCAATAATTTAATTATTCCAATGTTTAAAATAGCGAAACCAAGAATTGTAGGTCAACACCATTACCATAGATACGTATGCGTACGTAGTTAGTCTGTTTGGTCAAGCAGACAACTATCTTTTGAAACATTCATCATGGTCGTGATTATTAGTATTTTCTTTTATAGTTTGTTTAATTAGTCTCTTTAGTTTCAAAATCAAAGAGTACACTTGAAAATGCCACAGTAGTTATCTCTGTCATAGTAAAAAAAAATGGTGCACATTTTGAGTGTGGGTAATTTTTTTTGCTACATGAAAATCTCTGAATTTGAAATTGATTCAGGCGGCGACTTGTTTAACACTTAATTAACTGTTGAATCAACATTATTTAGATAGTATCGAAGATTAAAGCCTATTAAAGGGCTATTAATTTACCTCAATTTTGCCAATATTATTTGGTAATAAATTTAACCACTGAACTAAGCCCTAAGAATAAGATACTAACATTGAACTAATAATTACAAATTATATTATGTAATTGATCATTGATGACACGCGTTATTATAATATTAAATATATATATATATATATATATATATATATATATATACACATATATATATATATATACCTTTTTGAAATAACATCACTCTCTGATTTTTATTATGAAGGATTTGAAAAAAAAATATTGCAAAGTTAACATTTTAAACACTGCCTTGCCTTATGATCAAATGACATGTTGTTATTGACACATCTGTCAGACTAAACTATACTATAAAACCTAATTGAGATAAGGATGGCCCACCTTAGTTTTACTATTTAATTCTTTTTTAATCATGTGTGCAACCTTTGTTTTAATTTACATAGAAGGCCTAATTAGTGTAATACTAATAGCAAGAATTAGTAAAGCAAAATGGCACCTTTGGCTTACCACTCCCAACACCCTTGGCTATTTATGGCACTGTTTACAATATAACATTATTTAATTATTTTTTACAGATTCTGGCAATGTTCATTCTGATCAAGAATTAAAATCTTCAAAATATGATGATTTATTAATGCAGCAATTAGCCAACAGAGATCAAATGAATGGTAAAGTTAATAATGTTGAATCTCAAACTGCTAGTCAGTCCTGTTTACCTCCATTAAAAAGAGATTCACCTATAGGTGATGTTGACTCTGGAAAATATTTTGAGTTTAACCCAAACAGACCTAGCATTGATAGGGAGAGCTCAGACAGACCACTTGATGGCCACAAACATTATAAAAGAGAATCTGTTGAGAAAATTGATTCAGAACTAAAGCATACAGACTTTATTGACGATGTCTTAGGGAGACATCCATCTGTTCCTCTTGCAAGAGATGTTGAAAATAATCCTTTAAAAAGGTCTAATAGTTTCAGTGGCTCAAGACCTTCATCTGCAGGATCTGCTTCTACATATATCTTACAGCAGGATTCTGCTTGTCAAGGTCTAAATATGGAGTAAGTTGATGTACTTTCTGTATTGTCTCTAGTTATGTAAATTTTATCACAAAACTAAAATTTATTATCATTATTATTTCATTATAATTATAATACTATTGTTATTGAAGTATAATTTTTTTTGGACATCTAGAAAATGGAGACATTATTCCTCATTGTCTTAAATTGAAATCATTTTTTTTTCACATAATTGAAAAAAATGATGCACATACAATTTAAAAATCAATGAACAGTTTTGGATTAATACATCATGATGTTTGTTATTACCATATAAAGGCTATTCTTTACTTCGTATCAAAATAATTAGTTCTTGCATGTATCGTATCAATACAATTCAAGTTAGGCCAATATAAGAACATTATTATTCCTTCATTGATCTAAATTCTGCTTCTGAAAAAAGTCATTTAAAATTAGACATAATCTGATCAACTTCAGGTTATTTATGTAATTTTTTTTATTTTTGAATTCTTTTTCTAGGTCACAAACTCAGAGTAGTTTGAACAGAGGTTTGTTTGGAAGATCAGATAGAACAGATCAGTCCAGTCTAGACATGGGGAGACAGACACCTTTAACAAATGGCAGGCTACCTTCATCACAGAACCAGTCCCCTGTCAGAGATGCATTAGCTTCTTCCCATCAGTGGTCAAAAATTACTTCATCTCGGTCAACTCCCCAAGACTTACTTGCAGATCAGCTCAAACAGTAATAATAAATGCTTCTTTAAACTTGTTGAGTTTTTCATAAATTAGAGAATCTTTGGTCATCTAGCATGCCATAATTTCAAATGTTTTTTTTCTTTAAATTATTAGAATTATATTTTTTTTTTTATTACTGTCACAAAAAACATCAAAACTACTTTCCGTCATTAGAATTTTTTCTTAGAAAAATAAAATAAAACACCTATCTTTTTTTATGTCGCAAAATGAACTTCTCATATTTCTTATCTTTTTCAATAGTACTAATCAGAAATCTTTAATGTTTTTAAATTTAGAGATGCAGAGAGAAGTGTTTCCCAAGTGTCCAACAGACCACCCAGTAATCCTAGTCTTGGCAGTAGGCCACCAAGTAATGCCAACTTAGGTAGCAGACCACCAAGTAATGCCAACTTGGATAGTAGGCCACCAAGTAGTGCTGCCAGTAGCCGAGCCAGCAGCCGAAGTGCATTGAGTATTGGCAGTGAGCAAGAACTATCTCAGTATATGGAAGGTCGAAACAGGTGACAGTTTGATATCATTGTGTGAGGATTGGAGATCAGGCATCTACTGTAATGATGTTTTGTTTAGTTCATTGTTCTGGATGTGTTTCATTTCAGATTACAATCTGTCTCTTTGTGTTATATTTTCTTTTCATACAGCTACTACATCTAATGTTGTCCATGGTTTATGTGGATTGTTAAATCCAGATAAATTATAAATAAAAATAGCAGAATTAGGCTGTTTTTTTTTCCAAAAATTTCTAGTAGAAATTCTAGAATTTTAATTCTCAGTTAAACAAAGTGAATTTTTTTTTATAGGAAACATAATACATTTAAATATTTATTATAAATTCACTCTCTACATTTTAACTGCATTAACTATATTGTGCTTTCATGTATCTCTTTTAATTGCACAAATAATGTTTTTTTTCATCTTGTAATTTTTACCATCTGAACAGTGGAAGATCAATTGATAACTAGGAATCATGTGTTTTAAAACTTTCTTCATTAAATATATATTAAAAAAATTATGAACACTTTAGCCATCTATGTAAATCTGTCGAACATTTAATAATATTTGTTTAAATAGTGTGTTTGTTTTTTTTTAAAATCCAAATTTTGTTTAAGCATCAAAATATTTTGACATTTCTGTATATCTATTTATTTTTTTTACAGAGACAAGGTAATGTCACTTTCTTCCCCTGAAGCCACTAAAGACTTACAGTTGATGAGCGGAGCAGACAGAGCATCAAGTCTCCCCAACTACCAACAACCACAACTTATGGTAATAGCAGATAGTAAAATTGTTACTAATGCTATTAGTGAGGCTTGCATTCACTGATAGCTATTACAGACTTTGAACTCGAATTTGCCTTCATCCTGTGTAATTTACACTTTTTTAATAGTTAATAAAGAACACAAAACATTTGATTGGTTGTAAAAATTCCAACTTACTAGTATACAAAAATCCATGTGTGCTTTGTTATAAATGTGGTTTATAGACAACTGTCTATGATTTTAAAATCTTTGCTTAAATAATTGATTAGGGGATTAATAATTTTTAAATTTACACCAGAAGTCAAGATCAGAAATTTTCACTCTTTGTAAAAAAAAAAAAACTGACCTTTTTTTAGCTTACAATTTTGCGTGTGTATTGGTCAGATCTTGTATCTCTGTTTTGGGTCTGTACTTGTTTAGCTTAACCCCTCCCACTAAATTACAAAATCATCTAAAATGGGTCATAAAATTGCCCCGTATAAGCATTGACTACCCCTAATATTTTATAAATTTAAGCATCAATATAATAGTTATCATATTTATGTTTGGTATGATTTCAGTAAATGATAACTGTTTACATTATTATTATTATGTAAGCGTTTTGAATTTTTATTTTATTTTAATATAAATATTTGTGGGTATTAAAATGTGCCACTTTAGGTTCTTAAGTTGAAGTTTTCCAATCTGCTTAATGATGCCAGCAGCATCTTGGTCAACAAACAACAGCTATACAGCGTTCAATTGAAGGATTGTCAAACAAAGTAAAGTTAGACTATATGTAAATATATATGTGTGTGATTAAGTGTGCATGTCAGTTCAGGAGGCGATAATGTGTGTAATGGGGACAGGGACATGGATTAAGTTTTGAGCTCAGTTACTTTTTGTGGAGGGATTAGGAAACATGTTTTAAGGTTCATAAAGGTATACAGGTATACATGTACAAGGATTTAAGAATGATCAATAGAGTGTTGAAGGACTTTTGTGGTATCAAAAAATATTACAGATACTGGAAACTGAATTAGTGTTTTGTTTTTTATCTGTGGTATTCAATATTATAAATTTATTATACCCCTCCACATCAATACATTGATTCCAGTTTTTCAACTAAATGAATGACATCTTGTAGGTTTCTAAAGCGAATTACTCTTTTTTGATATATATGTAATATGTTTTTGAAAAAAAGTCTTTGGTAGCAAAAAAAATGGTTTATTAAATCTGACTGAAACAGTGTGTATGTCTTATATTTATTTGATAGATGAAGTTTGAAGGAAGAAGCATCACCCCAGATAACAGAATTCGAGTACCTCCAGCAGAACTGGCTACTTTCAGAACTGGCCTAATCACAGAAAGAATGGAGGA
This sequence comes from Bulinus truncatus, assembly GCA_021962125.1. Classification (NCBI taxonomy): domain Eukaryota; kingdom Metazoa; phylum Mollusca; class Gastropoda; family Planorbidae; genus Bulinus; species Bulinus truncatus. The sequence goes on along the minus strand of JAGDYQ010000087.1, from coordinate 1,272,936 downwards.
TGTCTTGGGAAAAACTAGTGGTCAGTCGAGTGTAACCTCCATATCAAGAGGAAGTAGTCGCAGTGCAACTCCAGTAGCGTCAGATTATGGAGCAAGAGATGTAAGTGTCTTTTTTTGCTAAATTCTCTACATCTCAGTGCACCAAATTCTCTACATCTCTTCAGTGCACCAAATTCTCTACATCTCCTCAGTGCACCAATAATTTAAGATGATGTTTTCTTTTGTTTATTTCAGCAATTTATTTTTTATTTCAAAACCTTTTATTTTTTAATGAAGAAAAAACTTTATTTCTGGTTTTAAATGAGTTCATAATAATGTTGAATTAGTAAATAACTCACTGAATTTACCAAGTAATTTTCTAAGTGTTGAAATAGTATACATGGTTTCAAGCAGCATCTTTAGTCGGCATGTAGAAAAACTGTATTAAATTTTTGTTTGTAGTTGATATGGATCTGTCATATGATTATTAGAAAACATCTTGTCCCTACAGAAATACAATTAGACATGATGAAAATTGCTAAGATTGTAATTGACAAGTTACAGTCCCTCTGTGTGGAACAAGGGGGTGGGGAGAGGGAAGGGAGTGCCAGCAGTGACTTATCATTAAATAACTTGGCCATTGAAATTTTGTAATTAAATTTCCTATGTAAAATCTCTAATACTCATAAATATTAAATATAAATTTTAAAAATTTGCATACATTTTTTTACTCCTTAGACAAGTGCTTTGAAGATTCAAGACCTCGAAGCTTCAGTCAGCAACTTGCGGAAACTTTTGACCAACCGTGAAACAGAGGTGCATTCACTCTCTGCTCAAATAGCAGATTTAAAAGACATCAACCGATCACTGAAGGAAGATCTTGAGCATAAAAATCTGAGAATTACACCATCTTCCACTTTGCAGGATTCTATGGAGGTCAGTCTTGTTTCTTTTTTTAAACTTGTAATAAGATCCAATTCAATGGACATAATTTGAATGATTTTTTTTAATAGTAAATGCAAAACTTTTTTTATGAAATCGATTTATTGTTGCCATTTCCCATAGTTTATTCTGTTATGATATTTATTCACCATGAACTTTTTTTCTAGTTTTAACCTATTTTTAAAATGTGTTATCTGTGAAACTTTGTGAATACTATTAAGTGTCTTATAATTAAACCTAATCTTGAAGTATTCTGTTCTAGAGCTGTGATTTCCTGAAAATGTTCACAGTGTGACTTTTATTTCACTTTCACAAATTTATAATACAAGAAAGAGCTGGGCCACTTTCCTTTTTATTTTGCGCTACTTTTAGGACTTGTGAGATTTATTTGAACCTTTTTTTTATGGAATGAAATTTAAAAAAAAAATTTGATTACCAGAAAAAACCCAACTTTTTATACAACTTATTAAACAAAGTCAAAATGTTTTTTAGTACATTGTATTCTTATTAAATATACTTTCTTTATCGGCTTTCTTAATTTCGTCTATTTTGTAATTATCATACACTTAGTAATAAACATTTTAGAAGATTTATTAAAATCAATCGCATGGAGTAGCCTATATAAAAAAATTAGATATTGTCTCTGTCTGATTGCAGTTGCATTAACTATTACATGTACATATTTGTGCAATAAATGAGCGAAATTTCATAATTACTGGTAATAGAAACAATATGCAAAAGTATCAGACTTGAAATAAAATATTTATTGGTTTAGTCTCCTTCTGCTATTACTTTATTCATCCAGTTTTGTTTCCGTAATTTTGCATACCACTATGTATAGGAAAAAAAATAGAAAGTTTTGTTGTTTGGTAGTGTTGGATATGAACAAAGAATGAGTTAACGGGGATAAACTTGGTTGGAAAAAGGTAGTTTTAGTAATACATGTACATGAAGAATGAGAGAGCATACATACCTGGTAGAGAGCTGCACGGGAGTCAAAATCACACCCAGTCCCACCCACTCCCGCGTTTTCAAAACCAGTCCCACCCGCTCCCAAAAGAAATTTCTCCCAGCCCCACCCGCTCCCGCGAATATTTTTCCCAGTGCCACTCGCTCCCATCAAAAAAAATATTCTATAACTCAAAAATTTGTTTATAGAAATCCTTGGAAGAAGTAGCAATAATGGAAGAATTAGCAATAATGGAAGAAGTAGCAATAATGTCTTCTGAAACGCTGTTTACCATGACCTTCAAATCAGTTGTTGTAGAATTAGAAGTATGTCTGTTTCACTCTTATTTGCTCGCTCCTTTGTCACAACTCAAAAACCAATCAAACTCGAGGCATTGTTAGTACATTGATTTATTTACATAAATGTACCTCAGAAATTCATCAGAATACAAAAGTCCATAAATGAATACACTTCAATAATTCACTCTGCCTCAACTCTGACTAACTAGCGATCTCTAAAACTCCTCATAACTACGAACTTCTCCTCACTATGACTTGTAACTATCTCTCTTCTCTAACTCCTCATGACTACAAATTTCTCCTAACTTCTCTTAATTAACTAATGTCCGAATCCAGCCCCAATCCCAACGTCCGTGCCCTAATTACCCTAAGTACGCCACAATCCCTTCAGTATTTTCCTAACTATCTAATCTTTCTAGGAGCGTCAGCTGGTCGTCATTGTTAACCCTACTAGCCTGTCCGACGTCTTCACACCTTTGCTGTCTACTATTCTATTGTTTCCCCACCTTGTCCTAAGTCGTCTGTCACCTTGTCACTTTTATCGGTATTACTCCTAATTCTTAGATATGTATTATATTAAAACGTCGAAGGGGATAGTCTCTGTCTCTAAATCTACTCTAGCTCGTCACAATAAGTATCATTATTATATTGAAAATAATTAATATTGGGGGTGGGGGTATGTGTTTTTTCGTGTCAACTTTACAAAAATGACGATTATCAACTTTCGGTAGTATGAGAATTAACCTGTCTAACCTAGTCGCAAATGGTATAGCCTGAATCGTCAAAATGTGTAGTTTATATTATTGCTAATGACGTTTTGACCTAAATACCAAGAATGTCAAGGAAAGGCCTTAATCTAGGTGTGTATCATACATCACACATCATCCCAAGATCATCCGTGCGATTTGATTGATTCATCAGAAGTCTTCGAGAATCCCACTAAAAAAAAACCCAAACCCACGGGACTCCCGCAGAAACAAAACCAATCCCATGGGACTCCCGATAATATTATTTCCAATCCCACGGGAGTCCCGCGGATTCCGCGGGACTCCCACGAATCCCAATTCCGTGCAGCTCTCTAATACCTGGTATCCTCATGAAGTATCAATAAGTGCTAGAACCATAATTAAAGCAATGATTTAGATTAGGAATTATAACAGATAGATAGAATTAAGAACACAAATTCACATCCCCTATTTGATTATGTCAACATTTTGTGAAAGCATGAAATAAAAAAAACAAGCAATTTAGCCTGTTCCATTCTGGACACAGGACATGTTAGCGCATTTTCATGTTATGTATCAGTACGTTTGTTAGCTTTCAGTAAATATTTGTAAATTTTGGAAATGTTTATAAATTCAATTGTGTAATGCATATATCTAGAAAGAAATATTATAAAGACTTTTCTTTATATTTGAAAAAAAATTATTTTCTCTTAAATCTAACTACAAGTGGTTTGTGGTTACTGAAATAGGACTCATAATTGAAAACATTCGAAATTGTAGTCATTTAATCGTCCGAAAACTCCGTCAATTGTTGCATAGCTCTGATACTTTCGATTAAACTCAGAACACAAACTTACTATTTCATTTGATGAGTTTCTTAATAAATCTTGGTGAAACTACGTGCTGCAGTATTTCGCACCAAATGAATGGGTTATTGAACGTACAAGGTGTAGAATGGGGCTATATATATAATATATAAGCCCCTTAGGAGCCCTGAAGCCCGGCCCTCAGAGGTCCTATCGCGAAATGAACTTTTGATGTACACTTGGCAGGCCAAGACCTACAAAATGATATATACATCATGGGTCTAGGACTTATGGTTGCTGAGATATATGGCGCTCCTTTGTTAATATAGCTTATATAGTAAAAAACGGTACTTTCTAAGCCCCCTTTTACGGCCCTCAGAGGTCAGATCGCGAAATGAACTTTTGCTGCACACATGGCAGGCCAAGACCTACAAAATGATATATACATCATGGGTCTAGGACTTATGGTTGTTGAGATCTAGGGTGATGACAGACAGACAGACAGACAAAACGGGGACAATAGAGCATTATTTTTCGAAAATGCTCTAAAAATTGACCAGATTTGTTCACAAATTCATTGGCCTGAATGTACTCAATGTTTTCTTCTAACTGCTGCCCACATTGCCTCTACACACAGACAAACAGAAATACGATTGTGGCAATGCCTTTTGTATGTGGTGATTTTATTAAAACTGTTGCACAGGCTGATTGGCTAATGGTATGTTGTTAGGGTAAAGTTTCTTTCGCAGCTTGTTCTTTTCAATCAAAATAGTAAGTCCCACACAAAACCACATTTAGAGTAGTTATAATTATTTTTTACTTTATGTCCAAGCCTAACATTCTCAATATGATTAATGCCCTTGTACTTTAAAAAAAAATCATCAATCTTCACTATGCTTTGAATTGCTTGTCAAATAACCCATTCTGAATATCTTCTTAAATTTAGTGAGAAAAGTCAAGACTATTTCGTTTGAAAAATTTCTTTTTTTGTTCTAATTTAGTATAAACAACTGCAACGAGAAAAAGAAATCTTAGCAAGTGAGGTGGTTGTTTTGAGAGAACAGATTGAGCGTCTGAGCAAAGTTCAACCGTATAATAGTGGGCGGAGCTCAGCTAGCTCAGGGATCACTGATTATAGCCCTAACAGTCCCCAGGTCCTTCAGAGGAAGATAGGTTGGTATGAAATAGAATAGAAATACTTATAGATTTCGAATTATTTTTTTTTTGCTGCTTATATAAAAATTAACTAACAATGATAAACAGTCACAATGCTCTGAGATTTCAAAATTATCTTCAGCACCTTGCATCTTTGCTGGCTAATTGGTAATTTTTTTATTACTATTATCTAGAGTTGTTAAGTAGTATTATTCCTATAATCTTTTTGTCTTTGAAAACATAAGAAAACTTGTTAAAGCTGTATTATTTTTTTTATCCATGTTGTATTGGACAAATTTATATTAGTTGTTACAATCTATCATTGAAATCTGGCAGCTGATCTGGAAGCTCACATCCGAGATCTTCAAGAAGTGACAGAGTCAACAACAGCCAATTTCTTAAGAGCTGAAGAAAAGTTGAAGCACTTGGGAGACGAAAACAAAGAATTAAAATCCAGGGCATTGGGGTTAAATGATTTACAGGTAATTGGCTGCGTCCTTTTTGTTTTCTAATTTATAAGCTGTTGAGACTTGGATGACAGTAGCAGATTCCAAGATATCTAGTCACAGATTTGGATCTCAGTGAAGTCACCTGGTGCACCCATCATTGTTGGATCATTTGACTAAAGAATTGCTGTGAATTTGGCACTGCAAGCCTCTCTGTGTCTGTCAGTAATATCATGCTTTATAGTTTTGACATCTGAGTTTTAAATAAATCTAAATAGACTTTTTTCTCCAAAATTGAATCTATTTGGTTGTCTGATAATAGGCTAAACCTTTTGTTTTCATGATAATTTCATGACCATTGCATGTCTGGCTATATTGAAAAAAGACTACAAATTAAATACTCAGTAGTTTTTAAAAGGTTGATGAATAATCAAGAACATAGCAAATCTATATAGGGAAATCACAACTCACAAGTATGAATTTATAATAATCAGCTGTCTAGAAAATATGTATGCTTAACAAATCATATTTTTAATGTGTAAAATTTATTTATTTGTTAATGTTTACAGCTAATTATTTGATTTATTAAAATCCAATCTTTACTTAGATTTTTCCTTTTGCATTGATTTTGACTCTACCCAATTTATAATTTTGTTTTTTTTTATCCAGCATTACTTCGAACAGAACTTGAAATGTGTTTATGGTTTGGCCAGGCTTAAACTGTTAATATAACTGACTTATTTTATAAACATTTTACTTCTTTTGCTTATAAAAGGGAGGAAGTGAAGTTATGAACCTGAGGGTTGAGCTGAGAGCTATGCGGGAGGACTATAGGAGTCTTAAAGAAAGGAACTTGCAACTAACTGAAGAAAATATGAGGCTAATGGAAGATCAAGGCAGAATACCCAAGGATCGTGAGCAGATAGGAAAAGACATTTCTAGACTATCCAGCAGTCTCAAGTCTGGTAAGATTATAACATGAGTCTATTTTTGTCAAAATCTTTTGGTGTGATGCTTTGTATAAAATTATAATCTTATGTGTACATGTTTTTGCATGTAAGGATTACTCTTTTGTAATGGTAAAGAGTTATTGTATCTCTGATACGCTTATCATTACATCAGGGATGTGGTTTATACTGTTGTTGTTTTTGCTTCTATAATCTTTTTTTAAAATTAATATTTTTATAACGATTTAACAAAGAGGTAAATTAACATAAAATTGAATACATTTATCTTCAAGAACAATTTTATTATTTCTTCAACATCAGATGCAATGTAATCAGAGTTTTTTCAGCTCAATAGACTTTTCAAAAATAAAAAATAAAATTTATGGAAACTGAAATAGTGCTAAAATAAATCTATTCAGCTAAAATAATATAAATAAATTTAAATATTGTGGGCCAGGGAAAAGAAAACATGAGACTAGGCTAACATTTGTTTCATTTATATTACAAAGTAACCGAGTATAGTCATTTTTTTTTCTTCTATTCCACTATTGTAAACCTGAGTACTTTTCAATGATGGATGTCCTCAAATTATCTTTTGAATTATCTTTTTGTACCAGTGAAAATGTTATTACCTTAAGCCACACATGTAATCAATTTAATGGGCCTCCATTGCAACATTGTGTACTATTTATAGCCTTTATTCAATGTTGTGGACTCAATCCTAGCACACTTTGTGTACCCTATTACATTAGCCCTATTTGGTATTCGCTGATATCGAGGATGCCCTTGACTGTTTATAAAAAGTTTGACTCCTTTTTTTTGTAACACTTATACATATACATGCATAAATTATTATGAATTTTTTTTATAAATTTATTATGTGAATTTTATATGCAACATTTTTTAACCAGAAGTATTAATTTTCAGATGATACCACAAGACATCAACAAGATTACATCCGTTCAAATTATAAATTAGAACAGTCCAGTTCTAATCATTCCCTTGGAGGTGAAAAAAACAGTTATGGCAGTTATGAAATATCTAGGAATGCTAATGATAGAGACCATCGGTACATTGCACACAATCGTAGCTATGAAAATGATACAAAAGCTGCTGACTCAAATAGACTTCTGCAACAGAGAAACAGCTTAGAATCAAGCCGTTTGCGTAGTCATGCTAAAGATGGAAAACAATTGGACTATCAGAAGAGCACTGCTGCTAATTATCAAGACAGGTCAAGACCAGATGGAGAAGTGTCAGAAAATTTGTTTGTGGACAGATATCTAAAAAAAGCAAATGAAAATAGGGAGAGAGAGACTGGGAGCTCTTACCTGGATAAACATTATGCTGCCCTTAAAGAAGGTAACTTAGCGGCCGAACTGAGACAGAGAGAAGATTATGAAGATAAAATAAAGGAAGACAAAAATAAATCTATCAAGGAGAATGCACGAGATGAGTACAGAAGTCAGCATGCAGGACTAATCAGCTCCAAAGGTTTGTCAGAATTATTTATTCTTTTAATTGGGTTTATCTTTTTATTCATTTAAATCTTTTAACTTTGATGTTTGGTGAAAGTAACTGATCTATTGCTCAAAACAATTTTTTAAATTGCTTCGCTATATAACATACATCTTTTTTTGTTTCTTACCTCTGAATCATTCAATATTAGCTTTTTTTTTTTTTTTGAGATAATGAACATTTTATTTATCTTTGTAGATCATTAAAGTTGTGTTAGTCAGTTTGTGCTAAACATTTGCTTACCGAGACTGCTAAAAACTATAAAATTAGGTTTTGTTTTTGTTGGGAAAAAATTATATTATTTACCTTTTATCCTGAAACTCTCATGTGGTTTAAATGAAATTCCAGCCCCTTGAATATTTCATTCTAGAATTTCTTAAGACTCCATTGTCTTTTGACATTTATCAGTTTATAATAGCTCATGATTTAGTTAAAAAAAAAAAGTAAAAATGACGGTGAATATCCATTAAATACATTTACTTATTTCTATGGTAACTAGGATTTATTAGTCCATAAACTTTGCATGGTAAAATGTAATATTTTTGTGAATTGGAGAGAAAAGTACATGTATCAAAAAATCCAACAATTTCAGAGAATAGAGTAAGACTAGATTGGAAGTGTCTTAGTTATTATTTATTAAGTGACTTGATAAAAAGATAAATAATAGGCCTACACTTGTTTATTAATACATGTTATTATGCTGATTAAATAAAAGATTTAACATTTATTAGAATGTGTTGTACATGATTACCATTTATTTGTAGTAAAATTTTGTCTGGACTTAACAAATATGCTGTATATTAAATATGCATTCAGAATGGATGATCTAGCAAGATTAATAAACCACCAGCTATATATAAGATTATTTTCCAGTTTAGTAAGCTTTTCAGCTTGTGTTTCATAATAAATGTACACTTTAGTAAAAGTGTTAAATTATTTTACCAGTGAGTATACTTGTCGTATCCCACTTGTGCTATAATTAAATCAGACGACACAACTCCTTGTATTGTAAAAGAATTAACTGAACTTTTTAATGCGTGATATATACAGATGAGAATATGATAATTCAATATAAACACTTGAGAAGATGAATCAATAAATCACATGTATAATTCTATACTTTATCACACACGATAAATACTAAGATCAATATTAGATGAGAGATGTGGCCATAAATCACAAGTAACTGCTATCACTATAAATCAGTACACGAGTCTATAACTATTATAACTCTCGACTGCACTGTCCACTAAGTCCACGTGTTATATCTAGTATCCCCTTCATGGGTCTCTATTCTCTCTCTCTCTCTTGTGTGTGTGTCTCCCCCTTTCAACCGTGGTAACTTCCCTATTTATAGGAAATATCACCCCCTCATATTGCATCATGTGTAATTGCATCACTGGGTTGATTGCATCAAATCTATTTTTGGATTTCCCATTTTACTGGGGTGACTGCATCATGGGTGTGATTGCATCACTGGTGTGATTGCATCAAATCTATTTTTGGATGCCTGACCCTGCAAGCACTTACAAGGGATAGGACAATACTTTATTATTAGAATGTGAAATTCTTTGTGTTTTCTACACTAGCTCATAAAATCAACATCTGGAATATCTAAAACTCAAAGCAGTAAATAAAAAAAAAGTTTCAGTAAAAAAATGTAGAGATAAATGTTTCTATACAACTTTTATATTTTTTGTTAGTATTAAAAAAAAATGTGTCCTGTCATAAGGATGTTTAATATGTTTCTTTGTTTTTATATATTAAAAGCTATTTATGATAATTAATTTATTTTGTTTTATAAAAACTAGTGTTTAAAAGATGGAAAGAATACATGTATCAAAACAAGTCTATTCTGTATATGTAAATCACAAAAGACAAAAAATTACTAAGTGACATTTATTCTAGTGGGTTTTTTTCTCACCAAAATCCTCATACTACACAGGTACAAACAATGGTCCAACAATTCTACACATGTACAAACAATGGTTCAACAATTCTACACATGTACAAATAATGGTTCAACAATTCTACACATGTACAAACAATGGTTCAACAATTCTACACATGTACAAACAATGGTTCAACAATTCTACACATGTACAAACAATGGTTCAACAATTCTACACATGTACAAACAATGGTTCAACAATTCTACATATGTACAAACAATGGTTCAACAATATTCAGTATCTTAATTTGGAAAGTTAATTTTTCAAGCCAGCTTAATAAATATAAAAAAAAACATCTTTTTTTTTTAACAATTTTTTTTATTCTGTTTAGACATTTTCCTCAGCTTGCAATCCAGAACTAGAAACTGGTTGAATGAAGGTAGCTACTACTGCTTTGTTAATTTTAGTAATACTGTACTTACTGTCAATGTCATGATTTATTGCTTGTTAACTGTTTCCCACATGTCTGCATGTTACATCCAAACCTCATTTTATTTAAGATAACCTCCAGCTGTCTAATTTTTTTAGATCATTTAACATATCACACAGTGATGGAAGAATATAAGGACTAAAATGTTATACTTTGTAATTTTCTAGTCGACTTTCAAACATTTTTTTATTCTTAAAGTCCAAATAGTTGTAATCTTAAAAGCTTGTTTACAAATTTTAATTTTTTAAAGAAAAAAATCATCTAAAGTAATACTTATATCAAACGACATTGTTTTACCCTGTTTTTATTTTGTACTTTTCTTTTTTATTTTTTTGCCTTTTTTTAAAATCTAAATTTATTAAAACTTTGGCATCTGAATTTTTTTTTTATTCAAACTAAATTAGTCCATGTGCCATAAGCCTGATAAACTCTGAATCTTATGCACTATTAAGTTATGACCATCTCAGGTTACAGCACTTTTTAAAACTTTTTATGCTTAAGACACCATTTCTTTTATGTGGCAGCCTGCAATTTTTTTCTTTTGCATTTCTTTCTATTGGTAATTTTTACAAAGTGGACAGTGGTCACAAAGTAAAAGAAGCTTCAGATTATGACAGTGATTCAACTGAAGTCCTTGTGGCTGGACTCAAAAGTGGAATAAACGTGCAATCACAAAAGAAAAAACACAGTCTTGAATTGAATGAGAAAATTTCAAACTCGGCTACCTCAAGTGCTGTTTCTACAAAAAATCTGACACATGAATTGTTTACTACTGGTATTATCAGAAAGCTTGAGTGCTTAGTTAGCAGATTAAACTAATCCATTAGTTTACAATCATTAACAGTTTAATATTTGACTTCTGGATTAATAATGACATAATTGTACATTATCATCTATACATGGTAAATGAAAATAATGTAATAGAAATTATTTGAAACAATGTAAATATTTAGCAGAAAACAAAAAGTCATGAAGTAATTTTTTTAGCACATTTTTATTTCCAAGGTTATCATGTTCTAGTCATTAAAATTTTTTCAGACTAGAATTAATACCAAAATGTTTGATTTTTTTAATGCTAACTTTGACAGAATTTTTATCAGTAAAGCTGTAAATTTCAATGTTTAGTTTTCAAGGTTGACATATATAGATGGTAAAATGCTGCCATTAGGTTTATCACATTTGATTTAGAATGAAGTTTTGAAATTGATTTACAGTGCTAACAAAAAGCCTCACCTAACATATAAAACTAACTGAGTATGTAGACAAGTGTGTCATTGTAAAATCTTTGTCCTGCTTTTGCTCCTTGCTAAGTGATCTTGAAGGACTTGTTTTAAAGATCAATATTTCATTGATATCTGTGCTGTATTTTTAGACTTTAGTAAGCCTATATATATTTGTTCTCTTATAACACACTTTTAAGAAGTTATTTTTTTTTTAAATTCTTTTTTCTCTTATTGTAAGTACACAGCTCTTGTCTTTAACTAGCTGATTATTAGCTGAAGTATCCTAACACATGCTAAGAGTTTGCATTTATTTATTTATTCCTATTCTGTTATAATTGTAATTCTCTATAAAAGAATTTCTGATTGTTTTATTATTTGAATGCTTTATATGACTGTACATGAACTATCCAGAGCATATTATTTTTTCGTAAATGTTTTTGGTTTTTATCATTATCTCAGTTAATAATACATTAATATAATTTATTGGGAATTAGAGAACATATTTTGTGCAATTAAAGATTTACTTAAAGCATTAATATAATTTACTGGAAATTAGAGAACATATTTTGTGCAATCAAAGATTTACTTAATGACCAAACTGATTTTTTAGATACTAGTACACACACCTTTCTTCAAAAATGTGATGAAAATTTGTATTTATTGAACTGATGGGTTATCAAGTCAGTTTTATTGAATGAATCACATAATTAATTTTTATTTTAATAAAAATGCAGTTGTCTTAATTTTAACAAATATAGTAATTTTTCAAATCTGAAAAGATTTATTATAAAGGATAGATACCATTATTTATTAAATCAGTGAATGGATTCTTATATCAAAATGTAAATATTTATGACACAATTCATTAAATGCAGTTTTGCTCACCCATTTCTCTTTTTTTTACAGAAAACAAATACATAAGTGGTAATCTTGACTTTCAGCGATATAACACTGTATCAGGTCATCATGTAGATGCAGCAGGTGATGATAGTGACACTGCAACTGATATTTTACTAGCGCAGGACACAGCACCTCGGGGTGAGTGGAACTCATTAAAACATTTGTCAAATTAATGTGATTATAAAGAACGTAAAATTAATATTTTGATTTTCACTAAGCAATGGTTTAACATGTTATCATAATTGAAGTTTATTGCTTCTAACAATGATAAAATCTGTACTGTGCAAAAAAATCTTATTGTTTGTTGTCTTTGTCATTACAATAAGTTATCTTTAATTTCTCACCCATACTTGATGATAATAATGAAGTAATAATAAAATATATACTTAGACACTGGTATTTTTCAAAATTGTTTTGAAGTCACAATAACATCACATTCCCAGCAGGGTCAACAATATAGACACTTCCACAAAAATGTTAGCAACCAAGATAGATGCACAATAAATCTTTAAGATAATCAGTGGCACAAATTATTCACTCTAAGGGGCTAATGTAATAGAACTCTATTTAGCCAAGATAGTTCAGTTCTCACCAGTTTCTGTAAATCATTTTTTTACTAAGTATATTTTATTAAGAGTTTACCTTTTTATGCAAATACATATTTTGCCTGTATTCATCTTTAGGTACTATCAAGAGAAGACCCTCTCTGGGCTCTGATGGGACCAGCTCAACTTTAAGTGATGGCGAAGACGATAGTGTGTTAAGACGGAGGTCAAAGTCAGTGGAGACCAGCAGAAGTAATTAACGTCCATTGTTTTTAAAACTGTTAGCTTCTAAACAAATAATTTTATTTTCATCACGGTTTAATTTATTTTTCAATATTGTGTTTTGTGTTATGAACCTGGCAGGTAAGGAATCTTCATACAGTCGAAACTCGTCTTCCTTGACTAGAGGTGCAGCCCCTACAGCTAGATCAGTGACATCACTAGACACTATGCGAGGATCAGCTGGTTTGCGTAGTGTTCTACCTACACCACTGGTAACCCAGCATAATAGAGCTGAATTAACAGTTAAAAATGTGACTTCGCTATTGAACAGGTTACTTTCATAGAATTTAAATTTTTATTTTATGTTTGTTTTTTGTTGATTTTTTTTTGGATGGAGGTAATTTAGATAATGAAAGCTCTTATTTAATTACTAATGGAGGTAATTTGGACAATGAAAGCTCATATTTAATTACTAATGGAGGTAATTTGGACAATGAAAGCTCATATTTAATTACTGTCGTATCCCACTTGTGCTCTAATTAAATCAGACGACACAACTCCTTGTATTGTAAAAGAATTAACTGAACTTTTTAATGCGTGATATTTACAGATGAGATTATGATAATACAATATAAACACTTGAGAAGATGAATCAATATATCACATGTATAATTCTATAATTCAACACACACGATAAATACTAAGATCAATATTCGATGAGAGATTTGGCAATAAATCACAAGTAACTGCTATCACTATAAACCAGTACACGAGTCTATAACTATTATAACTCTCGACTGCACTGTCCACTAAGTCCACGTGTTATATCTAGTATCCCCTTCATGGGTCTCTATTCTCTCTCTTGTGTGTGTGTCTCCGCCTCCTTACAACCGTGGTAACTTCCCTATTTATAGGATATATCACCCCCTCATATTGCATCATTGGATTGCATCACTGGGGTTGATTGCATCAAATCTATTTTTGGATTTCCCATTTTACTGGGGTGATTGCATCATGGGTGTGATTGCATCACTGGTATGATTGCATCAAATCTATTTTTGGATTTCCTATTTTTCTGGGGTGATTGCATCACTGATGATTGCATCATGCATGCCTGACCCTGCAAGCACTTACAAGGGATAGGACACCCCCAATATCCCCAAAAAAATTTCATTACCTAATGAAGTTTTGGCAATAGCAACAATTTAAAATAAAATCATCTAATATTACTTTCTTGCCATTGTTTATAGCATTACATGCTTATGATATATCATTATTAATTATTCTATTATTTCTCAATCTTTTCAATAAAACAAAATGTAATACATGTCAATCTTCAAAAAAATATAAATGCAATTACATCTCTATACATATGTCAATAATAAACGAATGTGTAACAAACTTTGAAAAGAAAAAAAAATATATATGGTTCTCCTTGAGTAGATGTGTAGCCCATCATCTCATCAACATCAGGACGACGATAGATATGTGTAACATGTTTCTTACTACACTGTCTTGCTTCAATGATGTCAGGTCAAAGTTTAAGCACAAAAAAAATCAATAATTGTCTTTTCACATAATAGTTTCTACACAAAATAGTCTCTATACTAATAAATGTCCATGGCAAATTTGTTTTCACAGTGTTCACGTTTAACATTGTCAGGATGACAATATGAGCAACAACTGCTCACAATAACGATGAATTGTTCCATTAACTGCCACAAAAAATTGAGCAAAGTGTGCTCAACGATAACTTGCGTTGATAAAAACAGTCTTGTGACATCAGCTCAAACAACAATAATTTAATCAACGTACATTTGTTTGTGAAAAAAATCGTTGACATTTCAATGTCGATGACGACAGTATAAAATCTCCATTTAAGTAGTAATCCACATTCATTAATTGTCTGTAGATGTCCCAATTATCATTCTAGACAACAGATCTGGTATAGGATTGTGTGTACCCTTTATTCTTGAATCGTATTTTATGTTTTGTTTGTTGCCTAGCTTCATTTCTTTTTCTTTGTATCCAGTTCTTTACAACTGTTTCTGTGTGATATTTCGATACTCCTGGCACATTACCAATAATCAAATCACATACAGGATTATCTTGTATAATAGCTTCACATATACCAGCTAACCATGGTGAGTCTATTTTAATGGTTGCTACGTCACACGACTTTATAGTACCATCTCCTAGCTTGATGTGTGTTTTCTTTGACATGTACTGATCTTTGTTAACCAGACTTTTTTTAACAACTACAGTAGTACAACCTGAATCTCTAAGACATTTTCTTTGTTGACCATTAACGATAGCAGGATGAAATATTATTTGACCTTTTGTATTTATAATATTTGCACAGTATTGTTCTGTTTCACCATTATCTTGAACTTTCTGTTTTGGATATTCTCTATCAGCATACTTTTGCGTAGAATTAAATTCTGGTCTGTTTCTGTTTTGACGTAAGTAAAGTTTTTCACCGTCATCTTGAACTTTCTGGTTTTGATACCTTCTATTAACATACTTTTCAGTAGAATAATGTTCTGATCTGTTTCTATTTTGACGTAAGTCAAGTTTTTCTGGTCTATGTTGTTCTAGTTCTTTCTTTCTTAAGTAGCAGAACTTCAAAATGTGACCTTTTCTCTTACAATAGTGACAAATTCTTCTTTCAAAATAAACATTATCTTTAGATTGACTCATGTATCTTGGTTTGTATATATCATTCTTTGATTTGTAAGTTTCATTCCGTGGTTTGAATTTATCGATAGATGCACAAATGTCTGATATACTTATTTCATCATTGGGATAGCAATCTTTATAGTCACTTAGAACTTTTATTAGGTCTTTGACAGTTTTTACATTCCTTTGTTTAATGAAGGAAAACACTTCTCTGGTGCACATGTTAAGAACTTTGTCGACTACCATCATTTCTAAAATCTCAGTTGGTTTATTTATGTCAACTTCTGCCATCATAAGCCATGATTTTAAATCACTCATAACTAAATCAATGAACTGTTGAGGTTGTTCTTTATTTGACATTTTTAGTTCATGAAATCGGTGACGATAATGTTCTTCTGTTTTATTAAAATATTTCAGAAGCTTCATCTTTATATCTTCATAAGTCAACTCAGCATAGTTATGTATTGTCATGATTGCTTTTCTTGCATCATCTTTTACAAGCTTGAAAAGTTCCGACTTCCATTCACTGATTGGAATTTTTTGTAGCTGACATTGTTGTTCAAAGAATTGTAAACATGTGTCAATATCTTCAGTTTTACCATTGAAAGGTTGCATTTTTAATTGAGTCGAGTAATTTCCTTTTGACTCTTCTATTACAGTTGTTGTATTATCTTTAGTTGCAGCTATTCTTGCTAGTTCTAGTTCATGATTTAATTTTCTTTCTAATTCTTTTTCTTCATGGTTTCTTTGTCTTTCTAATTCTTCATAGTTTCTTTTTCTTTCTTCATCAATTCTTTTTAATTCTCTTTCTTTTATTCTCTCATCTCTTTCTCTTTCCTCATTTTCTTTTTTGTCTATATATTCCAACAATTCTTTACCTTTGAGACCTAATTCTTCTCCTCTAATTTTGTATTGTCTCCATTTTTCTTCTTCTGGGGTACTAGCCATTGTTATGTTCAGACGTATAAACAAATGAAAACGTTGGAATGTCACGTGGTAATATAACTAATCCAAAATATGACGAGAAATATTTCAAGAATAAAATGTTATTCTTACCATGAAGTTTCATAAAATTCTTCCTTTGTAGCGTATGCCAATGAAAGAATGCACAAATAACAAAGTCTTTTAACACTGCAGAGACGTACAACTGGATTTACTTTCGCTTTTACGCTGCCACCAAATAATACATAGGTTTACTATGAGACCATGTGGCAATATCAATCACAACTGTTCCATCGTTGTATAATACTATATACACTACACACAGATAAAATGCTAAAAATTAATATTCGAGGAGAGTATGTGCAATAAATCACAAATACCAGGATTATACTTTCTTTTAACTGTTGATGACTCAGATAAAATCCAGTCTCTTCGAATTATACAATTTTATCAACTCAAGTGTTACTCACCACTGGGGTGTTTTTACTGCTGCCACCAGATAAATACCAGGATTATGTCGTATCCTACTTGTGCTCTAATTAAATCAGACGACACAACTCCTTGTATTGTAAAAGAATTAACTGAACTTTTTAATGCGTGATATTTACAGATGAGAATATGATAATACAATATAAACACTTGAGAAGATGAATCAATATATCACATGTATAATTCTATAATTCAACACACACGATAAATACTAAGATCAATATTCGATGAGAGATGTGGCAATAAATCACAAGTAACTGCTATCACTATAAACCAGTACACGAGTCTATAACTATTATAACTCTCGACTGCACTGTCCACTAAGTCCACGTGTTATATCTAGTATCCCCTTCATGGGTCTCTATTCTCTCTCTCTTGTGTGTGTGTCTCCGCCTCCTTTCAACCGTGGTAACTTCCCTATTTATAGGATATATCACCCCCTCATATTGCATCATTGGATTGCATCACTGGGGTTGATTGCATCAAATCTATTTTTGGATTTCCCATTTTACTGGGGTGATTGCATCATGGGTGTGATTGCATCACTGGTATGATTGCATCAAATCTATTTTTGGATTTCCTATTTTTCTGGGGTGATTGCATCACTGATGATTGCATCATGCATGCCTGACCCTGCAAGCACTTACAAGGGATAGGACAATTACTAATGGAGGTAATTTGGACAATGAAAGCTCTAATTTAATTACTAATGGAGGTAATTTGGACAATGAAAGCTCTTATTTAATTACTAATGGGGGTAATTTGGACAATGAAAGCTCTTATTTAATTACTAATGGGGGTAATTTGGACAATGAAAGCTCTTATTTAATTACTAATGGGGGTAATTTGGACAATGAAAGCTCTTATTTAATTACTAATGGGGGTAATTTGGACAATGAAAGCTCTTACTTAATTACTAATGGGGGTAATTTGGACAATGAAAGCTCTTATTTAATTGCTAATGGGGGTAATTTGGACAATGAAAGCTCTTATTTAATTACTAATGGGGGTAATTTGGACAATGAAAGCTCTTATTTAATTACTAATGGAGGTAATTTGGATAATGAAAGCTCTTATTTAATTACTAATGGGGGTAATTTGGACAATGAAAGCTCTTATTTAATTACTAATGGAGGTAATTTGGATAATGAAAGCTCTAATTTAATTACTAATGGAGGTAATTTGGACAATGAAAGCTCTTATTTAATTACTAATGGGGGTAATTTGGACAATGAAAGCTCTTATTTAATTACTAATGGAGGTAATTTGGATAATGAAAGCTCTTATTTAATTACTTATCCTTACATCAAAATGCAAAAGTAAATTTTTTTTTAAAGATACATTTATTATTAAAAGTTTTTTTTTGGTCAAAAGTATACCATAAAGATTTAATTTCAAGTAGAGAATATGATTTGATGACTGATACATGTCTGATGGATGACTGATAGATAACTGATAGGTGACTGATAGATGACTGATGGATTTAACTGATAAATGATTGATGAATGACTAATAGATAACTGATGAATGACTGATGGGTGACTGATGGATAACTGATAAATGACTGATGGGTGACTGATGGATAACTGATAAATGACTGATGGGTGACTGATGGATAACTGATGAATGACTAATAGATAACTGATGAATGACTGATGGGTGACTGATGGATAACTGATGAATGACTGATAGGTGACTGATGGATGACTAATAGATGTACTGGGCTTTGTCACACTTAAATACACTAATAATTGAAAGAAACATAATTTTTGTCCAGATTATTTAAAATAGTATTTTTTCATATTTTTTTAGCTCTCTTACACAAGGTCTCAGACCATTTGCTCCACGTAGCATTGCAGACATAAGAATAGATGATGTGGTGAAGTTCTCCAGGGTTGGAGGCAAGTTGACCCAAGGCGTGGTGAAGTATGTTGGCCATTTACCTGGAAGAAGTGAAGCTTATCTTGGAGTGGAGTTAGATAAAGATGGTGTGTTATGGTTTGACTCTTTGATATTTTTTTATGTCAGTTTTTTTGTATTATCTTTAAAAAATATAGCTTAGGAGGCTACTTAATGTTACTAATTTAGTTAAATACATGGGTAAATCTAACTAGGTAGTCCTAACTGATGTAAAAATGGCTTCATTTTCTTTCACTATTATTGGTGCCATTTTTAAAATAACAGATACCATCATAAAGTTTATTCAGAGCTCTTTATTAATATCATAATTGGTTAGTAAGAAACTAAATATTAAATTGATTAAAGTCAAAGAACAGACATTGAATGTTTTCAAATAAATCTATCACAGCGAAAATTGTTACAAATTGATTGCTTCTCTGCCTTTTGGCACTGTAATGGATCTTGGCTTTTTGGCTAACCTTGTCTAGGAGACATACCATGATCTGTGGGGAAAAGATCATTGGGGTCTCCTGGCCAGGAAAAAAAAATAACTTTTGTGACGGTAGTGGTACTGTAGTCAATGAGGATAATCCGAAATTACAGTGTTCACTGCTGGCGGAGGTACACATAACTCCCTTACATTCTGTCCCACTCAAGCACACTTTCTCAGCCTGCTAATTTTGGTGAGGGGTTAGGCACACTACGCCCTCCCCTCTGTCCATGTCGATGGGAAAACCCGGCCTTGCTATCCTGGCCGGTTGGCAGTACACAAACCTGGCTGGTGTGGCTAGTCTAAGCATGACTTCAAAAGTTTTTATTCTGCCATGCTGGCAGATGTAGAAGGCACACTCACCCTGCCGCTTTGTAGGCATGGCAGATATGAATCAGTGCTGCCAATAAAAGCTGGTGTGGCAGGGACACAACACCCTGTCATGCTGGCAGTGGCGGCACAAAAAAAAAAATACAGAACTTTTTTTTTTTATTTTGATTTTTACCCCCAACACAATCAGTCAGCAAGGAGCAAAATATTTCTTACAGGAAATTGATTAAAAAATCAGAATATAAACTGTTGTATTATGCAGCAATATATGATATTAATTTAGGTGTCTTTTTGCATTAGATAATTTGAAATTCATGAAAAAAAAGCATTTTTTCCCATCATTTGACGTAATCATTATTTTTCCTTATTGTTTTGCTTCATTTATAATTTGATTTCATATTTATAAAAAAAATGTCATTTTTTTGGTTCATCTGAAAACTAAGTGTTAAGAGTTTACTAAAGTTCTAGATAACTCATTGGGAATAACAGCCTTCTTTAGTCCACTGTGACATTCTAAGAATTTAATAACTTATTTATTACTTTTTTTCAGAAGGCAAACATGATGGCACATTTGAAGGTATTCGCTATTTTAAATGGTGAGCACATTTTTTATAATCTAACTTTTTAACAAAATATTTCATCTTAATTCGCTCCAATTCCCTAAAAATTATTTATTGGAGGTTAAATGTAATTTAATTCACTCCAACTCCCTAAAAGTTATTTATTGAATGTTAAATGCAATTTAATTCAAGAGATATTTAAAATGTATACATTGTTTGTTATTTCAGTAAACCAAACAAAGGAGTCTTTGTGGCTTTTAACAAAGTGGTCATGGCTTGGGCACCATAAACTTTTGATGTCAACATGATTTTGTTTAGTCAGTGGATACTGATTCATGAATAAATATTGTTTCTTTTCTTTTTACTTTTATACATCTGATTGTAATGGAATAGTATAATTATTTTTTATGCATATTGATGAGTACATTTTTTTGTCTTATTATTTATGATGTTTCTTATAATTGTAAAAATCTTTTAAAGGTTTTGAGATAATGCTAGAAACGATGGAGTGATTGAATGTCAAATAGATCAGTATTTACACATGTACGTGCATAAAAAGTTTATCACTGCGATAAGATTTTATGACTTTTAATAAAAGGGATGGAAACTTATGATCCTGAAGCTCTATGTGACTGGTATATTATTTCACTTTTTTTATCGGCCAATTTTGTGTAAAACTTTTAAACTTTTTAATATATTTTTGAAAGCCGTCCATTTTGAACTTTTTTATAAAAAACAAAATACATTTTTAATTGTATTTTTATTATAAAATCCAGTATGTATTAGTACGCCTATATTCAATAATTCTGTAATGTTTTATTTATATCTTTTATTTACATTACCGAGAGGTCAACCTAACTTATATTCTGTGATATTATACTACATTTTATACATGAAGTTCTGAAGTTACATGTAGCTGATCCTTAATTAGTTGACATCATTATCTCCCATGGCGGACTAACATTATTATCTCCCATTGTGTACAAACCACTGCACATATCATTGTTGATTCTGATCAACAACCACTTATTTTTTCATTACACTAAAAAAAACTCATTCTAATAAATTCTATATTTAAAATAATATTTATACTAAACATTGCTTCAAATATTCCTAATTGCTTTAAAATGTTTAATAAAGACAAAAATTATTGTTATACTTCCCACCATTTATTGAATGTAACCTTGCATGTATTTGAACAGTGTTTGCTGCAAATGTAATTAGTTTTAGAATGAAATTATTCATTCACTTGTATGTCAGTTTTATAAAAAATAATTACTTTTTTTCTGAATCTTTTTGTATTATTGGTATTGTTAAAAGATTAAAAAAAATTATTTTCCACCTTAAGTATTTAAGTTGAAACCACATGTTAATGAAATACATTCATAATGTCAAGAACTTTCCTATCAACAGAGTTTAAAGGTTATACAGTATTTTTTTTATTTTTGAAAATTAACATTTGAAATATCAAAAGTATTTGTATGCATATTTTTTACATTGAACTTTTGTAATAAATCATGTTACATCATTTATTTTTTAAATACTACATCCAGTTTTTTTTTTAATACATGTCTTTGTCATTGGCTGGCAGAAGATTTTAGTATCTCATATACAACACTATTTATGTTGTCTCAGTCTTTGATTCGCCACTTTCTACTTGCTACTTTAATGTGTAGGTAAGTAATTTACAGACTCAAAGACGTGCCTAGTTATTAGAGCAAGAAAACAAAGAAAAAAAAATATTCTACAGCCTTGCTAAACAAAATTTGGAGTCCAATTTTTAGATTATAAGACTTACTATAACCTTGATTGTTAGAGTTCAAGATTGATCTATTCCTAAAGATGAATCCTTACTTCGCCAGTGACAGTGCTCTATCTCTTGTAGCCTCACATGCAGTTTGTGAGTTGTGATCATGCAAACACAAGCCCAATAGTACACAAATGGAACTGTGAAATGCTCAGTTCCACACACAGATTTTTGTATTTTTTTTATAAAATGGGGATTGGTTGAGACCAGGGCTGAATTTTAAATTAATAAGGCCCTAATTGGTCAGTTGATATTTTAAAATAATTTAATGTCATTTTGCTCGCAATATTAGGCTTTTAAGCATCAGGCCCACCATAACCCTAATCTAGCCCAAGTTGAGACATTAGGCCCACCATAACCCTAATCTAGCCCAAGTTGAGACATTAGGCTCACCATAACCCTAATCTGGCCCAAGTTGAGACATTAGGCGCACCATAACCCTAATCTGGCCCAAGTTGAGACATTAGGCCCACCATAATCCTAATCTAGCCCAAGTTGAGACATTAGGCCCACCATAACCCTAATCTGGCCCAAGTTGAGACATTAGGCGCACCATAACCCTAATCTGGCCCAAGTTGAGACATTAGGCCCACCATAACCCTAATCTGGCCCAAGTTGAGACATTAGGCTTAAGTATCAGACTTCAATATCCCTAAGCCCACCCACCCTATCAATGGGTATACGACATTTGTACAGGCTGCAGAATGCCATAGAATGGGATGCCATAGAATGGGATGGCCGCGTGGTAAAACGGTCGACTGTCGACCTGGGGGGGGGGGGTCCCTGGTTTGATCTCCGGTGAGAACCAATGTAACTTTCAAGTAATGGTTGAAGTTACCTGCCCGTGGTGTCTCCATGGCCAGTAGACCTACACTATCGGCTGTGGTGGGATACAAGAAATGCAACATAAAAACAGCCTCATTCGTGGTTTATGGGATCTAATAGATTTCATCTCATCCTTAAAGCGACTTCGCACACAAAACAGACCAACTTGACTTCATCTGTAGTGGATGGTCTTTAAAATGGAAACTTTAATTTTATTATATATTATAAAAGTGTAAAGAAAGAATACAAAAAAAGGAAAGGCTCATTATAAAGAATGTTATCGATGGTATATATAGGCCTATATAAGCCGCGACATATGCATGGTAAGAGTAGGTGTGATGGGGTATAACTTTTCAGTGTTGATGTAACAAAGTAGTTGAAATACGACATATAAACACATATTTTGAATAAGTTGCTTTGTGATCGTAGTGAATATTTTTTTCTCCAAGTTTAAATATTGTTTTAAAATAAAACTAGCATTATCTTGCGTTGGGGCATAAATCCTTCAAGTCTGCGACCTATTTTCTTCTTCAGATTTCATAGTACCTTCGTTCTGAGTACCCATAAGCCATTAGTGTTCCTAGGGCGACCATCGTAGTGAAATGTACCATCAGCCAGAATAATAAATTGTACAGTCAATGGCGTCACTAAGGTTGGTGTCACCTAATGCGGAAAACTCAGGGTGTCAGCCTAACACCTCGGCCTCAAGACCTCCACCATAGACAATGGGACATATTTCGAATTTTCCTGTACTAGATCTTAGAGTATTACTGACTGTATTTCAGAAAGCTACATTTTACTTGCATTAATCTGTTTTTGTAAACAATATCTGCATTTTCACGAAAACACGTCACTACATTAAATTTATACATGTACCTAAGCTCCATACTCTCTGTATGGTGGCACCCTGTGCTTTTGCTCATGTGTTATAACATATAAAACCGACCAGACCGAGTTCTTTCTGCTATGAAATTAAAAATTGTTCATTTTGGTGTCACCACTATGTTGGTGTCACACGGTGCGGCCCTAGTGACACCTCTGGGCACAGTCTTGTGGCGACCATTCCATGGCATGATCCTAAACATGATAGCAATTCTTATACAAGAAATATTGTTATCAGAAATGTTTTTATTAGAAATATTGTTTTCAGAAAAGTTTTTATTAGCAATATTGTTATCAGAAATAATTCTATCAGAAATATTGTTATCAGAAATGTTTCTATTAGAAATATTGTTATCAGAAATTTTTCATTTTAAAACCAAGGAAATGCATGACGTAAATGACAAATTGGATAAAGCGTGGAAGTTCAGTAGGTCAATAGGGGAGAGGTTGAAGGTGAACACCACCAGTAACGACTTGCCGAATTCATAAAGGCGACTATTGATTTCCCTCCCCGCCGTAGCAAATACCTGATAGGATTGAAGCGGCACTATAAGTAAGATATATGGCTTACACAGCTGGGTGAAATATATTATATTACATTCACAGTAAGTTGTCTACTACACAGACTAGTTGGGCGTGTTTGACACAGTCGTGTAACTTCTTGGCATTTGAGTTTCTTGTTTAAAAGGGAAGTGTTTATTGTTTAAAATATTTCCGTAACTTTTTTTTTTTCTTTTTGTTTTGTGTCAATGATGAGAAAAACAACTGAAGTAACAGGTTGTATTTGTCAGTCCTGTTTGGAACGTACATTTTTGTTTTGTTTTTTCCATGGCTATTCTTTTGTCACATTGGTCACATGACGAGTCACTCAACATTTATGAATTCTGCCGTCCATGTGTTATTGTTTTCTCAGAGACGGTGTAAGTATTTTTTACTAGCATTGTTAATGTTCCTTTTAGTTGATATTTTTGTTTCTTTTCACGTTAATATTAATTCATGTTTAGACCAAGTTCCCTAAGTCAATACCAGCAATACATCTCTCAATGTACTATTTGAATTTATACTTTCTCTGGATTTGACATTTATATATATATACAATTTAAAATGTCCGTTTGCTACTAATCTTAACATCTCCGAAAGTTCTTCATAGATTTTTTGAAATTTCAACACAATGTTGAAATTTTTATCCGAGCGAATTTATATGTACGAATTATACAGATGTCACACCTGTGACAGGTAAATACATACTTAAAATAGCATGTCTATGTATAGGCCTATTGAAATAAAGTCTTAAAACTATGAAAATATCAGGGGAGATAAAAATAAAAGTTTGTATAGAAAAATAATATCGATACAGAAAATGAAAAAGACAAAACCAACAAATATTTTAAATTAGTTGAGATGAAAAAAACAGCAATAAGTTGAATTTCAAATAAAATATGTCATGATATTGACATAGATACAGAACTTTCTAATAAAACAATGTTCCAGTCACTCTATTTACGGAGACGAGAGAACATTAAGGAAGGCGCCTTCCATGTGCCAACAGAAACTATAATATGACGTCCCTGTCAGCCGACAGTTGTTGTTTTATACTGACGTCTGCTGGAGCCTTGGTGTCGTCTGATGAGAATTGGAAGACTAGGGGCATGGGAGGTCACTGCGTGTCATGGTGAGCAACTTATAATGATAAAAGAGGAAAGTTGTGATTCATAGAAATTATTGATATCAGTGAATAACTGAAATATTAAATGACAACAATTAGTCAATAATTGAAATATTTAAATGACAACAATCAGTTAATCCCTTTGTAAATTATTGAAAAATTGACCAACATTAAAAAGGTATGTTTGTTTAAGCTAAAAAAAACAACAACAAAGGAGTTCATTTAAATGTACATTGCAATGCTATTCAAAGTATTTTCACCTTGATTACGATAATTGTTGTTTCGGAGATATCACAAAATATTTTGGCATATTTTGTGAGCTCTCTTTCCTGGTCTGAGAGACATACCATGATCCACGGGGGATGGATCATTGGGGTTCTCTAGTCAGGAAAAAAACCCATTACTTGCGAGGGTGGTGGTACTGTGGTCAATGAGGACTATCCGAGACCGCAGTATTCACAGCTGATGGTGGTGACGGATGTGGTCGGCACACAACACCCTTCCACTCCGTCCCACTCAAGCACACCTGCGCAGCCTGCCATCTCCGGCTGAGGGTACAGGCACACTACACCCTCCCCTCTGTCGGAGTGGCAGGAAAAACCCCTTTCCTTGCCATTCTGTCCGATCGGCAGTACACACACCCTGCTGGTCAGGTCAGTTTGGGCAAGGATTAAAACCCATCTTTCTGCCATCCCTGCAGATGATAGCGGACACACTCACCCCGCCGCTCTGTAGGGATGGCAGACGTGCATCAGCGCCGCCAACAATGTTGGTGTGGTAGGCACACTACACCCTATTATGCTGGCAATGGCGGCGTTAAAAAAAATTGTTGTGTCTTTATATATATGTATACTATTTAATGTTGCAATTATACTGTTATAAGTCTTTGTAACAATGTTGACAGCATTAGTTCATATATTATTGCATGTATAATTATAAAGAAATGTTCTAATCTGAAATTTCCAAAAAAAAAAAAAAACAAACAAACAAACAAAAAACAACTCATTATTATATTATAATGTTTATTTATAGTATCTGTCAGATTATTACAATCTACAATAACACCATTTAATTTATGACAATGCTAAAAAAATGTTTAAAATTAATTTTTAAAGTTTTTAATTTAAAAATGTGTTAATTTGGTTTCGGTTTATGATTTATTGACAAAAAGAAGGATACACATACATGAATAACCGTTGAATGTTTATGACATTTTAAAGAGACTATTCAGGCTCAGTCAAGGAATGTATTACAACTAGGTTACAAATTCTGATAGCACATTTAGGTTCAACAGTTTATCAGATAGACTTTAACGGACAGAGTAACAACTAGAGAGTACATTCTGTACATGTCATGGTTATCTTGTATATGTTCCAATGTTTTCTAAAGGTGCATGGGAGGGGGAGGGATCCTAGACAATTTGGGGGCGCTATGTTTTCAAAATGATTACCCATTTAATAATCTGTTTCCTCCCCTATCCCGATGCCAGTTTCTCTTTTAGTACTTAGATGTCTTTGATAAGAAAATGATGATTTGGGGGGGGGGG
This sequence comes from Bulinus truncatus, assembly GCA_021962125.1. Taxonomy (NCBI): domain Eukaryota; kingdom Metazoa; phylum Mollusca; class Gastropoda; family Planorbidae; genus Bulinus; species Bulinus truncatus. The sequence goes on along the minus strand of JAGDYQ010000087.1, from coordinate 1,245,783 downwards.
GGGGGTGTGATAATGCAGATAAACCCTAACTAAATTATAATCAGGGTGGTAATGCAGATAAGCCCTAACTAAATTATAATCAGGGTGGTAATGCAGATAAACCCTAACTAAATTATAATTAGCCTGGTAATGCAGATAAACCCTAACTAAATTATAATCAGCCTGTTAATGCAGATAAACCCTAACTAAATTATAATCAGCCTGGTAATGCAGATAAACCCTAACTAAAGTACACGTCTAAATCAGGAACGGGTTTTTTTTTAAAAAAGATTTCACTGAAAGAAATTTTAAATAAAAAATCATTGCACCAGAGGCGTAGTGAGGGGTGGGCATCATGCAACGGGCGGCGCTACACACAAAGGGGCGCCAAATGGTATATTTTACAGATAATATTTTATGGTTTTTGAATAGGGGGCGCTAAAAAAGTATTAACAAGGTATTGTGCCCCGGGCCCAAGTTATGCTCGCTACGGCACTGTATTGCACAAGTTTAAAAGTAATCACAAAAAAAGCTTAAAAAATATCACAGTGAACCAAGTAACACACACTGATAACATAATTAAAAAATGTTCCACATCATTGACGTCAATTAAATTACATATGTGTACAGCCACAGTCGTGATGTTATATAGGCCAGTATATTTTGTACTGATAAATGTATGATCCATGTACCCACTTCCTGGTCAATTAACGAACTATGGATCTATAGGCAATCTTTAAAATCAATGTCAGTTTTTGTGGCCCTAGTCAGAACATAAACAATGAGCCCTTTGTTTGTTTTTATTACGTTTCCTTCTGTTTGTTCTGCTCTCCACGACCTGGCGGCTCTCATGCGATGTAGTCATTGGAGGGTTAAACTGTTCATTGTCTTTGTTGGCAATAATTAACTGCGGGTTAAATTGTTCATAGTCTTTGTCGGCAATAGCTAACTGTGGGTTAAACTGTTCATTGATGGCTGGTTATAGTTTTCTAACGGGCTAACAGGGGAAAAGAAGAGGAGGGGGTATTGGTACAAAAATGACTGTTACGAATGTTCTAAATAAAAACATTGATGGGCAATGGTAGATAGAACGTTCATCAACCTGACTGTACTAAGATCAAATGTTCCATTGTTAAACTAATCAACTGCTAGGACTTCAGTCATGCCGTACAGGTCCATATTGCCTTAAAACATAAGTTGAGTGCATTCTCTCCTACCGCCATGTGTAAACTCTTATTCATCTGTCCCTAGAAGTTTAAGCTCTCCGGCCGCCAGCTAGATAAATGAACCTAATATGTGATTCTAACTCATTTAACTACGGCCTGCTTGCAAGGTACGGCCCGTAAAGATGTTTGATCCGGCCGTTCTATCACATTTGTGACGTGTACATTTAATGTTTATCATTTCCTATAAAAACTCCACCCATCCGCTCTTGATCACGCTCTTCTGTCAGATTGTGGTTCGCGGTTTAAAATTATGCTTACTCTGTTCCTAGTCATCTTAAGTCTACACAAACCTATTTCATTACGTACCCTGAGGGTGCAACCATTAAATACCAAATGAAATGAATCGACTAGCTGTAGATCTAATTTAATGGTTAACTTATCTTCTACAAAAGTTTCTTGCAATACAATTTTTAAAACAATTAACGTGTTTTAAAGAATTGGTTGTTTTTAAAAAAATACTTTAATGTTTTACTGTATTAATCATTTTTAGAGCTGCTGTTCGATTAAAAATTTTAATCGAATTAACGCATAATTAAAAAAAATATCGCAAATTAACGCATATTTAATCGAAAAAATACTTTATTTATAAATTGTAACATTTTTTGATTCTATCAACATGTCATTTAAAAATAATAACATGTTGTTATTTTTTCGCACTTACTTGGCCTAAGCAATAGAGTATTAAACCTTTGTGTGTGTGTGTGTGTGTATGTGTGTGTGTGTGACGTCTTTGACAAGCCAGACCTTGAAATGTTCAACTCATTCTTGACGCGAGCAAAAGCATCCTTGTTCATTTGTTCTCAGTCTCACATGTGTCGTCAACAGAAAGAACAGAAGATGAAAAATGAAAGCCAACCGATAACTTCAAAGAGTGTCATTTTACACAATATTTTTGTATTAATATAACTGACAGACCGATAAAAAAATTTTTTTTTTGCTGTTCACTAAAACATTGAACAAATAGTTGATAATAAGAAAGAAAATGAATGAAAGAATATAAGAATAACTTCAAAAGAAGATTAAAAGTAAATTTGTCCTTCAACTCGCCGACTGTGGTAGATGGCGTCACTTACCAACCACAAGTTACATTGTTTCAAAGCCATGACACTTGTCAATCAAACTATAACACGTGCAGATGTTCATTAATTGCATCATTCAGGGTCATAAGTTTGAATTAAGAAATGGCAATCCTATTGTTTCAAGGTCATATAGCTGCTATGATTTTATTTAAACGTGACACTCTGTGTTCGGTTTTTTTTTCTTCCTTTGTTTTTAAATCTCGTCTGATCTGGTTATAGAATTGGGTTATTTACTGATTTTTTTTATTTTATCTGCAACTCTGAAATAACACCATTTGGGTAAAATTTAACGCATTTAGGTGTTTGTGTTAAAAAATGTAATCGCATATTTTGAACGCATTAATTACGCTTTAATTGCAGTAAATCAACAGCCATATATAAAATTTAACTCAGTATCACAATAATTATGAAAAATACAACCACTGTCTCGGGTACAGATGTTTTAGCAATACGATACAAAATTATGCGCAAAAAAAAAATGATGATACAAAATTTCTAGCATCTCGTTATTTTGGTCTAATTAAAAACGGGTTCATTATACTTCAACAATACACTATAGTACCTCCACCAATACACTACAGTATATAATGTAAACTAGTGAATGAAAGTTTTCTCTCTTTACATCGACCGGGAAAGGAGCAGGAGTTTTCTTGTCGAAGGGCTAAATAACCAAAACAACTTCATCATGTATTACAAGTGGGGCTTCAGTCGACATACCTGGGGGTGAGGGTATGTGCGAATTGCGACAGGGTGGGTGTGCTAGATCTACTTAATAAGTGCACGGAACTTAAACTTCAAAAATGGTGAAATTCTTTTATTTATCATTTTGGTGAACTTTCCGCATTTAGTCAAATTAACGCATTTAAGTGTTGCGTTAAAAATTTTAATCGCAAATTTTTTTTGACGCGTTAATCGCAAATTAACGCAGTTTAATCAGCAGCCCAAATCATTTTTATAACTACTTTAGTGTTTTAATGTTTTGGTAGTTTTTAAAGTAGGCCTACAAGTCTTCAAGTTTGATGGAGAATAATCCAAAAATATAAAATAAATCTTTACTTGTATTGGACAAAATTCCAGTTGTAGTGTGGTGGTTTGGTAGTTTGGTGGTGTAGTAGTGTGGTGGTGTGGTAGTGTGGTGGTTTGGTAGTTTGGTGGTGTAGTAGTGTGGTGGTGTAGTAGTGTGGTGGTGTAGAAGTGTGGTGTTGTGGTAGTGTGGTGGTGTAGTAGTGTTGTGGTGTGGAAGTGTGGTGTTGTGGTAGTGTGGTGGTGTAGTAGTTTGGTGGTGTAGTAGTGTGATGGTGTGGTAGTGTGGTGGTGTAGTAGTGTTGTGGTGTAGTAGTGTGGTGGTGTAGTAGTGTGGTGGTGTAGTAGTGTGGTGGTGTAGTAGTGTGGTGGTGTGGTAGTGTGGTGGTGTGGTAGTGTGGTGGTGTAGTAGTGTAGTGGTGTAGTAGTGTGGTGGTGTATTAGTGTGGTGGTGTATTAGTGTGGTGGTGTAGTAGTGTATTGGTGTAGTGAGTGTAGTGGTGTGGTAGCGTGGTGGTGTGGTAGTGGTGGTGTGATGTGTAGTAGTTTGGTGGTGTATTAGTGTGGTGGTGTAGTAGTGTGGTGGTGTAGTAGTGTGGCGGTGTAGTAGTGTGGTGGTGTAGTAGTGTGGTGGTGTGGTAGTGTGGTGGTGTGGTAGTGTGGTGGTGTAGTAGTGTGGTGGTGTATTAGTGTGGTGGTGTAGTAGTGTGGTGGTGTAGTAGTGTGTTGGTGTAGTAGTATAGGGTGTGGTAGTGTGGTGGTGTGGTAGTGTGGTGGTGTGGTAGTGTGGTGGTGTGGTGGTGTGGTCGTGTAGTAGTGTGGTGGTGTGGTAGTGTGGTGGTGTGGTAGTGTGGTGGTGTGGTAGTGTGGTGGTGTGGTAGTGTGGTGGTGTAGTAGTGTGGTGGTGTAGTAGTGTGATGGTGTATTAGTGTGGTGGTGTAGTAGTGTGGTGGTGTAGTAGTGTGTTGGTGTAGTAGTATAGGGGTGTGGTAGTGTGGTGGTGTGGTAGTGTGGTGGTGTGGTAGTGTGGTGGTGTGGTGGTGTGGTAGTGTGGTGGTGTATTAGTGGGTGGTGTAGTAGTGTGGTGGTGTAGTAGTGTGGTTGTGTGGTAGTGTGGTGGTGTGGTAGTGTGGTGGTGTAGTAGTGTGGTGGTGTATTAGTGTGGTAGTGTGGTGGTGTATTAGTGTGGTGGTGTAGTAGTGTGGTGGTGTAGTAGTGTGGTTGTGTGGTAGTGTGGTGGTGTGGTAGTGTGGTGGTGTAGTAGTGTGGTGGTGTATTAGTGTGGTGGTGTATTAGTGTGGTGGTGTATTAGTGTGGTGGTGTAGTAGTGTGTTGGTGTAGTAGTGTAGGGGTGTGGTAGTGTGGTGGTGTGGTAGTGTGGTGGTGTGGTAGTGTGGTAGTGTGGTGGTGTGGTAGTGTGGTGTTGTAGTAGTGTGGTGGTGTGGTAGTGTGGTGGTGTGATAGTGTGGTGGTGTGGTAGTGTGGTAGTATGGTGGTGTTGTAGTATGGTGGTGTGGTGGTGTGATAGTATGTTGGTGTAGTAGTGTGGTGGTATGGTAGTGTGGTAGTGTGGTGGTGTGGTGGTGTGGTAGTGTGGTGGTGTGGTGGTGTGGTAGTGTGGTGGTGTGGTGGTAGGGTAGTGTGGTGGTGTAGGAAACTGCTCCTCATTACACTTCTTTGTGCGTATGGCCTGTGGTGTGAAGAGCCATTGCGGGCGATGACAACGTTTTTAAGGTTTTTAGGCAAAGGTACATTGGGATGTCCTAGGTACATTTGAGGGTCTTAGGAAATGGTACATTTGAGGGTCTTAGGGAATGGTACATTTGAGGGTCTTAGGGAATGGTACATTTGAGGTTCCTAGGGAATGGTACATTTGAGGGTTTTAGGGAATGGTACATTTGAGGGTCTTAGGGAATGGTACATTTGAGGGTCTAAGGGAATGGTACATTTGAGGTTCCTAGGGAATGGTACATTTGAGGGTCTTAGGGAATGGTACATTTGAGGTTCCTAGGGAATGGTACATTTGAGGGTCTTAGGGAATGGTACATTTGAGGGTCTAAGGGAATGGTACATTTGAGGGTCTTAGGGAATGGTACATTTGAGGTTCCTATGGAATGGTACATTTGAGGGTCTTAGGGAATGGTACATTTGAGGGTCCTAGGGAATGGTACATTTGAGGGTCTTTACTCGTTACATAGGCTACCACTAGCAAATATTGAGCGCCAAATAATCTTGAAAGTTCGGACCCACATATTAAAATCTCACTTCTTCAGACTTTCTCATTGTATTATTATAAACCTTTTATGATTTCCTCTCTCTACTTTTCAGACTTGTGTCGAAGACATTACGCAAGTGATTTTTCTTCTTTATTTACATCTATAAAAGTTATCTTAATGGGAGGGGGGGTACTATCAGATAAAAAAGGAAAAAAAAAAACATCAACAACATTGACAGTAAGTTTTGGAGTTTTGTTGACGTCTTATGTGTACATTTTCTGGTTGTCCAAAAATTACAGTTTTGTGTTGAAAGAGAATTAAGTCAGCGTTATATAAGATACAATAAGACAGAATTCAGTTTTAAAACTTCGCTGCTTATATTTGTAATAAAATGCCACAAGAGCTTTTACGTTCTATTAAAGTCTCTGTAGGGATGCATCTCTATAAGATAGATTCTATAAACTACTAATGGAAAGGTTTTATGGTGCACTTATTTTATTGCTGCAATATTCGAGAGTGCTGTGATCATGAAGACCACGTGGTAAATACTCAGGCGACTAATACACCCTCTCGACTAGTACATTCACTAGTACAATGTCTACACTCTCTACTAGTACATTCACTAGTACAATATCTACACTCTCTACTAGTACATTCACTAGTACAATATCTATACTCTCTACTAGTACATTGACTTGTACAATGTCTACACTCTCTACTAGTACATTCACTAGTACAATGTCTACACTCTCTACTAGTACATTGACTTGTACAATGTCTACACTCTCTACTAGTACATTCACTAGTACAATGTCTACAATCTAGACGAGTACAATGTCCACCATCTCAACTGTGTGTATCAGTGTTTTGTATTTAACAACCTCAACAAAAATCAGCTCACAGTCCTGATTCTGAGCATCTCAGTTTTTTCCTCTTACAAACAAAAATCGCGCTCTCGCAGAAAATACACCGCACATTGGTCCGTGTATAATAGAAATACAACAATACACTCAACATATTTAAACTTATTTATGTATTTATTTATACATGCAGGCACACGTATTGATTATCTAGCACAACACACATCACAATCAAAAGGGCAGCAAGTTGTTCTGTTGTCCTACTGGAGTTAATCCATCGGAATTTTTCTCCATTGTGTTAATCCAAGTGTAACGATGTCAATTTCGGTCGATGGTTGGAAATAGACTCAATAATTCAGTGACCCTGAGACATATTTAATTTAGAGCTGGTGGGTTTAAATAGTACTGTTGATCGAAGTTGGTGAGGAATTAACAGAGTAGACAACGCAATTCGGTTGTTGGAGCAAGAGTTAAGTGACTTTTTTTTATTTACTTAGTTATCTATCATATATCTCTGTCTATCTATCTCATATATCTCTGTCTATCTATCTCATATATCTCTGTCTATCTATCTCATATATCTCTGTCTATCTATCTCTTATATCTCTGTCTATCTATCTCATATATCTCTGTCTATCTATCTCATATATTGTCTTTCATTATATATCTGTTGGTCAGTTTATCTACTAGCTTTTACAGATGTCCTTCACTCTGTCACAGAGGATGTCTGTCTGGTCACATATATCGTGTTGAAATATGTAATTGCTTTCTCCGGTATAAAGTGTTTGTTTTTAATGTCTTATGCAAATTGAGAAAGTTGAGACAAACATTGTTTTGTTGAAAGAATTATGATACCCAAAAAATAATTAGAATCACAATAAAAGAACTAAAGTGAAATAACGTGAAAAAGAGATGAGATGTGTGAAATAATATAAAGAGATGAAATGTGTGAAGTAATATAAAGAGATGAAATGTGTGAAGTAATATAAAGAGATGAAATGTGTGAAGTAATATAAAGAGATGAGATGTGTGAAGTAATATAAAGAGATGAGATGTGTGAAGTAATATAAAGAGATGAGATTTGTGAAGTAATATAAAGAGATGAAATGTGTGAAGTAATATAAAGAGATGAGATGTGTGAAGTAATATAAAGAGATGAGATGCGTGAAGTAATATAAAGAGATAAGATGTGTGAAGTAATATAAAGAGATGAGATGTGTGAAGTAATATAAAGAGATGAGATGTGTGAAGTAATATAAAGAGATGAGATGTGTGAAGTAATATAAAGAGATGAGATGTGTGAAGTAATATAAAGAGATGAGATGTGTGAAGTAATATAAAGAGATGAGATGTGTGAAGTAATATAAAGAGATGAGATGTGTGAAGTAATATAAAGAGATGAGATGTGTGAAGTAATATAAAGAGATGAGATGTGTGAAGTAATATAAAGAGATGAGATGTGTGAAGTAATATAAAGAGATGAAATGTGTGAAGTAATATAGATGAGATATCGAAAGAGAAGCACACGTCATATTTCAGCAACAAACTTGACCTAAATAGTTCCAACGTCATCGATAAATTGATTTTATATTTTGTACTTAATGAGGTGATGTAGTCATTGTTGGATAAATGACACATAAAAACACCTTAAAACAGTATGTATTCAGAGCCGCTTATAGCCTTTTTGTCGCCCAGGTAGACAAAGTTGTTTCCGCCCTCATGATGAATAATACATTGATATAGACCTAAATCTATTTTTAAATTTACATGTGAGAATCATTTTGGAATACTTTATATACGAAATCTAAAACAATAGGCCTTTGGCTTCATAGTTTTATTTCTCGGGTCAAGCTGTAGCCGAACATCAGATGTGGCACTGGGACGTTTATTACCACCTTTGACCAATAGGATGGCTGGACTCGGACATTATTTGCAATCACCTTCTCTGTCTCTTTTAAATCGTATCTTCTCAGAGGAGAGTTGGGGTTTGCTAGAGTTCTGGGAACAGACGGATATTTGGGCCCTGACATTTCGACCCCGGAGTTTCTCGACTAACGGACGCGCGGGCTATTACAGTTCCGGATAGTTTGACATAGTTTGGACACATTTACAACCCTAATGTTGCTTTTGGCTCGATGCTGTTGATGATGTTAGGTAGGAGAGTTAAACCTGATAGTACAACTTAGACTTAGACCAGATAGTACAGGTGAAAACTTGTAGGTAGATCCCACGACTTAGACCTGATAGTACAGGTGAAAACTTGTAGGTAGATCCCACGACTTAGACCTGATAGTACAGGTGAAAACTTGTAGGTAGATCCCACGCTTTTTGTGTTTTTTGATGAGATCAGCACGGAATGTGCCCGTGTGATTGTCACAACTAGTGTGACGAAATCTTTCCATTCGACCAATCATCTGCCCCCTCCCCACTACTGTAAATAACCGTCTGGCCCTAAATGGGGCAGTAGAGCCAGAGGAAGAAAAAGAGAAGACCTAAGACAGTTGTTATGGACTGTCAAGGTGTTCGACTCTGCCAAGAGAAATTTATTTCCGGTAGGCAAATTTATTATCGTACGTCGTCCAAGGCAGTGGTCCCCAACCTTTTTCTCCCCACATGGAAAGTCGCACAATCACGAGAGAAATAAATAAAAAGGAAATAATTTAATGTTTCTATTTTAACCATTCATATTCATTGCCTGTCACACTCCCACACCCCCGACATTATTTAATAAGTGAATAATCCCTGAGACAAAAATAAAAAACAAGTCTGGCTGCCCAATCTGGACAATGGTAGCACTCGGTTCCTTGGTAGTCAGTGCTGCTGAGAAAAGCGGTTTAAATCTTACACAGATGACACGTGGTCCAATAAGTTCGCGTGACGTCCCGTCTGAGCTGTACTGTCAAGGACTCATAGCAAGCTGTCTCCACCAGGTAGTGAATGTGGTGGTATCGATCAATGTGACCTTCTTTATATAATATATTTGCTTGAACCCATCTTGAAAAGGTGAACACACCTTATGGTAATGGCGTTCACTTACAATGATGGCGGTACTCTTTGTTTATACTCGGCTTTTCTACTTTCTATTAAATCGGAATCAACTAATACATAGAGAAAATAACAACATTAATGAGATACTTGTGAACAATCAAATCAACATGTGAATGCTCAGAAAAGGTATGCGTAATTTTTGTTATAAAAGGCGATAGTTTCAAAAATTTTGTTGCTAATTTATAATCTCGGACCCATGCGTGATCTGGTAACTGCGTTGTTTGGACAGTACGTCATATCCGGTAGTGGTTTATTTTATTTCTATAACGAAATATTTCGTCGCATAAATTGATGTAAACAAATTATTGTAACGATAAAAAAGGTATTGTGATAAACTGCACTAGGACTGGGAATATTAATTACATCATCATCTAGCTACTTTCTTTACTACACCACTTTTGATTTAACATTTTAAATTCTGTGAAATCAATGGTTACAAAAAAAGCGTAACTGAAGAGGTAAAATTAAATCAGAAAATTATTTTAATAGCATTAAAAAAGAAAAGGAAATTTTATTTAGATAGTTGAGTTTGAGTTACTGACCATCAATGGGCTATGGTGATAGTGTTAGTGGTACTAAAAACTAATTTATTATTTCCCAGCTTTTACAGGTCTGCATTAGTGACTCTATGTAGTAAACGGTCGAAACTTTTATGGTCAGGTATCATAGGTCATATTTCATAATCTGATTGATTCAAATGATGATCTAGTATTTCATAATCTAATTGATTCAAATGATGATCTAGTATTTCATAATCTAATTGATTCAAATGATGATCTAGTATTTCATAATCTAATTGATTCAAATGATGATCTAGTATTTCATAATCTAATTGATTCAAATGATGATCTAGTATTTCATAATCTAATTGATTCAAATGATCATCTAGTATTTCATAATCTAATTGATTCAATCGACTTGAAAGGATGAGATGTTATATCTCTCAGATTCTATAAACCACTAATGGGACGGTATCTATAGTGCCCTTCTTTCATCCATCATAGTGCAACGGCCATGTTGGCACCATGGGAGACATAAGTAGGTGACTGAGACTCACCGGGAGACGAACCCGTGACCCACAGTAACTGAGTGGTGGTCGACCGCTTGTAATGGTTGAGCTGGACAAGGTGGCCATTGGTATTTCATTTCTTAACTGACTGTAGTTTGGACGGTAAAGGAGCAGCGATGTTGAAGTCCGACCCATGCGACCCCGCTAATGAAGCCACTGCCCTGAGATGTTTGTGCTTCAATACGTTCTTCACCAGGGCTGCCAACTATGATCATTTACATCCAGATCGTGATATTGTTTAGCGATATAGTGATTAGAAAATGATATCTTAATAATAGGATTAGATTTTTTTTAAATTTTTAGTTCGACTTACGGTATTTTTTATTTGGCTTTTAATTTGTATAACTAGATGTGTATTCATTTATTTGTATATAAATTAGTAGCGAACGAATTTGACAGTCCTACTTCTACATTGACAGTCCTATTTCTACATTGACAGTCTTAGTTCTATTACATCGACATTCTTAGTTCTTCATTGACAGTCTTAGTTCTACATTGACAGTCCTAGTTCTACATTGGCAGTCTTAGTTCTACATTTACAGTCTTAGTTCTATTACGTCGACAGTCTTAGTTCTACATTGACAGTCTTAGTTCTACATTGACAGTCTTAGTTCTACATTGACAGTATTAGTTCTACATTGACAGTCTAAGTTTTACATTGACAGTCTTAGTTCTACATTGACAGTCTTAGTTCTATTACGTCGACAGTCTTAGTTCCACATTGACAGTCTTAGTTCTACATTTACAGTATTAGTTCTACATTGACAGTCTTAGTTCTACATTTACAGTCTTAGTTCTACATTGACAGACTTAGTTCTACATTTACAGTCTTAGTTCTATTAAATCGAGTCGACAGTCTTAGTTCTACATTGACAGTCTTATTTCTACATTGACAGTCTTAGTTCTACATTGACAGTCTTAGTTCTACATTGACAGTCTTAGTTCTACATTGACAGTCTTAGTTCTACATTGACATTGTTTCATTGTTATTGGTTGTTATTGTTTATTTTACTTTTGTCAAATCGCACAACCTGTAATATGGTACCAAAGGTGAATTGACTTCGATAATTCGATACTCCACTGCTGATAAAAAAGCTTATTTATTTTTTCTCTCTATTTCTCTAGGTGAGAACTATTTACGGATGAGTTCTTTCTTCATCATCATGTAGTACGCCACCATCCTTCACCTCACTGTTACCATAGCAACCAATAATACATAATGGCAGCGGCGGTCGTAGCCCAGTCCATGGAGGACAGTCTTCACCACACCAGGCCAACCAATCTCAGCGCGGAGCCGAAACTGACCACCGAGGTGGACTACCAAGACAACCCGGAGGAAGAACCATTGTTGCTGGAAGGGAACGATGCTTCCACTGTTCATGTCGACCAACGCCAGAATAAAAACCTCATTTCCGATCTGGCCAAGGCGGACACGGCCGAGTCCATCGGGGACAGTCTGGTGTCGTCAGGCTTAAGGCACAAGGCGGAACCTGCAAGCGGCTTTTTTCAATCCGCCAATAAAAAAAGTAAAGCGAGGAAGACCGACGACACCTATGAGGACATTTGGCTCAGGGGCGAGATGCTGGCGTCCTACAGACAAGAAATGAACACCAGTGCAGGGGCGAGCAGCAGCGATCACAGAGAGGCAGTTAGTCCACCTGTAGTTGATGTCTCAAGGGCGCTAGGGGTGGAGTCCCATCAAAGGCCAGGTCGAACGTTTCGCAGCTCCGCGTTGCAGGGGTCCCAGAAGGTCACGCTGGATGAGAGTGAGTATTCTCAGTATTGGCGTGGTGAGGTCAAGGTCATCGGACCAGAAGAGCTGCAAAAAGAATCTTCCTTGTCTGGGATAGAGGTGTGTATTGCAAATAGTTTGTTTCTTTTCTTTAGGCCAACTTTATGCTTTACTTTTAGAAGTCTACCATGTTAAATAATTGTTTATGTCATGGTATAGTTATGAGTACTACGCACACAGGTGTGTGTGTATCTTTGGAGCTTGGCCAACCAGGTCAACATGTGGTCACGGGGTCAAGATTCGAGATGTTTATAGAAAATAAATATGTTGTTTATTACTCTAGATATTTATAGAAAATAAATATGTTGTTTATTTGTAAATTGTATTGACTAAATGAGTGAGAGACAGAGCGATGTGGAATGTTCGAGATGGATGGAAGGAAATTATATAAAGACGATGTTCAGTTGAGAAGGAAAGAGTTCATCAGAATGATGAATAAAATACTTAAGGACATACCAAATATAAGATATTACATAGATGATATTTGTGTGTTTTCAAAAGATTGGAACACTCACATTGAGACATTAAAAAAATTATTTCAAATTCTAAGTGACAACAACCTAACAATGGCACCGGACAAAATACGAATAGGATTCCATGGTATTGATTTCTTGGGATATCACATTGGGGATGGTGTCATAAGGCCTACAGAGAATATTCTAAAGAAAATATTAGACATAAGGATACCAAAAAAGAAGAAAGAGGTCAGATCTTTAATAGGACTCTGTAACTTCTATAGAAACTTTATTCCAAACTTTGCTGAAATTGTTGATCCTTTAGTAAGCCTGACAAAAAAGAGTATGAAGGACAATGTTGAATGGAATGAAACTTGTCAGATAGCACTAGAACAGATAAAATCAATTTTCCAATCACCACCAATTCTGTCGCCTATAGATTCAAAAAGACAATTTGTGTTGGCAACAGATGCATCTCGATATGCATTGGCTGCGTGTTTAATGCAAAGCTACCACAATATCAATAAACCTGTGTTATACTTAAGCAGGAAATTAAATGAAACAGAGAAGAAATACTCAATTATTGAATTGGAATGTTTGGCATTGGTTTGGGCCATCACTAAACTAAGCCAATACCTGCTTGGTCAAGAATTTGTGGTGTTAGTAGACCATAAACCATTATTGGAATTTAATCATAAAAGTATAAAAAATTCAAAGTTGACTAGATGGTCACTGTTATTGCAGGACATTTCCTTTCAGATCAAATCCATAAAAGGAGCAAATAACCACATACCAGATATATTATCTAGATTGACCTAAGTTAAAATGACTATTGTAAAATATCACATTGTTTATTTTATATCAGTCTGATCTATGATTGCATGTACTTCTTATTTTGATGTTGAATCACAAGATTGTATACATTGTATATGTACATATTTTTGACACTATATATTCACCTAAATTACGTTTAAAAAGGGGGGAGGTGTCATGGTATAGTTATGAGTACTACGCACACAGGTGTGTGTGTATCTTTGGAGCTTGGCCAACCAGGTCAACATGTGGTCACGGGGTCAAGATTCGAGATGTTTATAGAAAATAAATATGTTGTTTATTACTCTAGATATTTATAGAAAATAAATATGTTGTTTATTTGTAAATTGTATTGACTAAATGAGTGAGAGACAGAGCGATGTGGAATGTTCGAGATGGATGGAAGGAAATTATATAAAGACGATGTTCAGTTGAGAAGGAAGGAGTTGAGTCAATTGAGGCAGTGAAGTTATTTGAGTTCAGAAGTTCAGTTGAGTATTGAGAGAGTATTTGAATACATATCAGAAAATTAGTTAATCAGTTAAGTTCATTGTTAACAAGTATTATTCATTGGATTTATTCTGTTTATTTATGTTATTGTGTCGTCAATAAATCATTAGAGCTGTTGTTCGATTAAAAAAATTGATCGAAATTAACGCATGATTAAAAATTTTAATCGCAAATTAACGCACTTTTTAATCGACACAATATAATACATTTTGTTTGTATTCAGACTAGTAAGTCATAATATCATAGCTTAAAATTGGTATAATAAACAATTCAGATTAATTTACGAAAGAGGTATAATTAATTGTAACAGATTTATTAAGCATTAGCACATATGTCTGTTGAGTTAGTTATTGGGACCAATTTTTAGAGCATTTTCTAAAAAAAAAAAATGCTCTATTGTCCCCGTTTTGTCTGTCCGTGTACACCCTAGATCTCAACAACCATAAGTCCTAGACCCATGATGTATATATCATTTTGTAGGTCTTGGCCTGTCAAGAAATGACTTTTTTTCATTTCGCGATCTGACCTCTCAGGGCCGTAAAAGGGGCCTTAGTACTGTTTTTTACTATATAAGCTATATTAATAAAGGAGCGCTATATCTCAGCAACTATAAGTCCTAGACCCATGATGTATATATCATTTTGTAGGACTTGGCCTGCCATGTGTACATCAAAAGTTCATTTCGCGATAGGACCTCTGAGGGCCGGGCTTCAGAGCTCCTAAGGGGCTTATATATTATATATACACCTTGTACGTTCAATAACCCGTTCATTTGGTGCGAAATACTGCAGCACGTAGTTTCACCAAGATTTATTAAGAAACTCATCAAATGAAATAGTAAGTTTGTGTTCTGAGTTTAATCGAAAGTATCAGAGCTATGCAACAATTGACGGAGTTTTGGGACGATTAAATGACTATAATTTAGAATGTTTTCAATTATGAGTCCTATTTCAGTAACCACAAACCACTTGTAGTTAGATTTAAGAGAAAATAATTTTTTTTTCAAATATAAAGAAACGTCTTTATAATTTTTTTTTACAAATATATGCATTACACAATTGAATTTATAAACATTTCCAAAATTTACAAATATTTACTGAAAGCTAACAAACGTACTGATACATAACACGAAAATGCGCTAACACGTCCTGTGTCCAGAATGGAACAGGCTTAATTGCTTGTTTTACATGTATCCATCACGTCAAGTGATGCGAGTTTTTTTTTAAATCAACAACCATGCCAAACACGTGTTTTTCTCGTACCAAAGGTTCCGAGATAATGACGTATTTCAACCTCTCTCCCCTCTATCCCTGTCGTATTTTGCTACACTTTGCCCCCCCCCCCACGTATGTCTTATTTACCCAACTCTCCACCACCGTACCTACCCCTTCACTTCCCATCCCAAAACAAAATACACACGTCATTTCTATCTCATATGTGCCGTTTCCTTCATAAAATAATAGTATAGCCAGAAAGTACTTGCTCACTCATTATTAACGCGGTTTTTTTTTATTCCCACCTTTCCCATCCTGTTAGATTTTTGACACACATAGCAGCTTCTCCCCCCACAAAGATGACGTAACTTATAGCTTACCCAACCACCGTACCCCCTCTGTCCCATTTTTTCCAAATCATGACACCTGTCAATCAAACTAGGAGCACGCTACTGCAGATGTTGACTAATGGTATCATTGAGGGTCATAATTAGAATTAAGAAATGACACTCCTATTGTTTCAAGGCCATGTAGCTGCTATGATTTTATGACAACGTGACAGTTTCTGTGTTCGGGGTATTTTTTGTTTGCTTTTTTTTTAAATCTTGTCTGATCTGGTTATGGTTATAGAATTGGGTTAATTACTGATTACTGAAATGACAACATTTGGCTAAAATTTAACGCATTTTGATGTTTGCGTTAAAAATGTAGTCGCATATTTTTAACACATTAATTACGCTTTAATTGTAGTTAAAAAAAAAACAGCCCTATATAAAATATTAAATTTAGCTCCGTGTCACAATAATTCTGAAAAATACAACCACTGTCTCGTGTACAGTCTAGGCCTTGATTGACAGGTGTCATGTATATGAAACTATTAAAGCGATAAAAACAATTTGCGCAAAAAATGATGATACAAAATTTCTAGAAATTTGTTATTTTGATCTAATTATAATCTGGCTCACGATACACTTATTTTTTTTTTTACCTTCAAGTTGACTTCAACAATACACTACAGTATATAATGTAAACTAGTGAATTAATTTTTTCTCTTTTTACATCGACCGGGAATAGAGCAGGAAGTTTACTTGTCGTAGGGCTAACAAACAAATACATCTTCATTTATAGTTCAAGTGGGGATTTTGTCGACATACCTGGGGGTGAGTGTGTGTGTGCGGATTGCGACAGGGTGGGGTGGTAGATCTACTTAATAAGTGAACAAACCTATAAAATTCAAATTTGTTGAGTGAAATACTGTTATCGATTTCTTGAACATTCAGTATTTTGGTCAAATTAACGCATTTAGGTGTTGCGTTAAAAATTTTAATCGCAAATGTTTTTTGACGCGTTAATCGTAAATTAACGAAGATTAATCAGCAGCCCTATAAATCATATGAACCATGGACATGAATTAGAGTTCTCATTATTAACCAGTTCATACAACAACATTCATTTACAGTTTGCAATACAAATATTTTAGAGAATTTAAAAGTAGAGCTTGAGAAAAAATGTAAAAAAAAACAACAAAATTTTTCTGTCATGTCATATGTTTTTTTTGTCGAATGTCCTTTCAAAATTAACGAACATGTAAAAATCATTGTCCTATTGAACCGTAGAATTTCCTATAGGAAATGTTTAGTTAAGTGTTAAACTGGTGTTTCTTGTCCAACAATTACAGACAATCTCTATGGTTGTTCCACATTGCGTCCAGAGCCTCGAAAGCCATAGAACAAACCATGTTGTTCTACAGCCATAACATGTCAGCCATCATCAAGGGAGATCCATCCTCTGGTACTGGAGTGCCTTTAGCTTAGGGAGAGAACTTTAACATGGTTTTGTCACTCTAGAACGTGGGTTCACTAAATTTGATTCAGTTTTTTAAAGAGTTTGTAAACATTATTGATTCCAGGCTATTAGCTTAGTGAAGATGGAGAATACAAATTAGTGAATAATGTAAATTAGCAAAAACTATAAATTAAGTTAGTGAGGAATTTAAATTATTGAAGATTATAATTTAAATTAATGCCGAGTGTATAGACTAGTGGAGAATATCTGTTAGGGAAGTGTATAAGTTAGTTTAGAATGTCAATAATTGGAGAATGTCAATGAATTGAAATGTCTAAATAATTGCAACAATGATTTGTTCCTCTCTCATTCAGGGCCAAGTCTTACCTTCATGTTGTTACGATGGTTGCCTCACCTGAGCAGGAGGTTAGGTTTGTGCCCATAATTTTTCAACTCTCCAATGCTGGCATAGACTTGAACAAACGTGACATATCAGGGGCAACTGCCGTTAAAATCGCTGTCACAAGGAGACTGCCACAAGTGAGACAAATGTTGCTTGCATCAAGAAAGTTTCCATTGTAGTTTTTATATATGTCCTAACTTGACAATTTTTGTGTTCTACAATTGACTTGAAATATTGATAGGCTTTAGGTGGAGGGGGCGAGAGGTCGTGCTGTAGACACATTGTTCAAACGGTCATTGATATAGGCCTACGTATGTACTAACTACAATAACTCTGTTAAATTTATTATATCTCCACTAACTACAATAGCTCTGTTAAATTGTTTCCATTGTGTATACGTGTGTATGTGTATGTTTGTGTATGTGTGTGAGTGTGTGTGTGTGTTTATCTCTATATGCCATATTCTCTATACTTAATTCGTTATCACCAAAAATATAATTTCACTTTTTTCTTCCATTTCAATTTGTATTTACTAAATGGATTGAACCAAACAAACAAACAAACAAACAAACAACTGTTGAATTGTTCATTTATTCTAGATATTGGCGGCGCTACTTAAATGTGGGGCCGAGTTCACTGAAGATGACCAATACTGTCTGGAACAGGTCAAAGGCGTTGCCAAGTCTGAGATGATGGAGCTGGTCCGTAGATTGACCCCATCCTATTGGGTCGCAGTGCATGACCCAACGCCTTTTAAGGTTCGATTACAAATGTAAATGTTATCGATATTGTATCAGTAAATACAAGTTATTATTGCTCCATTGAATTGATATATTCTCTTTATTTATGGTCATAGTTAATTGTTACATTGATTGCTTTCACAAAAACAACAGCCATAATAAATACTATTCGACACAATACACACCATTTGACATAATAAATACTTTTCGACACAATACATACCATTTGATATAATAAATAATTTTCTCTGTAACTTTTCGGGGGATCCCAGAGCAAAACATTCAGGTTAGGGGGGATGAGGGTGTCGAGGTAACCAGGTAAAAAACTGTCAAATTCAAAGCTATTATTTATTCGTCCCAAATTTTTTTTTATAAGTTGGGTCCCCTCCAATGGCCAGTATTTTAGTACTGGTCACTGAAAGATGCTCAGACATCCATTTCTCGTAGTGTGACAGTTACAATGTAAGCCTGACATATCTTGAGATTATTCTGTAGAATGTTTTCAAAACTACATAAATACTGGGAAGAGTAGAAACATGGGTTGGAAAAAAGTACGCTATAAATAAAACAAGATTTATTGGGCTATGGCAGAATGAAATGAAATGTCCCGACAGAGGACACCCCCCCCCCTTAGATGGCTGGCCTCTAGTCAGTCACCTAGATGATTGGTTTGAATATTTATGTAATTAGTGTTTTAAGATTAGAATCTCTCTCTAGAGCTATACTTGTAAATCCACAGTAAATACATTAGGTAGGGTATAGAACGAGTTCCATTTGTTTGGGCTAATGAAGGGTTCAGAGCTTTAAGTGTAAGCCAAGTCACAACACTTATGGACTCGACCAGTGGTCGGCAAAGTGCGGCTCCGAAGCCGCATGTGGCTCTTTGGCTCCTTAAGAGCGGCTCTGGCATTTAGTTTTATTTAGTATACAACTTATTTAGTGTACTACTTATTTAGTGTAATAAAAGTTTACTAAACACGTATATTTGGCTCCCAATTTTTTTTAAATTGTTGTAATGTTCATATTTGGCTCTTTGGCTGAAAAGTTTGCCGACCACTGGACTAGACCGTTTCTAATGGTTAATTATATTGGGTTTCCTGTTTCTATTATCTTGAAAATGGTTATTATTGTTGCAGTTATGTAACTAAAATATGTTCCCAGCGGCGCCCTGTCAGGCGCGGGACCTGAAGACATAGTTGCCATCCTTAAAACTTAGGATTGACTAATATGGCGACTATAGAATATTGCTTACTTTTAGTAATAGTTCCTTTTAAATATGACACCGTTAGGTGGGTTTGCCTTGAGCCCCCCCCATTGGGCCCATAATCTCTTAAATACGTTTTCCCTAGGCCACAAATATCTATGTATCTCTGTCTAGTAAGTAAAGTTCCCTTAACCCTAAATGGGCCATCGGGCAGATGAGGTGTAGAATCCATCTATAACCTCTGCATATGAAGGGATTGTATGGTCAGCATAACGCCCAGCCGCCTTTACTTCCCCAACTTTAGTCAGGTACCCATTGAAAGTTGGGTGGACTTGTGGAACTCTAACCAATTTTCACCAGGACATGGACAAATTCCATTGGTTCTCACGAGGCATGAACCCAGGACTCTCTGGTAGACAGTCGAGCATCTACACCACTCGGTTCCTAAATATCAATGTATTTCTTTGTCAAAATAGTAGTTTTTATATGACCAAGTTTAATAAATCGATTGTTTCTAACCTTAAGGCGTTACAAACCTAAAACATTTCATCACCCGAAGGGGCTACAAACAGTGTCACCTAAAGACTATTTTCTGTCCGTGTGCAAAGAATTTAGCTGAGCCCCCCACCACCTCATCCTCAGAAGAATTTTTATTTGTAAATAATTTATTTTAATACATTGATTGTTGACTTCCAAATATCTTCTAACCAAATATCTTCTGTGGTGTATTTGATCAATTATTTTGTCGTTAGGTGCAGTTCAAAAATGATGTAATGTTTTATTTTTAATATTCAACCTGTCCTTCCCCCTTATAGTTTAGCGTCACAGTGCGTCATTCCTGAGTACGTCACTCCTCAGTACGTCATCCATGAGTACGTCACTCTTCAGCCCCCCCTACCCCCCCCCCCAAAAAAAAAACCCCAAAAAAAAACAAGGCTTCACGTTATAAGTAATGTTCCCTTAAAACATTTTTTTTGGATGAAAAAAGTAAAAGCAAAATAAAGTTTTGTATGAAACTAAAATTATTTAAAAAGACAGAATGACATTTAATATTGAAATTTACTGATTGCATTATTTCATCTGAGGCTAGCCCATAACAAAAAAAAATATCAATACTGATAAGAGCCACATTGTCTATGATATAGTGCAGGACAGCCCCCCCTCTCCCACCCCACATATTATTGAGCCACTTAATGTATATAAAACAGTCAAAGTTGATCATTAGAATTTACTTCTCTCCGAGTGTAATTGCATATTTACTGCAGTTCACATTAAACCCTATTCTGTTCCAGTGATATTTCTTTAGTTATTGTTACTGAACTCAAAGGTAATAACATTTCTCGGTTTACATTTACCCAACTTCCAGGTCCACCGGCTTGTCAAGTCGTGGTCAAGAGTGAATCTAACCAGGAATAACCTGACCCTGATAGAGTACGCCAAGCGGAACGTCAAAGACGAGTCCATCGTGAAACTGTTGCTGCAGCACGAGGCTTCCATCGAGCTAGCCCACGCGGTGATGGCTGGAGACTCGGACAGGGTCAAGGTGCTCCTGTGTCACGGCGACATTGACCTGGACTCCAGGGACGCCTCTGTTAAGAACAATTGCTTCGAGCCCTTCGCTCCCCTGTCCCTGGTGGGGGCGGCCATCAAGTACGATCACGTGGATGTGCTGAAAGTCCTGCGACAGGCCAAGGCCAACAGGAAGTCTTACGGCCAACAGAAGCCGCCTTGTGGGGAGAACACCGAGGCAGGTGGGGACAACTCTGTGCTCATCAAGAGAGGTCACTCATACGAGGGCGCTGGTGTCAGCGTGTTTCACTACAGCTCGGCCCACGGTGGCTCGTGTCGCGCCCCCGAACTGATGACAACGCCATCTGCAGTTTGTGACATATTGTAAGAACATGTGCTCTGTGGAGTAGTGCAGCCTCAACTAATGAATCCAGCCTATTAAACAGGTCAAAGTGTATGTAACTTGTACAGATGAGGTTTGATATGAAATGTTTCAAAGTGTTTGAAAAGGAATAAAACTGTATGTGGGTCATCTATTTAGCACAACTTAGATCAATTATTGATTTCACAGAAACAGCATCGATTAAATGAATTAAATTTTGAATTAATATTTTATTATGAATATAGTTTAATTGAAATCAGGTGCTAGTGTATAGGATTATGTGTTGCTTTAAAATATCTTATTAGTATATATAAATATTTAGTTCAGATATATATTTTTTTTTTGGGTAAAATGATTAGTTTTAAAAAAAAAAAATCAACTTTCATTGTTTTAGTTCTCGAAAACTTGTCTGTCATCAAAATCATTTTAAACATGGCTTACTTCGTTTATTATAGTTTTGTGACACTGTGACATAACTATGGTGCACAGCCTGGCATTATAGTTCTGTGACACTGTGACATAACATTGGTGCACAGCCTGACATTATAGTTCTGTGACACTGTGGCATAACATTGGTGACAGCCTGGCATTATAGTTCTGTGACACTGTGACATAACATTGGTGCACATCCTGGCATTATAGTTCTGTGACATTGTGACATAACATTGATGCACATCCTGGCTCCGTATGGAAGGGCAAATGACGGCCATGAAAACATTAAATTTGTTAAATATTTCTTTATAAATATATTTCAGTCAGTCCAGTGAGTGTCCAATAACTGCCGTCAGCCCAGGCAGTGCATCCACCTCCTGGTTTGAGAGTGTTTGGAAGAAATACATTATCTTAGAACTAATGAACATTTCAGATGTTTAGTATTTACTGTGATTACTTAATGATATACTGTAATCAATTACATATTAAACATAAAATGATATTCACTAACTGAACTCACCGACATTTATAGCAATAATAAATAATGAGCTGGCAGTGCATGATATTGTTAGATGTGGACAAATTAAAATAGTTTTGAACATGTTTATATGTCCTGTGGCTCTTATGTCTTTGATATTGTATATAACATTTAAATACTGGAGCAGTATTCTTTGTTTCTCGCTCTTCCACTCACTGAATGAGTAAAGTAGGAACTAAATACAGAGTAAAGTAGGAACTAAATACAGAGTAAAGTAGGAACTAAATACAGAGTAAAGTAGGAACTAAATACAGAGTAAAGTAGGAACTAAATACAGAATAAAGTAGGAACTAAACTAAAGTAGGAACTAAATGTAGGCTATTACCTTACAGCATACATGTTATTATTTTACAGCATAAGGCTACTACTATAGTGTCTACTGTAGAACTGAAATGAGCTTAGTGCTGTGTCTTGACATTATGTTTAAATGTTGAGTGATGTGTTCAGTATTATGTTTAAATGTTGAGTGATGTGTTCAGTATTATGTTTAAATGTTGAGTGATGTGTTCAGTATTATGTTTAAATGTTGAGTGATGTGTTCAGTATTATGTTTAAATGTTGAGTGATGTGTTCAGTATTATGTTTAAATGTTGAGTGATGTGTTCAGTATTATGTTTAAATGTTGAGTGATGTGTTCAGTATTATGTTTAAATGTTGAGTGATGTGTTCAGTATTATGTTTAAATGTTGAATGATGTGTTCAGTATGTATATAATGAACAACAATGTTTACAGAATAACAACTGGTGAATGTTTGACCAGTTTTATTTTTACTTAATATTGTTTAATTTCATATTAAACTTGTTGATTTATTTGAAGTATTAAACTTTATTTTTACATAAACGGCCTTCAGTATATACGTTTCTTAACAATTATGTGTGTAGTTGAACTTAAGACTCAGTGTGTGTGTGTGTCTGATGTGTGTGTGGAGTAATTGTCTTTGTGTGTGTTGGTGTGTGTGTGTCAAGATAATGTATGTGCGACGACACTAAAAATGTCAAAGATAAAGAATGTTAGAATGTAAGGAACACAAAGTCTAGTCCCCATAGGGCCCTAAGCACTAATTCATTTTGATAACCCCCCACCATCCCTAAATATTAAATGAACATGTTTTCATTCTTATTGCCTGTTTAGCACATTCATATCAAATGTTGTTATAAAATTCGTAATTTATGTAAATTATTTCTAATAAGGTTTTCTGTTTACCTACTGTTTTCTCCCTACCCCCTCTCCCTTCCTCTCTCTCCCTCCCCCTCTCTCACTCCCTCCTTTCTCAATCCCTCCCCTCTCCCCTCTCCCTATGTCTCTCTCCCCCTTCCTCCCCTTCCTCCCTCCCTCATTCCCTCTCCCTCCCTGCCCCCTCTCTCTTTATCTCTCTCTCCCTCCCTCTCTCTTTATCTCTCTCCCTCCCTCTCTCCTACCCTATCTCTTCCTCCCTCTCTCCTACCCACTCTCTCCCTCCCTCCCCCTATCTCCCTCCCTACCCCCTCTCTCCTTTCCTCCCTTTCCCTCTCTCCCTCCTTCTCTCATCTCCCTCTCTCCTCTCCCTCTCCCCCTCCCTCCCTCCTACCCTCCCTTCCTCTCTCTCTCTCTTTATCTCACCCTCCCTCTCTGTCTCTCTCTTTATATATATATATATATATATATATATATATATATATATATATATACACACACACATATTATTATGGCTTCACACTTCTTCTAAAATCCTTCTTCATTCCTTTACCTTCCTCAAACTGTACCAATCAGGGAGCATGAAAAAACAACAACAATTCTTTGCAGCACAAAGGCACGATACAGCACCAGCGCGCAAGTTATATTCGACTTTATTAGTAGGAAAATTTAAAAATGTAAAATGTATCATCCGGAAATGACGTCACAGAGGAGTTTTATTTATGGCGCCGTCGAGATTACTTTAATATAGTAAAATACTAAAATAAAAATAATTAATTACAATTAAACTACCCATCGAGATTAAACGAAACATGTCCTATAACCGTCCTCATGTGATTATGTGTACGTGTACCAAATTTCACGTTATTTGATTGTCTGGATCTTGAGTTATAAGCGAACAGACAGACAGACAGACAACAAATGCGTCTTATAAGTATAGAGATAATAAGAAAATTCACTTTCTCAGCTTCTTCTTTGCACTTCTGACCTCTACTACTCATTTCAATGGCAAGTCAGTGCAATGGTTGTTCATACAAAATGTGTATCGGACATTGAGATATATTCTGAAATTGTACAACTCCATCCTTGATTATCCACTATCTCATACAGTATATCTCAATCCTTGATTATCCACTATCTCATATAGTATATCTCAATCATTGATTAGCCTCTTTCTCATATAGTATATCTCATTCATTGATTAGCCTCTATCTCATTGGTTTGAGTCCTATGGACTTCAGACACCTGTACCATGTGTATTGCCACCGTGTGTAGTGCCACCATGTGTATTACCACCATGTGTATTGCCACCATGTGTATTGCCACCATGTGTAGTGCCACCATGTGTAGTGCCACCATGTGTATTGCCACCATGTGTAGTGCCACCATGTGTAGTGCCACAGTGTGTATTGCCACCGTGTATATTGCCACCATGTGTAGTGCCAGCATGTGTATTGCCACCATGTGTACTGCCACCATGTGTAGTGCCACCGTGTGTAGTGCCACAGTGTGTATTGCCACCGTGTGTATTGCCACCATGTGTATTGCCACCATGTGTATTGCCACCATGTGTAGTGCCACCATGTGTAGTGCCACCGTGTGTATTGCCACCGTGTGTATTGCCACCATGTGTATTGCCACCGTGTGTATTGCCACAGTGTGTATTGCCACCGTGTGTATTGCCACCATGTGTATTGCCACAGTGTGTATTGCCACCATGTGTATTGCAGTCTCCGGCTACACATGAAGCTCACTGAAAATAGAATGTTCCAGTAGTTAAAATATATTAGCGATACAAAAGATGTATTACTGACCGTATTTCAGAAAGATATATATTACTTTCCTTAAACTGAGTTTATAAACTACGTCTCCATTGTCATGAAATCACGTGACTACATGCCATTTTTTAAGTATGGATCTAGAAAGATCAGTAAAAACTCGCCTCCCCTCACCCACCTCTTCTCTGTTCTAACACATAATCAAAACATGCCATCTGTTAGGTATCTCATAGGATCATTTCCTCCCCACCACCTCCTCCCCACACACCACCTCTTCCCACACCCCAACCCCTGAAATCATCACGGGACGCCTCTCAGGACCGAGACCTTTGTGTTGTTTTTTCTTGTCTTGTTACATCATCTGATCTTTTAACGACATTATAACTGTGTATCTTGTTTCATAATGTATGGTGTAGGATTGTTGTCTGATTTGTTGGCCTGGCTGTAACTCTCGAGACACGCGCACACGGACAGACAGACAGATACACAGACAGGCAGACGCACTCAAGGCACACACACACACGGAGACACACAGATAGGCAGACACACTGACAGACACACACTCGCATACAAAGGCAGGCAAACACACTGACAGTCACACACGCACACTGACACAGATTACAGACACACTGACACAGACAGACACAATACACACACAGACAGACACACTGACATACACACACAGACAGGAAGACATTGACAGGCACACACGCACACACACAAACACAAACGACAGGCAGCGTTACCTCTGATAGACACACACACAGAAAAGAAGACACACTGAGACATACCCACACACACACACACACAAACGGACAAGCAGACACTCTGGACAGACACACACACACAAACAGACAGGCAGATACTGACAGACACACAAGCACACACTCACACAGTGACAGGCAGACACACACACACAGACCGGCAGACACAACAATCACAATTCAACACACGCGCCCTTTACAAGGAACACAGTTAACTCATGGAAATCAATTTTAAGTTTCTCTGAGCAATGTGGTTTCACTAGTGACTTTCCCCCTCCTCGTTCGTGTTTAAAGGAATACATGTAGGTTGTATTCAGTTACTAGTTCAATATTAAGTCTTTAGATACCATAGTCCCATAAGTTGTTTCCTTCCACAAATGGACACATTTTTTTTATATGCACATCTAGGTCAGGGTGGGCAAAAGTTTAGAGGAGCGGGCCACATTGCCTGTAAATTAGACCGGCGGTCGGATTACAAAGCAAGTATATGGTGTGTTGACATATGAACTAATATGAATTACATATAAAACGTCATAGTTTAAAAGTTCTCACTCTGAAACGAGTGTCGGGCCAAATCAAGCTAATCGGGGCGGGGGGGCATATTAGGCCCGCGGGCTGTAGCTGGTCATCGGATGACTCTGCACGAAATAACATTTTTTCGAATGCTATGTGCGGCAAAATATATCGCCTTTGCGCGACTTTAGAGGAATTAACATCTAAGTGCGCAGTGTGACTGTGTAGGGCCGCTAAAGAAACTTTGCGCACGTTGAGTTATGCGCACGCGCAATTTGAGCACACACCGCTCATAGGGAACAGTGGATGAAAAGAGGAAATATGACGAATGGTATTGTTGGTATATAATATGAATGGTATCAGTTTGAAACCATACTCAGGCAAGAGGTGGTAAAACTTTACAACCATGGCCAAAGTACTTGTAAATAAGACGAAAAGGCAGAATTATAGATTCCATCTCGAGAGTGTTTAAATGAACTAACGTAAATGAAATTTTCAGAATTCAATGCGCGATCAATCAGCCAAACAGGCCGCACGTGGCACGCGGGTGGTAGTTTGCTCATGTTTCAACTAGACAAAGTTCACGTGTAGTTTGCTCATGTCTCAACTAGACAAAGTTCACGTGTAGTTTGCTCATGTCTCAACTAGACAAAGTTCACGTGTAGTTTGCTCATGTCTCAACTAGACAAAGTTCACGTTTTTTTATAAAGTTGCTTCTAGAAAAGATCATTTAATTCTAGAATAAAATTAAGAAACCAATACGAGCATGTATTGACAAAAGAATTAACCTGGGGGTGAGATACGGCATAGCGACAACTCACCAATTGAGCTCAAATCAATCACCACATTCTATTTCGGCCAAACAGTAAACTCAAAAAGGAACATGATCCGTTGGTAAATGTACACAGTGCAAACTATTATAAAATCCAGAATTTAAATCAAATGTTAACCGGTTTAATTCTTTTACAGGGATCGAGTTAGCAAGCCCGACTGTAATTGAGACAGTTTATATGGGACGTAAGGGCCGATTGGTGTAGATACTAGACTGTCGACCTGAGAGTCCTGGGTTCGATCCTTGCGAGACCCATGGAATTTGTCCAGTGTTGTTTGGTGCAAGTCGTCCCACAAGTCCACCCAGCTTTAAATGGGCATCTGACTTTAAGTTAGAAGTAAAGGCGGCTGGGTGTTGTACTAACCACAATCCCTGCATATGCCGAGGTTATAGAGACAGATGAATTCTACACTTCATCTGCCCTGATGGCCCGTTAGGACTAAGGGAACTTTACATTCTATCAGGGCCATCTTCATTGCAACACCCTCCTCCACCCAGTTCAGCCCCCAGTTTGTTCTGACACTTACAACCACCAGTTGAAATCATAAAACATAAATCTCCATATTGGGCTCACGCGGCTCTACGTCCCGGTCATAGCCGTATCAGTGGCCATGGAGTCGCCACGGGGGCATATGACTAATTGATAGTCACTGGGGGCTAGAATCTGGGTAACTTTCACCAGTACCACGCCCATGAAGCCTTGTACCAGTGTACCACGCCCTCATTACTAAAACGCCACCAAGTCGCCCTTTTACTTGATCCAGAGCCGGTCGGACCAGAAAAACAAAGTAAAATGTATTCCCCCTGGCCTGATAAGATATTGGAATTCTGGAACCTCTTGATTGACCTCTTGCATGCTATAAGAGTCAATGGTAGAGGCAAACCTGATCACACGAGTGGTCCGATCGGGGATAATAATCTCCTTTTAATATGACTTTGCAATTAGTAGGAATGTAGGTTACAAGTTTGTACCTCATGTTGTTGAGATTTGTTTGATTTTTTTTAAATTCTAAAGATGGGGCATTATCGCTAACTTGATACAAGATGAAATAAAACAAATAGTTGGTAAGCTAATCCTGAACAGTCTGTTCTCCCTTACCACTGCCTCACTTCCTCCCCCCCCTTCCAACCTGTCAAGTAAATAACAAAAATGTTATCAAGGTAACATCATACAAACATTTTGGCTTCAGCAACACTGGATGAGATGGGATTGTGAAAGGCAACCTCCTCTAAATTTAGTCCGTGATTAAAACTGTTATTTTAACCTTATTAGAACTAGGTCACCTCAAATATTATTGGACATAAAAGAGGGACGGGTGTGGATATGTTGCGGGGTTGGGCGGGTCGGGGGAAAGGAAAGGGGGGCACACATACTGAGTCAGGTCCTGTTATGTATAAATGTAACAACACATTACTAATAACATCAACACGAAATAAAAATCGATGAAACAAAACAAAAACCAAACGACAATCCAATCAGCATAGCCGGCAAGTCAACCTGACAGTCTATTGGAAACAATTCAGTTGGTAAATAATAAATGATAGAATATAGCGTCAATGTTTTCTTTTAGAGCATTTTCGAAAAAAATGCTCTATTGTCCCCGTTTTGTCTGTCTGTCTGTCTGTCATCACCCCAGATTCAACAACCATAAGTCCTAGACCCATGATGTATATATCATTTTGTAGGTCTTGGCCTGCCATGTGTGCAGCAAAAGCTTATTTCGTGATCTGACTCTGAGGGCCGGTAAAAGGGGGCTTATAAAGTGACTGTTTTTTACTATATAAGCTATATTAACAAAGGAGCGCCCTAGGATCTCAGCAACCATAAGTCCTAGACCCATGATGTATATATCATTTTCCTTGTAGGTCTTGGCCTGCCATGTGTACATCAAAAATTCATTTCGCGATAGGACCTCTGAGGGTCACTAGGCTCCGAAGGCCATATATTATATATATATAGCCCCATTCTACACCTTGTAGTTCAATAACCCATTCATTTGCGCGAAATACTGCAGCACGTAGTTTCACCAAGATTTGTTAAGAAACTCATCAAATGAAATAGTAAGCTTTGTGTCTTTGAGTTTTGAACGAAAGTATCAGAGTAACGCAACAATTGGACGGAGCTTTTTATCGATGAACACTATACTTGAATGCTTTCAATTATGAGTCCTATTTCCAGTAACCACAAACCACTTGTAGCTAGATTTAAGAGAAAATAATTTTTTTCAAATATAAAGAAACGTCTTTATAATATTTTTTTTACAGATATAT
Organism: Bulinus truncatus; assembly: GCA_021962125.1. Lineage (NCBI taxonomy): Eukaryota > Metazoa > Mollusca > Gastropoda > Planorbidae > Bulinus > Bulinus truncatus. Next base: position 1,216,174 of record JAGDYQ010000087.1, on the reverse strand, counting down.
GCATTACACAATTGAATTTATAAACATTTCCAAAATTTACAAATATTTACTCGAAAAAGCTAACAAACGTACTGATACATAACATGAAAATGCGCTAACACGTCCTGTGTCCAGAATGGAACAGGCTTAATTGGGTTTTTTTCACACTTTCTCCTTCCTTTCCATAGCTCCATGGCCAGTCTTACGGATGGACATTCTAAGTTAACCACCTAGGGGCCACCGACTGAAGTGGGGGCCCCTTTCAGTATTAAGTCTATTAAATCTTATGTATAGAGGTGGCCCAGACAGGCACTAGTCTAAGGCACCCAAAGAACTAAGAACGGCTCTTCAAAAGCTGATGGATGAAAATTAAATACTCTACCTTCTCTACCTTTATCCTAGTTTCCCACCCCCGGGCCAACCAGTTTCCAGCACCCGTTTTTTGGTACCCCTATCTATCTATCTATCTATCTATCTATCTATCTATCTATCTTTCTATCTATTCATCTATCTATCTATCTATCTATCTATCTATCTATCTATCTATCTATTCATTCATCTATCTATCTATCTATCTATCTTATCTATTCATTCATCATCTTTATCTATCTATCTATCTATCTATCTATATCTATCTATCTATCTATCTATCTATCTTTATCTATCTATCTATCTATCTATCTATCTACCTATCTATCTATCTATCTGTCTGTCTGTCTGTCTGTCTGTCTGTCTGTCTGTCTGTCTGTCTATCTATCTATCTATCTTTTAACCTTCCAACCATTCGTCCGTTTCATACCTTTTATTTGGCTTTCTATTTGCCAACCTGTCTACATATTTATCTCTCCGGTTGTCTGTTCTTCTATCGGTCGTGGCGCCTGTTTACTTATATAAATATATATGATATGTTCAAAAATATCACACAAAATAACAACTGAATAATTGAATGCATGTATTATAAATCAATAGACTCACTTGCCTAGATATTCAATATTCTGCTTACAATAGCAGCGCGAGCTTCTATTTTGATCAGTGCTTACATTCCCTTTTTTGATTCACCCAATCAAATTTTTTTATGAACTGCAGAATCAACTTGTAGATTCTTCTCTTTTCTATGGTATTTTATTTATCTAGTGCAGTGCTTCTCAAACTTTTTTGAAGTTACGGCCCCCCTTTGGAACGCCAATCAATATGTCGCGGCCCCTATTTTTTTGGTTTAGATTGCTTAAATTTATAATTTTAAACTTATATGCAAACTTTTACTAGTCAATACTTGCTTTTTCTAATGTTAACAATGAAAGATGAAAGGATGCAACATATAAAATAAACTAGATTTTATTTTAAACATATATTAATACTATTTACATACAATACATTAGGTTAATTACATTTATCTGTCACATTTTTCGATATTCTTGGTCCCACTTCTGACAGTCCATGGCCCCCTCTAGGGGCCGCGGCCCACCACTTTAAGAAGCACTGGTCTAGTGCACGTTGGTATAAATTACCGATTCGATTCCGGGACATGTACACCATATTGCTTTGTTCCGCTGAATGACTATTGTTATAGCCAGATCGATACCTGATGCAGGTGTAATACTTATTGTTTGGTTTTGTTGGAGTAAACATTGTTCTTTTGTTGTCGGTTTGAGCCGGTGGGGGATTTTCATTTTATTGCTCGCCTGATGGTATTAATGGAGTTCTGAATGTTTGATCACAGTGGTTATCAAATACACGTTAACAATATCAAATACATGTAGCCTACAGTCTGTCGTTTGAATAACAATATCAAATACATGTAACACACAGTTCGTCGTTTGCATAACAATATCAAATACATGTAGCCCGCAGTCTTTCGTTAGAATAACAATATCAATTACATGTAGCCGCCTAAAGTCTGTCGTTTGAATAACAATCTCAAATACATGTAGCCTACAATCTGTCGTATTCCATTTTTATTCACAAAGGCTGTCATTTGTTCCTTTCCTAATATTTTATGATTCATGAACTGTTTGTAATAAATGTCGGTACAGTGAACAAGGAGTAGGAAACAGAACCTACCCAAAAGAAACAAACAAACAAACAAATAAAAAAAATCACAAAAAAGAAAACAATCCAAACAACGGGGTGGGGTGTGCCCGGATAGGAACATACGAGTAGCGGTGAGTGACAGTAGCGAAGTAGAGCGGAACCAAGCCCCCCTCCCCCCCCGCAGCTAGCTAGAGAACTAGTACAGGGTAAACATGATTGAGGTATGACATAATGCAGCTATTCAAAACGTGTTTCTTGTTAAACTATCTAGTGGCAGACATCACAGAATTTGTTATCTGTTTATTGTGCTGAACGCATAACAAAGTAAATAAAATAAATTTACATATATATAAAATAAATAATACTTTTACAGGAGATCATTACAACATTTATGAATTTTATTGACTCGAAAAAACCGTGAACGCCAGTATGAATTATTTATTTCACTTTTTTCTGGCGCCCACGCTTTTATTGTCAATAAATTTAGGTAATATTTGTGTGAACTACATAAGTGTTTTATTAAAAAAAAAAACACTTTTTTTTTAGTGTCAAAAAGTATTTATTACTTTTGTTTGTATATTCTATACAAACTAATAAATAGTGTGCCTATTGTAGAGACGAAAGACTAAAAGTCTTTATATTTACTTTATATTGTTAAAAAGACTTTCAATTGTTTTTGTTGATAAAGTTTATACACAACTGGCTATAAGCCCGGCGTTGCCTGGGAAATCTAGGTATTGCAGACACCCTTCCAATCAATTTAACTGCTGCACACGGTTAATTAGGTTATATTCATTTAGGTAAAGATATGGGTGCTAATTCATGCCACCTACCTAATGTGCAGAAATGACCTACATTTCATGCGTCACAAATTACGTCATACCTCACGCTAACCAACCAAACTAAATAAACCAAACAACCAACCAAACAAACCAACAGAATCAATCAAACCAAAACAACCAACCTAGCCAACCCACCAAAACCAGCTAACCAAACCAATCAAACCAACCAGACCAACCAACCAACTAAGCAAAGACCGCTGTCACAATTACGATTTACCTGTCAATGCTAACCAACCAAACCAAATCAAACAACCAACCAAACCAACCAATCAAACCAGCTAACCAAACCAACCAAACAAACCAACCGAACCAACAAAACTAAACTAAACCAAACCTAACCAAATACCATATTAGGTAAATATACGTATGCTACTATGCCAACTACCTAATGTGCAAAATGACCGTACCTATGTTCAATTACGTTTTTACCTGTCAACGCTAATAACTTATGATTATTTGTTTAATGCAGTGGCTACGGAAACATCAAGACCGAGTTCGTATTTTTTTCCGGGTTACATCAACAGATATTGCTCCACACCCTAACCTCAACCCTATCCCTAACCCTAACCCTAACCCTATCCCTATCCCTATCCCTATCCCTATCCCTATCCCTAACCCTAACCCTATTCCTCAATTTTCCCAACCCTAATAAAATAGCCGGTACCCGAAATAAAAATGAGTACTGCTAACTCCACAGTAATTGTGCTTGATGTTACCGTAGCCACTTCATTTGTTTAAACAGTACAAATTTCTCTCAAAAATAAAAAAACAAAGCATAAAAAAGCTTTTATAAAAATTCACTGAAAAGTGTACAAATACTTCATTATGACATTTTGCAACACAGAGGGCAAATTGGTGTGGCACGATACAGCACCCGCGCGCAAGTTCAATTCGGCTTCTTATTTTCTTAATTTCTTACACGCTGTTCTTATATATAGTGATAATAAAAATAGTGTGCCAGTCTATAAAAAACAACTTCAGAACACAGCACATTTATGAACCCAGGATGATTCAGCTACAAACACACAAGTAATTTATGATACTAACTAAGCAACAAAGCTAGCTGAAGTGGGTCAATTTAATCAAATTTATAATTTAACCACTCCATGATATAAACCATAAAAAACCCACATAATTTAAAATTAACTTGTTTTTTAAAAGACTTGCTTACGGTCATGCAAACGTGAGAACTATCGAGTTTATATAATTTAATGAGACCTCCCAATGATGTAGATTGTCCTTATTCCACGTCATCAAATACGTCACAGCGAGGTTCCCGTAATTGAATTTATTCTTCCATGTGTGTCAGTCCGGTGTTCTTGGAAACCGCATTCAGCATGATAACGCGACTACTGTAATAGATTCTAATAGAGAACTGATGGGCTCAAACATTGAGTGTTGAAATGAATGTTCTCTCCGTTAGACGAACTCTTCGTTTTAATTAAGTAATAAGAGCACCATTGTACTTGGTAGGCTACACTTGGGTGTGTTTAAACTGATTTCTGTGAAAGCAATGCAGCTGCTTTTGTGTAAATGAACCGATGTTGTTGTTGTTGATGATGTTTTTATTTGCTAGACTATGAGCTAATAAGCCATAAACATCCGTGCATACCTAGTCGCAATTTAATTGGATGAAACCAGAGCTGTTATTGTTGACTGACTAGCTAGAAAACCACTTGTTCATCATCACCCCCTTCCTATATAGCTTCCAAGGGGGGTGGGGTGGGGGGAAGGGGCTCCTTCTTGCATAGTTTAAATCAATCTAAATGAGGTCCCAATATGTATAACTTTATCCTAGAGCTCCTCAACTGTAGCTGAAAGTTTCTGCCTAGCGCCTCCAAACTCATAGAAATGGGACTCGGTGCCAACGGAATTAGACCCCGTCTGATAAAACAACTGGGGAAGAATGTCGCTACAGGTGAGACTGTCAGGTAAATCTTGTTGTTTGGACAAGGCGAAGCATAATTTAGGGAATTTTGATTGAGATATAGGGGAGGAGGGATTTTTTAATATAAAAAAACAAAAGAAAGGTATAGTGCTCCGCTAAGTAAACAAACAAATTTTTATTCCTAAATTATAAAATTGAAAGTTGAGTGTGTATTACCTGGTCAAAAAGACATACTATGATCTGACTGGTGGGGGGGGAAGTGGCGACTGTTGTTGTACGATTGTCAATGATGATAACATGAGATCATGGTATTTCTGGGCAGAGGGCTTATGTCTACACCCTGCTGGTCTGACCAGTCTAGGCAAGCACTAACACCTTTTCTGGAATGCCGGCAGATTTAGCAGGATCCACCCCCCACCACCACCACCATTACCGTCTGCAGGCATGGCAGACACGCATCAGGCGCTCCACAAGGCTGATGTGGTGAAACACGACACTCTGCCGCGCATGCAACGACGGCGCATAAAAAATAGATAAACATAAATATAACCTTTCTCAACATAAGTCATCGTAAAAATACTAATTTATGTTAGTCATTTATTTATATTGGTAGATATTCTATTCTGATTGATTTTAGTTTTTCAATTACTTTAAATCCTCCAAGTTTGATTCACATAAAAACCACTTTATCTTTAAATTTTCTAATGATCACGTCTTAAATCAATACCCACGGATGAGTAGCAGCAGACCTTCAGACTGGCCATATTCCAGTATATGTCTCGCAGTGTGATAGAAGTAAGGTGATATCAACTAGACCGAGTGGAGACAATGACGCCACTCGTTAGCTGTGACAATAGACACAGACAGAATGCCATCCATCAAATTTGCGAGACAATACTTACAATTAAAAAAGATCTAATCCATAAGATCCATATCTATTAACTGCTACGTTCATATTACAAACTAACAGACGCCAGTAAATTAAATCAATCTTCAAAAAAAAAAGATTTAGATTGACGGAATGTCTTGAAATACAATTGCTTTGTTTATACCGCTATCAGAGCAATGAAACTCCAAGTGAAGGTGTTCAATTCAATCCAAACTAACGTCTCTACTGCTCATTTCGTGTTCAAAATTCTAAATTATGCCGTCATTCAAACACTGCCTCCAGATGTTTTCGCGTCTCCTGCACCATAGCTTCAAGGCCATGACAGCTGGGTACAGTTCAGGTCAAGTTAATGTTTTAAAATTATTAAAATTAATGTAACAATTATGGTTACCAATTGTATAAACAAAAACAGAAATATTTCATTTTCAGGCATAGAATGTTCATTAAAATGTTAATCACAGGATTAAGTAAAGTTCAACGTAGTGTGCTATTTTAAGCGAACTGTGAAACCTGATGTAGTAAAACTTAGATACCATGATTCTGGTGACATGACATCAATATTAACGTGTTTACAGCAAACTTATTCTACTTATTAGCCTGATAAAAAATCATAAGTCGAATGAAATTTGATGTTCATAAAATATCACCGCCATTAAAGTTTTTATATATGTAGCTGATAACGTAAACATATCATTAATAAAACTGGCAGTCATATATAACACACACACACACGATCTCACACACATACACACGATCTCACACACAAATACGATCTCACACACACACACGATCTCACACACACACGATCTCACAATACACACGATCTCACACATACACACGATCTGTCACACACACACACACACACACGATCTCTCTCTCTCACACACACACACATACACACGATCTCACACACACATACACACGATCTCACACATACACACACGATCTCTCTCTCTGTCAACACACGATCTCACACACACACGATCTCACACACATACGCTCTTTTTCTCCACACACACGATCACACACACACGATCTCTGCTACACACACGCACACACGCTCTCACACACACATGATCTAACATACACACACACGATCTCCTCACACACACGCACACGATCTCTCTCACACACACACAAGATCTCTCACACGCACACACGATCACACACACACACACACACGATCTCACACAAACACACACACACACACGATTTCACATGTGCACATACACTATATCTAACACACACACACACGATCTCTCAATAATAATGATTTTTTAAGTATGCACACACACACACACACGATCTAAAATACACACACACACACAGGCTCTAATAATACACACACGATCTAACACACACACACACGATCTAACACACACCCACAAACACGATCTAACACACACACATCTAACACACACAATAATGATGTAACACACACACACACACACGTTCTAACACACACACACACGATCTAACACACAAACACACGATCTCACACACACATACACAATCTTACACACAAACACGATCTATCATACACACACGCGATTTCACACATATTACCGATATCTCACACACACACGATCTCACACAGATACACACACGATCTCACACACACGATCTCACATACATACACGTGTTTACAGGTAACTGTGTTTGAATAATTTAAAAATGGATAACATGAATTTCTCAAATAATAATTTTTTACCCATCACCAACTGAAATTATTTTTTTTAACCCATGGCTGTTGAAACACTTTTCTTTTTAAGATTGTAAGGATCAAATTATTATTTTTTTTAATTTGTGTGTTATGCTCATAGAAACAAAAACAATAATAAAAAAATATAAGAACTCAAAACAAATACTATGTTGCTAAAAGTGTCAACTTGGAAAAAGATCTGAAAAGTGAGATTAAAAAAATCAAATTACAAACAAATTACAGAAATATACAAATAGATGCCTCCACAAAAATGATGAGTTTCAGGTAGACTAGGTCACTAGGACAGATGTAATTGTTGCGCACACATAGCATCAAATTGTCTGGCAACTCATCTCACATTCATTGTAGTCCGTCATAGTCCCATATGTCCAGATAAATACACGTACTTTCTATCTATACAAATGAAATTCATCTATCTATCTATCTATCTATCTATCTATCTATCTATCTATCTATCTATCTATCTATCTATCTATCTATCTATCTATCTATCTATCTATCTATCTATATATCTATCTATCTATCTATCTATCTATCTATCTATCTATCTATCTATCTATCTATCTATCTATCTATCTATCTGTCTGTCTGTCTGACTGTCTGCCTCCCTGCATACATGTCTATTTATTTGTTTTCTGTCAACGTTTCTGTCTGGTCTGTATCAGCATGTTGTGTCAGCAAACCTGTTAAATTGACAGGATACTTCTACAATGTTATTCTCTTGCAAGAGTGCCAGTTGTGAATAAATAAATACATTGGTTCAACCATCAGAAACATTTCCATGTTATTTTTTTTTTCTTTTATTGTCCAGAATTTAGCCTAAGCTGCTCACACGTGACATAAATCTGGATTGTGTATTTGTTCATTGAAGAACTACAATCACAAAATGTAATGCAAAAGAAAAAAAAATGTATATTCTGACTTTATGAGTATTTAGTGTCAGTCTCTGCTGGATCTAACATTTAAAATCTCTACAGAGAAACTCCTGGGAACTGGTTCTCTGTATACGTCTGCGTTAATGTTTGGCCCTAAATCTTGGTCACTGTGAAATAAGGACAAAGGAATGATTTTTTTGTTGCTGTAAATGACCAAAGCGTTATGGAAGTTTATTGGCTGGACCCATTTATACAGTGTTAGGTTTGAAGAGTCTGAAGGAAGGGTTCCATGAACTGTGATTGTTCATCTAGAAAAGGGCTGGGTACACTTTTTGAACCGCCGGACACAATACATTTTTAAATTGAACAGGCTCAGACCGAGAGTATATGTGGAAGTTTTCATGTGAACTAATATAAATTAACTGAGAGGACCAAATCAAACTACAAATGGGTCGTTATTTACTATGGGACACTGTTGGTCATGCCTATATAGAAGATAATAATATATTGTTTTATAGCTGTGAATATATAAATAATGTGATGGCTTATTTATAAAAGAGAGTTCTCAAACTTTGTCAACCATGGATTACTTTCAAATCCTATAGTGAAAGGCAGCATCTAGCTTTATTGCACAAACACAAATACACACCTGATGAACACACACACACACACACATGAATGACACACACACATGAATGACACACATGAATGACACACACATGAATGACAAAAACACATGAATGACAAACACATGTATGACACACATGAATGACACACACATGAATGACACACAGGAATGACACACACATGAATGACAAACACATGAATGACACACACATATGAATGACACACACACATATATTTTAAACTGATATATATAAACTTTAAATTCAAATATTTAACTTGTCACCTCCTGTGTTTTGTTTTCCATTATGGATCACAACCGCAATGTTTGTCGGCTATACGCCCCCCCCCTGCATGCAGGTTTGAGAACCCTTAGTCAGCAAGCTACTACTGTGTATTACAATAGTCTCTGAAGAGAGATAACACAGAGACTTATTTGAAAACTCACGCTGTAGGCGGTCATTGATTTTCTCGTCTGCCTGTCCGAGTTTTTACGATTCTGGCATTAATTATTATTATCTCTGGTTTTTTTTTATTTAAAAGATCGGTGTATAAAAAATAATGAAAATCAGAATTGTTTTCTTCATTGTGGTTACATTAGCTTATTTTTCTTCTTCAACTGTGTAAAATACGTTAGAATGTCTGTAAAAGTTTTATTTCTATTCAGCCAATCACTATTGAATTTATTAGGCACGTGACTATACATCTGAAGCGGTAATTCCTTAAAAATGTTCCTTAGCCCAGTGGTCGGCAAACTTATCAGCCAAAGATCCAAATATGATCATTACAACAATTTAAAAGAAATTGGGGAGCCAAATCTGCTTATTTAGTAAACTTTATTAGTCAATAAGTAGTACACTAAATGTTAGACAAGTAAATAAAACTAAATGCCAGAGCCGCACTTAAGGAGCCAAAGAGCCACATGCGGCCTGGAGCCGCACTTTTAGCCGACCAATTACCTTAGCCCCAAGTGTAAAAATTAATCTGTTTCTGTAACATCGTCATATAAAGGGGTTGTGTGGTCAACTCGGTGGACTTGTGGGGCTTGGAACCGACTTTCATCAGGACTCTGGGAAATTTCTGGTTCTCACTCAGGATCGAACCCCGTGTGGACCTTAGGTAGACAGTCGAGCATCTACTTCCTTAGGAAATTTTAAAATTATTCATTAAATGAAATGTAGCAGCCATTTTTGAAATTCCCCATTCATTCTGTTGGTTTAATGTATTGACTTGAGAATCGTATCGACAGTTAAGAGATATATCGATATTTGTATTCGGTATCGAGAATGGTTGGTATCGACCTAATCTCCTTTGTCAGGATTTTTTTTTATAACTCCGTCAATATCGGTCAGACAAGCACTGCAACCTGTTAATCATATTGACACTAATCATAGAGACTTCATGTTAGTTGGTCGCTACCTAATAATTGATAATGATAGCAGGCCGTACACTCTCACAGGTAAACCAATAAAATAAAATAATGTTTTCATTTGCAGATGTTTCTTATGAACGTTAGACATCACCATTTCCCCCGCATCAACCACGTTTACCCTACCATCACTACAGCTATCACTACCATCATACTCTTTACCCTACCATTACTACCGTTATCACTGCCACAATCCACATTTACCCTCTACCATCACTACAGTTATCACTACCACATACTCTTGTGCCCTTCCATTACTACCGTTATCACTACCACAATCCACATTTACCCTACCATCACTACAGTTATCACTACCACCATACTCTTGTGCCCTTCCATTACTACCGTTATCACTACCACAACCCACATTTTACCCTACCATCACTGCAATTATCACTACCATCATCCACTTTTACCCTACCATTACTACCATTACCGCTACCATCATAGAAACCATCATCTTTATAGAATTTCTAATTAGCAGAACCATTTCCTACGTAGGCAAAGGCATTTTAGGAAGTCCTAGGCAGATTTACATTTAGGGGCGCACCTGCAAAGGTAACTTTTGGTGGCGGGGGCAGGCGGGTTGAAGGAAGGTCACAATCTGTGAATCCTGGTCCCTGCTCATTTTCAATTAAAAAAAATTGTGTACTCCCCAACCGTTAAATCCTTCAAAACCTGGGCCTTCTGAAACATTCTCAAACAGTTCGACAGGGGACCGTCTTGGTGTGAGGGGGTGGGGGGACGGTCCTATGCAGCCGGGAAGTTTTGCCCATCCATAATCACCACGATGGTTACCATCATCATCATTTTCACATCCATCAACCAACATCACCGCCGCCAACACCATCATCATCTCACACACACACACACACTGCCGTCACCTTTTTCCCCCACCATCGTCGCGCCATCGCAACCACCATGGCTACCAGCGTCATCACCAAATCACTGCTACCAATGTCATTATTCCTAGCAATGATCAACAACAACAACGATGCATAAAGACGTACACCATATCTCAAAACGGTTCTTTGTTCTTAACTTAACAAACACACGCATTTCATAATTTATGTTAATATGTCAACGTCCTCATTGTTGACCAACAAAATGTCAAAGTGTAAAAATGTCAACACTATGTACAACCTCCGATAGTAATATTTCTAATATGTTCATATTAGGCCTGTGACTATACACGTGATCAATTGAATGTGTTAAATTCAACCCAGCTGTTAATTTTTTCAATCACTCTAAACACACACACACACACACACACAACACAAATCAAAACACACGCCCACACATTGACGCAGAGCCACGCCCATCTGCCCGCCCCTGGCGTTTTGCTCCCCTTGTACCATTGCACGACGCGGCCCTGCACTCATAAACGCGCGCGCTGCACACACACGTACCAACCCCCACCACCAGTAAATCACACACACGTTCACACTAAACCACACATACCCCCCCACACCACTCCCATTATTCTCTCCCCACCTACATCACGTCGTCACATGTAGATCAAAAAGTATAGGTCCAGCGAATGAGAAAGACCTATCAATGCTTGCATGCCAACTGTGATATGTAAATGCTCCATAACCTGTATTAAGAGGTAGACAAATGCGGCTCTCAAAGCCACTTGAGGTACTTTGTCATTTTGTGTACGGCTCCAGTTAAGGCAGTCTTTTTTTTGTTTATTATTATTTTAAAATTTAATTTGTTCACCAAATTAAAAAAAATGAGCTACGGTAAGGCTCTTCAAAGAATTTTTAATTAAATAGAAATTTATAAATATCCAGAGTGCCGCTCATTGAACTCAGACGCCGCCGCCATTTTGACCTATATATTGCCGGGCTTTTACACCACAATTTATTTCGACCTTTAAAAAAACAAATCAAAAGTTTGACATGGTTTATGTATGTAATACGTATATTATTGATAAATAATTTATAAAAATCTGCCTCTTACAGTTGCTTTAAATGTTACTCCACGTCAAAGAATTATTATCTAGTAATTGATGTGATGTAGAAGATATAGGCCAGGTGGACTGCTCAATGAATGACAGGTTTTTTTTTTTTATTGTGTGCTTGAGCTAAAGTTTTAGCATCGTAAAAGCAAAATATTTAAAAAAAAAACGATTTTTTTTTCTAAAACAACTCTCTCAATTAAAAAAAAAAATTGTGCGGGTTTAAATGAAATGAATTGTAATTCCCGATCTTGTTCGGCCCCACCCCCCTCCTCCCTTATGATACATGAGAAGTTTGATGGCATCTTCAGTGATAATTATTGCTCTCATTCAAAGGTCAGACGATCGCTGAACTATTTCTGCCATAATCTGATCAGACTGATTCATTTCATTGCCTGCTCTTTGATTTATTTTTTAAAAGTCTGGTCTATGTATGTATGTATGTATGTATGTATGTATGTATGTATGTATGTATGTATGTATGTATGTATGTATGTATGTATGTATCTATCTATCTATTCATCTATCTATCTATCTATTTATCTATATCTATCTATCTATCTATCTATCTATATCTATCTACCTACCTACCTACCTATCTATCTATCTATCTATCTATCTATCTATCTATCTATCTATATCTATCTATCTATATCTATCTATCTATCTATCTATCTATCTATCTATCTATCTATCTATCTATCTATCTATCTATTTTATCTATCTATCTATCTATCTATCTATCTAATTTATCTATCTATCTATTCATCTGTCTATAAGAATTTATAGTTACAAAAACACAATGAATTCCAGATTTCGTTACCCATGTGAGCTTGTTTCGCAACCAGAGTATTCTATAGCCAGTGAGAAGTTAAGTCTGTATTTGCTTTTATGAATTCTCACGTGATCTGTGGCACCGGTTAATTTCTACGCTGACCGTCTGGGTAAGGTGACCAGTGACTGACCAGCGCCAGCTGACACTTTGGCACAGTATGTTCCAGATATCAGATTTCACGATTATATCGAAAAATTGTTATCATTATGGCTCCATTGGCTTTGGATGAATCTACAACAGTCTGACTAGACATTGTGTATCGAACCATAGGATACGGGTGAGTACATATCACACTGGCTGTGTTGTCCAGGTACTAGACACTAGTGTTGGTCATGCGGATGATTCGACACTAGCGTTGTCGGTGATGCATCTGACACTAGTGTTGGTCATGGATGATTCGACACTAGTGTTGGTCATGGATGATTTATACCAGTGCTGGTCAAAGGCTGCGCCTAGACCAACGTAGAACCCATGGATGAGTCAACATCAGTCTACACTCAGTGATGTTCAGTTACAGACTCATAAAAAAAAATTGTCCATAGATTTCTGAGCTACTGACTACGGACTTGGTCCACATTTTGTCTATTGATGAAGTAAACGTTAAACTTTGTTTGAACAGAAAAAAATGAGGCAGTTTGGCATGAAGGTTGTGAGGAAAGAAAAATATGTCGGTCACGTTCTGGAACCTTCTGTCTTCACACAGAGAGACCTTTTGATATCTCGTTGGTGCGGTCAATGCGTGTTTGCCATCTTGCCCAGTAAATTTTCCGCAGTCTTTAATATTTAACTAATTTCTTGCGCATTTATTATCTCCGTTGGAAGTAAACAAGAAAATAGATAGGGTCTAAAATAGTTTACTAATTGATGGTTGCTAAACTGTCTCCATTGTGGAGTTAATCCAGGGCCGTGCTGACACATAAAATAGATGACGAGCGGTTGTAAGAAATGTCAGGGAGCTGCTAACAGCTTTCAAAATCGATGATGTTCGATACAGGCAATGTAGCTGGCTTATTGATGATGTTCGGATTCAGTGCAATGTAGCTGACTTATTGATAATGTTCGATGCAGTGCAATGTAGCTCGCTGATTGATGATGTTCGGATACAGTGCAATGTAGCTATTGATTGATGATGTTCGGATGCAGTGCAATGTAGCTGGCTTATTGATGATATTCCGGATGCAGTGGAATGTAGCTGACTTATTGATGATGTTCGATGCAAAATGTAGCTCGCTGATTGATGATGTTCGATACAATGCAATGTAGTTGGCTGATTGATGATGTTCGGAGCTGTAGAAAGCAGCTGTCTGATTGATGATGTTCGGATGGTGCAATGTAGCTCGCTGATTGATGATGTCTGGAATACAATGCAATGTAGCTGGCTGATTGATGTTCGGATGCAGTGCAAAATGTAGCTGTCTGATTGATGATGTTCGACACAGTGCAATGTAGTTGGCTGATTGACTGATTTATGTGCACTCAATGAATAAAAAAAAGTTCGATAACAGAGGAAAAAAAAAAATTGGTTTAATTACAAAGAGCTCCGCGCGTGACAGTGCTGTGACCTACTGAACAGTAAGTTGAGGAGGAGGGGGAGGATGGGGATAGGGTGGAGTGATGGGGATAGGGTGGAGTGATGGGGATAGGGTGGGAGTGATGGGGATAGGGTGGGAGTTATGGGGGATAGGGTGGAGTGATGTGATAGGGTGGAGTGATGGGGATAGGGTGGAGTGATGGGGATAGTGGGTAGAGTGATGGGGATAGGGTGGAGGATGAAGATAGGGTGGAGTGGATGGGGATAGGGGTGGGAGTGATGGGGATAGGGTGGAGTGATGGGGATAGGGTGGAGTGATGGGGATAGGGGTGGAGTGATGCTGTTTGCATTATATATGGTCTTTGTGGCTGTTTTTTTTAACTGCTGCCCTAAGGAGTGTAAAGAAAAGACAATGCATTGAACCACGGGTCATACCAGCAACACTGGGGCCATTGGTTATAACTGGCCATACATTGTACTAAAACTGAGAATCTGAAAGACATGGGTAAATTTATAAAGGGTTTCTTCCTAGTTTCTGCAATGAATTTAATGAATGTACGTTAATTTGGTTATATTTGGTGATTGAAAACTTACCTAATTATGTCACTAAGCCTACAATTATTATTGTTGTTAAATTGGTTATTATTATTATTATGTTTAACCCTTTACATAAATTTCACAGGTCATGATTTTATATTGTTATAATGTTAGATTGATTTATAAGACCTGCCGACAAATTATGAAATATATATATATATACGAGTATATGCTAAACAGGTAATACTACTTGTGTACTATACAAGAAGACAAAGATCATGTGATCACACCAGTGCTTCTCAGGGTTTTTTTAAAGTCATAGAACATTTTCATTCGCCCCGACTCATGGGATACTTTACAATAATATCTATATGTACCTGAAATACATAACAACAACACAAGTTGTCTGACATAGTGACTGATAATAGAAAGACTGACTGACTGAATGACTGACTGAATGATGACTGATTGAATGACTGACTGCAGCTATTGTAACATTAAGGTCATGTTTCAATATCTGATTTATAATTATTGATCTTCCCGTTACCTTTCTTCCGCAGATTGTGAAATAAATATCAGTCAATACTTCATCTGTTGGTATTGCTCAATACGTGCACTAATGATGCAAATCATGTGCGAGTTCTGAACCAATAAAACAACAAAATATTACCATTACCATCACCATCACCATTACCATCACCATTAGCATCACCATTAGCACCCCATCACCATCACCATTACCATCACAATTACCATCACCATTTCATTAGCATCCCCATCACCATACCATCACTATTACCATTACAATCACCATTACCATCACCATTACAATCATCATTACCATCACCATTACCATCACAATCACAATTACCATCACAATCACCATTACCATCACAATTACCATCCCCATTACCATCACCATTACCATTATCACCATCACCATTATCATCACCATCACCATTAACATCACCATTAAGTTCTGTATTTTTAATAGAATTACAATTAAGCTCCTGTCATTTATTTATCAACACTAAAAATTTACAGTTATTTATTTCGCAATTCTTTTTAACGTTTCTATTCTCGCATATACGAAAGAAAACACACACACAAACAATAACAACAACAAAAAAACAAACAAAAACACAACGAACCTGCAACAGACAACCAACACCATGGTTTGAATGGAATTGGCATCTTCTGCACAAAATAACTCAAAGGTTACCGTACTGTAACTAATTATGTTTTTCTTCACATGTTGTATGCATGAGATACCGTATTTCTTCACAGTTGTATGCATGAGATACCGTATTTCTTCACATGTTGTATGTGCATGAGATACCGTATTTCTTCACATGTTGTATGCATGAGATACCGTATTTCTTCACATGTATGCATGAGATACCGTATTTCTTCACATGTTGTATGCATGAGATAACGTATTTTCACATGTTGTATGCATGAGATACCGTATTTCTTCACATGTATGCATGAGATACCGTATTTCTTCACATGTTGTATGCATGAGATAACGTATTTCTTCGCATGTTGTATGCATGAGATACCGTATTTCTTCATCTTAGCATTCTACTCCTATCAGTTGTCCTTAATAAAACAATTTTTCTTGAAAAAAAAGGACGCTTAATTATGGTGAAAGCATAAATCGATTGTCGAGACATGTCCACCCATTGTCCTTGCCATTACAACAAACAAGAAATGATGAAAGGCTCGAGGAGGAGGGGGTGAATAAAGTGTTTTCATCTCATCATTTCACCTGAGAATCCAGTATCCAGTGCCCGATATCCCAGCTTCCATTATCCAGCAGGTGACAATAATGATGAACTGTACCGGAGCATTGATGCAAATGAAGGGGATTCTCTGCGGCATGAGTTCATTTGAAAAGGATGACATCTGAACTTTCCTGCATGACATCTGAACTTTCCTGCAAGACATCTAAACTTTCCTGCATGGCATCTGAACTTTCCTGCATGACATATGAACTTTCTTGCAAGATTTGAACTTCCTGCATGACATCTGAACTTTCCTGCATGATATCTGAACTTTCCTGCATGCCATCTGAACTTTCCTGCAAGACATCTAAACTTTCCTGCATGGCATCTGAACTTTCCTGTATGACATATGAACTTTCTTGCAAGACATCTGAACTTTCCTGCATGACATCTGAACTTTCTTGCATGACATCTGAACTTTCTTGCATGACCCAAACTTTCTTGCATGCTATCTGAACTTGACGTTCTCTTCAGAGTTTTAGAAATAAAAAAATGAAAATGTTTTCTTATAACTAAAGAAACAAATACAAGAAAAGGATATGGGATTGTTCCTGTCTTACACTTTGAATGTCCATTTGTGTCACTTGTAATCAGAGATTCACATCCTGGGGTGAGTTTGCAGGGTGGGGAGTTTCTGATCAGTGCTTGATAGAGGGAGTGGGGGGGGTCATTAGTGCTGGGGGTCAAGGGTCAGGTCGGAGATGAGACAGTTTAAGGCAGTGATTTACGGACCCCAGAAAATCATTAAATTGGTTTTTATTTAATCCTTTAAATCAGAAATGATACAAGTGGTATTATAATATCTGTGTCCACAGGATACACAGCACATGTAGCTAGAAGACCACGCACTTCTCATGTAGTGGCTGGACGTATGATACACATTATTTTTTAGATGATTGACTATTAGATAACAACGTCTCTTCTAGAGACTGACCATTAAATACACACCGCACACCTTCTTTAGTATAGTATTGACCAGGCTTGTGGAGCTGCCATATTTTTTCCGGCTCCGGCTCCGCCCACAAATTTGACGGCTCCGGCTCCGGCCTGGCTCATATTAAGATAGTATCACGCGAGACAAAATTTTTGTAATTACGCAACGCAAACATGCCGCTGATAAAAGTTATGCAAATTTTGCCGCGTTCACCCCATAGTCAGGAACTTGAAAATATACGCATTGTCGGTTTTAATAAAACAAACCATTTCAGTGCATCCAGAATCATATCATTATTGACCGAGGTTTCACTAGTCGCCATTTTCAAGGAAGAAAAAGTTATTTCAATGATCAAATTAGCAAATAGTAAATGATACACATAAAATATTTTAAAGACTTCAGTATTTATTATTTATAAATTCGAAGTGACTATTCGGACCCGGGAACCAATAAACTCCGATTTTTATTCGACCCATCCCAATAAAGTCTGATTGTTATTCGGACCCACAGCCTTATAAATTTATCTACTCTATTTCAGCTATTCTGTTTATAATAAAATTTTTAAATACATTTTGTTTTTAGTCTATTACAAATTCGCGGTCAAATAATATACAAAATGACGCGTTTTATTTGTCGTCGTAGTAAAAATTTATTTTTAAATGATTGATACAATTATTCTATGAAATAAACCGTTTTAACTTTATATATAACAAAATAACATGCCATTAAAAAAATTTCGAGTGGTAAACAAGATTTAAAACGAACACCAAACGATCTCCACGAACACAAAACGATTCCCCGTTAAAGATTTCTTGTAGATGTGCGTGTACGCTATCATTTAAATGCTGTTACTGTTGTGGCGTTCGTAAAACATGACAACATTTCAAATTGCAGGAGGCAAACAATCATACAAATTTGAATTTTAAAGGTAAAAAAAATTTTGGTTTAAAAACATTTGGAGCAGCCAGATTTTTTCGGCTCCAAATTCCAGCAAAAGTGCGGCTCCACGGCTCCTCGGCTCCGCAAGCCTGATATTGACCATAAGATAGACACCTTCTTTAGTATAGTATTGACCATAAGATAGACACCTTCTTTAGTAGAGTATTGACCAGGGTTGTTATTGCAATATTGTATTGTATTGGCAGTATTGCCAATACTTTTTTAAGTATTGGTACGATATTGCAATACTTCTTGAAATTGATATTGGTATTGTAATAATACTTATTTTTGATATTGGTATTAGATTTTTAACACACTTAAAGCAATATTCAATAAGTTCTCTACAACATTGGTTGTGAATAAAGCTGAATATAATAAATTTTCTTTGAAATGCCATCTTTCGAGTGACATTGCCAAGCAATTTTTGAATGAGACTGAGCAATGAATGATAATAGAAATCATATATGATATATGTGGCAATGAGACCAGTGAGGTTCTAAGTGAAATTGATTTCTATGGAATTTGCCATTCTTCCAAGCTTTTTTCCGGTTGCATTAAATAATTTTCTTGATATTTATTGTTATTGGCGTATCGTCAGGCAGATCACTTGATATGCTTTTGGTAACACCTGGTGAAACCCGGTGGAATTCAACAAGGATGCTGTCACCAGAGTTTACAACATTCTCTGTGTAAGTGACATGGAAGTTCTTGACAAACTTGTGACGAACTTGATATCAAAAGACTACAGCCTAATAGAAAACATTTGTTAAAGAGTATGTTGCTGTTATGAAGCCAGTTTGTGCACTATATATTTTGCAGGGTGAAACTATAAAAGACATTGACTTGGTCCTTTACCAACACTTGTCGTGATGAAGGCTCAGTTAAAAGTGTTTCCTGATCAAGGAAAGAATGATCGGCTCGTAGTTTGTTCTCCATTAGCTTTCGTGTCTTTTGCATGCCATCGATAGAAGATTTGCAAACATGTTTGACAGCATTGATGCTCGACTGGCATTCGTTGTACATCCCAAATTCAAGTTGGACTGATGTATGATGATTTGCAGCGTTCGCATCTTATTGAAGTACAGAAGAGACGCGTTTCACAATCACTAATGTGAATCAAGAAATTAATAATTACTTGGCAGACACTTCAGGACAGTATTGCATCATTGGATGCCTATCCACATATCCGTAAATATACCTGAATACAGACTTCCTTCAAGTGCTGCTGTTGAGCTTGAAAGGGCTGTTTTCATTAGGACAGCGGTCGGGGAACAGGGGTAAATTACCTCCCATGGAATGGGGCAAAAATGAAATTTTTGGGAGTAAAAGGAAACTTTGTGAGTAAACAGTATATATTTTTAATTTGCTGTGGGGTAATATCAACTTACAAACAATATTTTGGGGTAATGATTAAAAAGTTCCCGACCGCTGCATTAGGAGGACGGTCTCCTCTTCAATACGACTGAGAAAAGGCATTTTGAAAATGGCTAGGCCTACTTTTCTTTGCCTAGCTGAGTGGTAACTGCAAGTTAGGTGGCGTTACTCCGTGAACTCTACTGGTCGTTAGTTTTCCAGATGTAATGCAATCCACTGACTCGAATCTGACTGCTTTTACTATAGTGTGATGTTTAACTGTTTAAGTATCATTTGCTTTTCTATGACAGTCATTTGCTTCATCCATCCATCCATTGATTCATTCATTCATTCACAATATGTGTACATCATACATATTAAAAATCTTGTTACAAAGGACGCCAAGGTATGCTGACTTATTTAATAGTAGTTTATTATGTTGTCAAAGACGTTTGGAATCTTTGAGGGAAACTGATGAAGCAAGTGTTAACTATTTACATAAAATTTGGTTAAAAATACATCATCTAAATTAGCCAAATTATCGTGTATCGATGTAAGTGATATAGAGCAATGAATTACGCGTATTTGCGTTGTATTCATCGAATGACCCAAATATTGGCTGGTATTGGCAATAATAAATAAATATTGGTATTGGTATTGCAATACTGGTTTTAAAATTGTATTGGTATTGGTAATAACTGGCTTTAAAATTGTATTGTACAGGCTTTGCCATTTTTTTAGTATTGTTAACAACCTCAGAGTTGACCATGAGTTAACACCCTCATTTTAATCGACTGCGTACACGATTCAAGTTGAGGGTGCACACTTTAATTATCTTGGCCAAAAATAAATATAAATAAGACTAACGTTCCAAAAACATCTGGCCATAATAATAACTGTAACCGACAGAGATATGAAATCATGCCAGAATACTTGATTGAAAGCTAGATTTGCTTGCTGTAGATTACAGGTTCAAATTCCAGAGTCCTGGTGGTGTGGAGGACAGGGGGGAGGGTTGTCCCTGAGGGAGTGGGCAAAAATAAACGTCGCTAGCAAACCTTGCGCCTCTAATGGTCATTGACTACATGTGCCCTTTTGACCTCTCACCCTTCCGTGATCCGGCCCCACTATACTATCCAGCAGAGCTGTAGCTTTTGAGGCGCCCTGAACGAGTTTTTTTTGGCGCCCCCTCTCCCTCTCCCAACTATCACCTTAAAAAGTATGAGCCCCTTAACAATATATAACATTTTTTTAAACAACACATTTTTTTGTTTAATTACTATAGTAATCTATTGTCCATGTATTTGTATCTGGCAGATTATTATAAATTATACATTTAGTGCATTACTCTGCTCTTTATGAATCTTCTAAAACTTATTCGGCAAAGTCACCGGAAAGTTTAGTTGGACATTTTTATTTAGCAAATTATGCAAACTACACGTTTTTTTTTTTAAAAAGTATTTGTTTTAATTGACAAGGATTTTTTCAGATTCAAAAAAAATTATTCCATTTGTCGGAGGTTCTTTTTTTTTTTAATACAACTGTTATCGTAGATTAATAATAATTATGGGTTGCACCATGAGAAACTAAATAACAACAATGGCGACATATTTTTGTTTAAAGGTCGAAGGTGGATGAGTCTTTTTAAAAATAACAATGCTCTTTCTGCATAACATGTGCTCTGTGGTTCCTCTGTCCCAATAATAACTTCGTCTTCCATCAGTGCAATCAAGTCAACGCCACGATAACAACAGGGAAAAAAAAATCCAAACAAAACAAAAGGTTTACGATTCATGAAGCCGGGCAGATATTGGGTTGATGGATTACTTTCTACTGGCAGTAATATTTCATAACGAAAACCACTGACCAAGTTCTTCAAGGTTTCTATTTCACCCAGGAATGTCTGCAATCTGTTACCCCCCCCCCCCATCCAGAAGGCTGCAAAGCCCGTTTTATCACTGGTTCTCCAAATGACATCGTCACTTCTCCTTATCTTCGATATTTTTAAAACTAATTTGTTGTAGTTGTTTAAAAATATTTTCTCTCTCTCTCTTTTTTTCTTTAAATTCCATTTTGTCCAACATTCTGTTTCTTGTATTGCTCGCTTAACATTTCTTGATTGTCTCAATTGAAATTTTATCTCCGGCACTCTTAGGCACTCCAAACCCTTAGCCTGAAGTGCTAAAAAAGTAGATTCATAAAAAAATTAATAATAATATTGACTGTTATCTTCTTTGTTGTCGATCAGTTGGCAGTATTAAGTGCCGACCAATACATTATGCTCTAATACACTACAAAATATTTAGATCGTAATTAAATAGAAGTAGGCTAAATCGTAACGTGCAACATATTTACATAACAACAACATAATATTAGTTCCTTAATTTTTATATTGTCTGCTTGTAACAATTGACGGCTTTTTGTGGTAGCGTTAATAGAACCCGGATTCACGCTGTAGGATACGGGTTCAAATCTCAGCAAGTCTACTCTCCTACCTGTATTGCCTCCGTGGCCATTTCACTCCCGGTGCAAATCTCAGCAATTCTACTCACCTACATGTAGTGCCTCCGTGGCAATTGCACTCCGGTTATGGCGGGGGATTAAAATAGAGTTATTCAATGGTATAAATGACTTATTTCATCAAGCGATACCTTTACATGTAGGAGACTTTAATGACTACAACTGTTAATTGCGGCTTCAGAATATATACTTTAACCAAACTGTTATATAAAAATTTATAGGAAGTATACATTCTTAAGGAGGTTATATCGTCAAAAAAATTTTAGCACTTTTTTACCCCCCCACACACACACATCCTCAAACTCGTAAAAATGACGTCCACCTCTTAACCCCCCCCCCCCCACACACATCCTCAAACTCGTAAAATGACGTCCAAATTCTTAACCCCCCCCACACACATCCTCAAACTCAAAATGACGTCCAAATTTTAACCCCCACACACACATCCTCAAACTCGTAAAATGACGTCCAAATTTTAACCCCCCCCCCCCACACACATCCCTCAAACTCGTAAAATGACGTCCAAATTTTAACCCCCCCACACACATCCTCAAACTCTCGTAAAATGACGTCCAAATTTTAAACTTCCCACACACATCCTCAAACTCGTAAAATGACGTCCAAATTTTAACTCCCCCCCACACATCCTCAAACTCGTAAAATGACGTCCAAATTTTAACCCCACACACATCCTCAAACTCGTAAAATGATGTCCAAATTTCAACCCCCCCCCCACACATCCTCAAACTCGTAAAATGACGTCCGTTTTCTAACCCCCCCCCACACACATCCTCAAACTCGTAAAATGACGTTCAAATTTTAACCTCCCCACACACACATCCTCAAAATCCTCGTAAAATGACGTCCAAATTTTTAACCCCCCCACACACATCCTCAAACTCGTAAAATGACGTCCAAATTTTAACCCCCGCCCCCTCCCCTTCAAAAAAATATGTGACGAAAAACAACTATATACCTATAACCTCCATTTCAATTATAAGTTATATAAGAAATTTCAGCACCCCCCCCACCCACCCACGCCACTCCAACACAGCGACCTGTCGTGATAACAGTCGTAGCGCTTAAAAAAATAAAAAATACAATTACAAAAAAACAATCCACTATTTACAAGAATATTTATAACATATTGAGTCCACATATAAATTAACTAATTTCTAAAATGCATGAATTTTGATTAAATGAAATACTCCTCCTTGACCCCCTCCATCCCCACCCAACCCCATACAAATATCTGTGAAAGCTTTGTCCATGGGCCCCCACTCCTTCCCCGACCCCATTAATTGTTGAGTTATTAAATGGACGATTCCCCCCCCCCTTAAACATATTACAAAACAACAAATGACCTTTGCCATAAAGTTTCATGGGTTGTTCATATAAAAATTCTCTACAAAAACAAATATTGATTATGTTGCTCTATAAATAACTATGTTGCTGTGCAACAAAACTTTTTTGTGGTTTGATGAAAAATATAAAAGATGAAGTGACTATCCTTGACTAGCTGTACCTGCAAAATATTTGGAAACACATTTTAAAAATATTAAATCTCCAAGGTTTTTTTTTTTTAAGAATTTTAATATTTTACTTCTTAATGTACCTTAATTTTAGTTTCTTGCCGTGTACATACAAGTGGTGTGTGAAGTTCCCGTATGGACGAGATGAAATCTCTTAGATCCTATAAACCAATTAATGGGCGTTAATTATTGTGCCCCTTCTTTTCATCCCCAACATAGTCGATAGTGCAATGGCAATGGAGGCACCACGGGAGAAAAATGTCCTTGCTCCCTCACTGTAGATCGATTCAGGTACCTTTAGTCAAGAGCTTTACCACTGACCATCCGTCCTCCGGATACAAGTGGTATTGTCATCTGTTCCATCTGTCCTGACATGTCCAGTAATACCATCTAAATATGTTTATTCAAGATTTAGAAGCAATTGTAGTGAATTTCCGAGACTATGTCTTAGCCACCGGGTTCAGTAAATTTGGTCAATTATTGTGCTCTTTATCGCGAACTATAAGAAGCTATAAAGTGTAAAAAAAAAAAAATTATGTGTTCTAAATCTAAATTTAACTAAGTTATTGTACATGTCACAAAGTTTATAGGGCCTAGTTTATTCTACACTTAGGAGGTGACCTTGGAACTTCCGTTAAGTGCGACGGTTCAGTTGTATTAACGCCGACACCGCATAGTGTTAACTAAAACATCAGGAATTTTTAACATTAACATACTTATTTGACATGAATGGAATCGAAGAGAAGCAGAGGCTTTCACTCCCTGCAACCTTGACCTTTCCTTACAACAACAATCCCTGCACTGATATCTTTGTTGAACCGAAGATCGAATGTCTCTTGTCAGACACACAGCAGCTGCATCCATCGGGAATACCCTTAGATCTAAACATTACACTGCTAATCTAGTCCAAACTCGTATATTGGGAATATCCAATTTTTAGGCCGGCTCGTTAAGAAATAGACGCAAATTCCTTCTGGAGGACAAGTAAAACAAAAAAAAGAATAGAGTTGTATGAGAAATGTTGGGTTGAACACGTGTAAAAGTACACTGGGCAATATTGTGAAGTTTTTAGAGAATTTTCTAAAAAAAATGCTCTATTGTCCACGTTTTGTCTGTCTGTCTGTCTGTCCGTCATCACCCTAAATCTCAACAACCATAAGACCCATGATGTATATATCATTTTGTAGGTCTCGGCCTGCCAAGAAATGACTTTTTTTTCCATTTCTTTTCGCGATCTGACCTCTGAGGGCCGTAAAAGGGGACTTATAAAGTACCGTTTTTTACTATATAAGCTATATTAATAAAGGAGCGCCCTATATCTCAGCAACCATAAGTCCTAGACCCATGATGTATATATCATTTTGTAGGTCTTGGCCTGCCATGTGTAAATCAAAGTTCATTTCGCGGTAGGACCTCTAAGGGCCGGGCTTCAGGCTCCTAAGGGGCTTATATATTATATATATGGCCCTATTCTACACCTTGTACGTTTAATAACCCATTCATTTGGTGCGAAATACTGCAGCACGTGTTTCAATTAAGATTTATTAAGAAACTCACTAAATGAAATAGTAAGCTTGTGTTCTGAGTTTAATTGAGTATCAGAGCTATGCAACAATTGACGGAGTTTTCGGACGATTAAATGACTACAATTTCGAATGTTTTCAATTATGCCCCATTTCAGTAACCACAAACCACTTGTAGTTACATTTAAGAGAAAAATAATTTTTTTCAAATATAAAGAAACGTCTTTATAATATTTTTTTACAGATATATGCATTACACAATTGAATTTATAAACATTTCCGAAATTTACAAATATTTACTGAAAGCTATCAAACGTACTGATACATAACAAGAAAAATAACACGTCCTGTGTCCAGAATGGAACAGGCTTAATTGCTTGTTTCTTTACATCTATCAGTGTTATAATTGCTTTTTTACTATTGGTATTGATTCATTTGTCTGTAAGCTGTTCGGCCTACGTGCTTCATCAGGGTCACAGGGGGAGCGGGGGCGACCCTAACTCTTAGTCAGGGGCCCAGGACCTTGGGGGAGACCATCAACAAAATTAATATTATTATTAATTTAGTACGTTTTAGCAGGAGAGGGCTGTCCCCAACGGCCAGAATTTATCAGAGCCCTAGATTAAATTCTAGATGGCGACCGTCTTTATTGACCTAAAGACTTAACACGATACTGAAATATTTGACTTTGATTTTTAAAAAAACGTCATATTAGAATAGCTCAAGTCCAAATGCATTTTCCTCAAGCATTGCGTTGACCATTGTATAATAAATATTTGACCATCCGTTTAAACGTACGAAAACATAAACAATCTACTACTGACCTAAATGTTCTAACGTCCACTGTTTAAAGAAAACATTGACCTAATAACCTAGTTTATTCTGCATTAAAAAATTAATTACTAAATGTTCCTTATTCTCCTCTGTTCAGAAGGTGTTATAAATATAGGCTACCAATAAATTAAAAACAAAATATTGTATCCACTAACAGACTACACAGCCATTACTATTATTATGTTTAATGTGCACTAATGACCTACATTTTTCTGTGTCTGCCGTCCACAGGGTACATCAATAATATTCACCCGTCCAGACAACATCCTTCATATTGTCCATCACGTACCGGAAATTCTTCTATGACCTGTCAAAGGTCATGAGTTGTGAGTAGATGATAGTTAATTTATTCATTTGTCTATTTTTTTTATCTCGCCATCGTTACGTCATTAGCACCACCAAACTCATTAGTAATCACAACATCATTATTGCACGAAGATAAGAAAAAAAGATTTAAATTATCTCCCCTCAATTTCATTTGTAAACTAATACACTTTTCACACATTTATCTACCTGCGCACAAAAACTAAAAACATAGCTATTTACTTACTTACCTACATACATAATACCTACCTACATCTCTAGCTACTTAACTACCGAACTAACAACTTACCTACATACCTAACTACCTGTCTACATAGTACATTGCTATCCAATTTACATTCCTACATACATAATACCTACCTACATCTCTAACTAGCTACTTTAACTACCGAACTGACAACTTATCTACGAACTTCTCAGTCTTTCTGCTAATTCGCCTGTAATCAGCCATAATTTATTCCTTGTTATTTCTATGGCTCTGTATTTCATGTTATTTCTATGGCTCTGTATTTCTTATTTGGCTCTGTATTTCATGTTATTTCTCTGGTTCTGTATTTCATGTTATTTCTCTGGTTCTGTATTTCATGTTATTTCTGGCTCTGTATTTCATGTTATTTCTCTGGCTCTGTATTTCATGTTATTTCTCTGGCTCCGTATTTCATGTTATTTCTCTGGCTCTGTATTTCATGCGCTTCTCTGGTTCTGTATTTCATGTTATTTCTCTCTGGTTCTGTATTTTGGCGTTTTTATCTGGCCTGTATTTCATGTTTTTTATCTGGATCTGTATCATGTTATTTATCTGGCTCTGTATTTCATGTTATTTCTCTGGTTCTGTATTTCATGTTATTTCTCTGCTGGCCTGTATTTCATGTTATTTCTCTGGCTCTGTATTTCATGTTATTTCTGGCTCTGTATTTCATGTTATTTCTCTGGCCTCTGTATTTCATGTTATTTATCTGGTTCTTTGTATTCATGTTATTTATCTGGCTCTGTATTTCATGTTATTTATCTGGCTCTGTATTTCCGCGTTATTTCTCCCAGCAAGTGCCAAGTCCCAAGAAATCACCGAATCAATCAAACAAAAGACAGACACAATTAAAAGAAAAACTACCTGGAGTGGGCCTTTCAACACGTGTTTACCAACACTTTCAATTTGTTTATCAACTGCAACTGATGTAGGACATCGCAAAATATGACCAGTTGGCTTTGGACGTCAACTGATAATTTTGTTTGGTCTGACTCTGAAGAAGCAATAGCCAATGTCTGGAATTTTTTTTACTTTAAAAGACTTCTGAATACGTTGCTACAGGATGCTATATACTCCTAGACAATGCATATATTTTCTAGACAGTATGTACCCCAAGACACAGCATATATTTTCAAGACAGTATGTTCCCAAGACAATGTTTATATTTTCAAGACAGTATGTTCCCAAGGCAATGTATATATTTTCAAAAGACAGTGTATTCCCCAAGGCAATGTATATATTTCCAAGAGTATAAGCTCACCAAGACAATATATATTTCCAAGACAGTATGTTCCCCAAGAAAATGTATATTTTTCCAAGACAGTGTATTCCCTAAGGCAATGTATATATTTCCAAGACAGTATGTTCACCAAGATAATATATATTTCAAGACAGTATGTTCACCAAGACAATATATATTTCCAAGACAGTATGTTCCCCAAGACAATGTATATTTTTCCAAGACAGTGTATATTCCCCAAGACAGTGTATATATTTCCAAGACAGTATGTTCCCCAAGACAGTGTATATATTTCCAAGACAGTATGTTCCCCAAGACAATGTATATATTTCCAAGAAGTATGTTCCCCTAAGGCAATGTATATATTTTCAAGACAGTGTATTCCCCAAGGCAATGTATATATATTTCCAAGACAGTATGTTCATCAAGACAATATATATTTCAAAGACAGTATGTTCACCAAGACAATATATATTTCCAAGACAGTATGTTCCCCAAGACAATGTATATATTTTCAAGACAGTGTATTCCAAGACAGTGTATATATTTCCAAGACAGTATGTTCCCAACAATGTATATTTTTCCAAGACAGTGTATTCCTCAAGACAGTGTATATATTTCCAAGACAGTATGTTCCCAAGACAGTGTATATATTTCCAAGACAGTATGTTCCCCAAGACAATGTATATATTTTCAAGACAGTGTATTCCCAAGGCAATATATATATTTCCAAGACAATATTTTCCCCAAGACAATGTATATTTTTTCAAGACAGTGTATTCCCAAGACAATGTATATATTTCCAAGACAGTATGTTCCCCAAGACAATGTATATATTTCCAAGACAGTATGTTCCCCAAGACAATTTATATTTTCAAGATAGTGTATTCCCCAATACACAACATACCTTCAAGAACCCAAGACACTGTTTGCTTCACGTCACTGCATGCCCCAATATACGGCATGCCCTAGAAAGTGTATGCCCCAGGTCAAGCATGTCTAAGAATGCTCACGCCCTAAGACACTTGTACCCCACGAAACGGTTTGCCGCAGTACACTGCTCAGATGTGATAGGGACGTCATGCACGTTTAGAAGTAAGATTGCAGACAAAAAAATCATACATCAGGGTGAGCACAACATTATAAGGATAAACTAACCAGACACAAGAAGACACAATCATACAGCTGTCCAATATACAACGTATTGCTTTAAGTAACACAATGAGAAGATAACCATGAAAGCATCAGTGAATGACTTAGGCTATGACTATGGCTAGGCTCTACCAACGCTCATCTGTGTTACTTTCCATGTGAATGTGAAGTTTACTATTTGTAACTGGCTGACAACGGTCATTATATGCAAGGCCGCCGCAAGGAATGAGATCCGAACCTATGTCCTGGGGATTCTACCTTTAGCTACTTTGGGAACAGTATCGTCTTTTAAATGGGCGTGTGTGTAGATCAGGGGACCCCAATTTCTTGGAGATTTTCAGAGGTCAAAGATCAGCCGCCGGCCAATATGTCATACGGATCCAGCACTTAACAGATTTTTAGACCAACAGACTTTTACGCAGAGACTAGCCTATTCAGATGCAATGCACCACTTGTAGAAAGAGACGGCGCTGAAGTAAACATGTGTTTTCTTTTATAATATTGACTGGTGACTCATATGTGTATTCACTGACTCTGTCAAGATTGCACTACTTTATATCACAGATAAACATTTGCGAAGAATATACAAATATACATCTTAGTGAACATATTACCCAGGGACAGACAATAATTTATTTTAAATATTAATTTTAGATTCGACTTTTTTAGGTCATTATTACAATTTGTCATATGTTAACAGTCACCATTGTACTTCTCACACCCCATCCAAACGCACACACATAACACATGTCATAAAACATAATTTCATTAATATGCGCCTGCTGGGAGACATGACGCCTGTAAGCGAGACCCGACTCCTCTCTACTGAGAAGTGTTTCATTACTTAATGATAAATCGACTGCAGTTACTTACCCCCTCCCCCAAATTACCCCCTCCTCATATACCTCTTCCACTTCCACCAGGTAGACAAGTAAAGTTCTACGTCTCCATTTATAATTGTGGTATTGTATCCAACGTCAGCTGCAGACCACCTGGTCGGATAGGGGCTGGTGGGGGTGGGGGTGAATTAAGATGGAATTAATCATCTAGATAATTACCCATAGATATTGATTTGGAAATGTGTGTGCGTGTGTGTGGAACATTTAACAAAGACAGGTCGCTACCATGTTTTGAAGACCGGTATTTGAGATTACATTTGGTTCGTCTGGATATGGAAGGCAATGGCGTTGTGGCATAAAGGGCGGGCGGTCACACTGACTCATCAGACATTGTTTCTCGATATGCAATGTTTAATTTGGCTGACTTCAGCGTTAAATTATAATTATGAAAAAACCTCCAGGAGTTACAGTCTCTTTGATATCATGTGCAAACAAAGTTTTTTTGAAGTTGCTGTTAAATTTGATCCCATACATATCCGTTTCATTTTACTTAATCACTTTGTAATTTTAAAGAAATTTGTTTTTAGATTTTCAGATTTATTTTCTTTACCTATTGCGTGGAAAAATGTCGAGAATGTTCTGCCACCTGAAAATATTTGGTCTGTTGTCTCACAATATTAAAACAGACACGTTATTGTTATTACTATGTCTGTTTTTGCTGAGAATGTAAATTTTGTCGACCAGTTCATTTGGCTATAGTCAATAGACATTGCTTTATTTCCGTTAAAACTCTATTCTGTGTGTCTAAATCCTGAACAAGGTACTTTCAATACATCTGTTATCTTGAAGTAAACAACAACAACATAATCAATTGGTTGGTGAAAAGTTATTTTTTGTTGAGACGGGATTGCAGCAATTAAAATTAAGTTCTTCTTTTTCTCATCGATAATCAGCAAGATTAGTGCCAGACAGTCGATCGTCTGACTTGCCGGCACAAATGCCCGGAGGCCAGGACATGACAACATACGCTGCTGCCAGAATTGTTGTTTAGAGAGAAATGAAAAACAATCATTGAAATTAAACAAGATCTCTGTGCCTCCACCCCCCACCGTTCCCCCTTTTCCGCAATCGTCCCACACTCTTCCGCACAATCTTTCCACTACCCGACATGTCTCGTCTTGCAGTTGATGATTGTATTTAAGTTCCGCTTTTACATATTGTTGTAGTCTCTGTATGTGTGTGTGTGTGTGTGTGTGTGTATGTGTGTGTCTGTTTACTCAGATTTACGTAAGATCAATAGACAGACATTTTGTCTGAGTGGGAAGTTGGTGCAAACCTACAGCTGTTTTTCTGACACCATTTTGTGTTGTTTTTGTTATTCAGTTTCATGTTTTATTTTTGGCGGCCAGAGTAGTTGCCCTTTTAAACTAGATCAATAAATAACACGTGGTGCTAGCTGGACTATGGTCAACGATTCAGGAACTCTTTGGCCAAGTATCCAGGTTACTGTACTGCCTAGAAAAAAGACAACATTGAAAAGATCGTCTCTATGTTCAAGGCTGATAATCCATAACCAAAGCTTACAGATGTGACTAGAGGAATCGCCTTTAAAAAAATTATTCCGCTCCTGTTTAAAACAAATGTACCGTTGAATACATGCAGCTCATAAAGTTGTTTGATTTCAGGAAATTATGGGATAAAATTAAACAAACGATCTAGAAATTTTAGAAGGCGAAGAAAAGTAAATTTTGCTTAAAGACTCAGGTTATGCAATGTTATTCAACTATTTTGTACTTAAAAAACGTTGACTTTAAATTTTACTGTATATTTTAATTAAAAGATATTACATCTATGATAAATAATGTTTTGGTACAAAGTTGGCACAATATTAAAAAAAGACCATAAGATGTATCCAAGCAGTTACTTCTTATTGTTTTAATAGATCATCTTAATCCAGAAATCAATCGCTACAATCTGATGTTTGATTAAACGATTAGGATTAAGGTAGGTCATCACAAGAAGGCATTACGAGTTGATCTCTGTTGATATTTGATCAATTCATTGAAAACTTTTCATCTCGGTATAAAGATGTAACACACAGTTTTAAGTTTGTATCTATATGTACAGGGGCGTCCATTGATATTTCGTACACTTGGTGGTCAACTATTTTCGTCCCATTCCTTTAAACACCTTGAAAAAATCGGTTTGTATCTCAAGAGGTTTTTGATGTGTACTGTTTTAAACGTGTGATGTTTTGGATGTGTCCTGTTTTGGATGTGTACTGTTTTGGATGTGTGATGTTTTTGGATGTGTGCTGTTTTGGATGTGTGCTGTTTTGGATGTGTACTGTTTTGGTTTAATTACCTATTAGTACCATCCATAAAATTATACGGATGGCTCCCCACACTCTTAGTACTTGTGTGTTTATAGCTTTTTCTCGATAACTTTCTCAGTGCATTGGCCTAAGTCCGGTTATGTTGACGCCTTATGCCAGCAACTTTTTATTTCTCGGCGTTTGGTTCGTGACATTTGACACACATAGTAACTCACCCCTCCCACCCCTTCTCTTCTCTCTCTCTCTATGTCCCTCTCTCTCACACTCTTTTTTCGCTCTGATACCCACACACTCACACACAACGTGTTTTTGTCTGCACAATACATTGAGTTCATTAAAAAGTGTCTGTCTGTGTTAATCACTTACGTTTCACTAATATATCAATTTATAATTCTATGAATGGCATATTCTGTCAACAGATTCCAGAGGCGAAATTCGCCAATCCCCACGGAGGTGAGCCCTTGGCACGAGATCGTCTCCTACGCCGTGAGGGTCGGTGCGGGCCTCATAGTCATCGGCAGCAGAGGTCAAGGTAAACTCAAGAGGACCATTCTAGGTAGTGTCAGGTAGGTGCCGGGACAGGTGATCGAATCCTCGTTTGACATTTTTTTTACGATTGACATTTGTGCAGCATGGCTGTCAGATGACATTTCCTGCCGTCTCAGTGTCAGATGACAGCTCGATATTGTTCTAAAATATTTGTATTTTTTTATGTCAAGTAGCGTCATTAGTTGTTTTTGTTTTGGTTTAGAAATAAAACAAGTTATACATATATATTGTCAAACTGAGATGGCGAACATTCTGAGTAACTTTAGCATAGACAAGACAAGTGTTATAGTATAGACAAGTGTTTCAGAATGATGTTTTGAAGTTGGCAGTACTAGTAATACTGTATATCACGTGGTAACATTCGTGTGATGATGATGACTATTGGACGTGACATAAAGACTGTCTGTGTCATGGTTGTTGAGTCACCTCGATGACGCTTTCATTGTCACACTCAAAAAATGACAATGATCAGTGCCAGATGGTGACGACTTCATTAGTTTATGGCTTGCATGGTCAGTGCCAGATGATCAAGTTATCACTTCTCAGTGCCATATATGAAGATGTCAGTTGGTGAGGTTGTTACTGTCAATTAAATGACTCCGCGGTCAGCTTCAGATGACGAAATAGTTTTCAAGATAATTTAAGAATTTTTTTGTCAGGTCAAAAAACTAAAAAATACCTGCAAGAAGATATAATAAAGATCTTAGTAAACTATAACAACAACAACAACAATAACATCAACAACCACAACAACACAACAACAACCAATTGTTTACTTACACAGACGACAGTTTAATCTCAACCGTAACTTTCGATGGTAGAAGTATATTACCTAATAAATTTGTCAACTTCTGTAACTTTAAAAAAAATTGACCTTTTTAAAAGTGCAACTTGGAATCCTGACTATTGAACTATTAATACATAAAGAAACCATTTGCGGTTTACTTTTGCATCTAAAGAGCTGGTATTAACTTTGTTCACTTCACCCCCCAGACTTACACTACTACTAGTTTTAGAGCTTTCTGTTTTCATTGCTAAACACATTTGATCCGTCAATTACAAACTTTAATCGGGTAAATCCATTAAGTGGCTCTGACGTTGGTCTCTCTCTCTCTCTCTCTCTCTCTCTCTCTCTCTCTCTCTCTCTCTCTCTCTCCCCCCCCCACCCCCATCTTTTTCTTTTCTGTCAGATTCTCAAATTAAGTGTAGAGACAAAAAAAACCCAACTTGTTTATTAGTTTTAAGTGTGATGTTTCACGCCGTAGACTTCTTGGGTGGGCAACCTTTTCTGAATCGTGGTCCGCAAATGGTTTCTTAAATTCGTCAAAGAGGCCATTCCAAGAACCAGTGCCGAGAAACACGGGCCCCAGTGCAGGACATCATTGCGGGCCCCTTAATAAACAATAATAAGTCGTGAAAAAATTGACATGACGGTCGTAAATGGGACCCTACAGATGCGGGCCCCCTGGCTATGACCCCCTCTCCCGCCCCCTCCTCTCGACGTGCCTTCCAAGAACTGTGGTGGAGATTTTACTTGAAATGATGTGAGCTGATGTTCTGAGATCCACTTACGGTTGTGAGGGGAACTGCTC
The DNA here is from genome assembly GCA_021962125.1 of Bulinus truncatus. Lineage (NCBI taxonomy): Eukaryota > Metazoa > Mollusca > Gastropoda > Planorbidae > Bulinus > Bulinus truncatus. Next base: position 1,181,328 of record JAGDYQ010000087.1, on the reverse strand, counting down.
GCGGCCGCATCTAACAGCCAGTCAGAGTGGCCCACGGGTAGAAATTTCGCTCACCAGTGCCATAGACTGCTGACGATAGTATTATTTAAAGATATGCTTGGCAGTGATAGTTAAGAAGAAAAAAGAATATTTCAACAATAATTGTACACTATTGAGTTACAAACGAATGTAATTATATTTTTAATATAACTGTGCCCGTTCTGTTTGAAGTTTGAACTTCATCAAATCCGATCAAATGTAAAGAGGGTTCATTTATTGTTGTGAACTTAATACAGCAGATTATTAATTACTAAGCTTAATGCGATGGAAGGAGAAATCTAATCAAGATAAGTAGGGAAATTCAATATTTACTTTCATAAAAAAAAATCTTTTCTTTCCAACATTATATTACAAAAAGTATTATTGTTACTTAGGCCGGATAAATCTTAGAATGCGAAGCTGCAAGCCGGGATACACTCAATAGTCTAGCATTTAATAAGATGCATATTTTATTGGATGTACTTGATATTATATATATATATATATCACAGCACAACCTAGTGAGTTGGGGGTCGGGGGGCTTCTAATCCACGTGGTGGCCTCTACTTTGAGATTCGACCCCATGACATGAGATACGTACTTAATAAAAATGTAAACAAATTTTTTTTGGTTTTCCCAACCCCCAAGCTAGGGCCCTGGGGGGACTTCTCGAATATATATATCTATATACTATCAACAATATTTGTGTGTGTGTGTGTATTTTCAGTGACAGTGTTCTACATCACTCAGACATTCCAGTTCTGATGGTGAAGTAAAGATGCCAACTCCGTCATCATCAGTCATTAATGTTCCCGCCTACAGAATGTCATATTCATCACAGTGAAGATGTCAAATGATAACAGAAACCATGGCCGCCAATTTTTTTTTATTTTGAAAACCTATTTGCCTGTAATTCATCACGTCTGTCTGTTACACCTGTATGTTTCAATTACACATTTTGTCTAAATGTTAGAAGAAATATTCACTTAATGTAAAGATAACAATAAATAATAAAACAATTTTTTTTAAAATCTTACATCAGTTTCCTCATTTTTAAAAAATGTATTCAGTGTATTAATTTGATTAATTATTTTTTTTTTTTTAAACTTTGACAAAAATATCAGGTGGCACAGAAGTCGTGGGAGGTTCATTAGTCTATTACTACAGTATTACATGACTGGAAGTGTGGGAGGTTCATTAGCTATTAATCTATCACTAAATTATTACATCAACCGGAAGTGCGTGATGTTCATTAGCTATCAGACTACCACTAGCATATTACATCACCGGAAGTGCGTGCTAAAGGATGGACCTTTAAAGTTGCCACTATTTTCCCGGTGCATGTTAATGCGCAAATGATTGGTCTAGAATCCAACACTGGGGATTATTCGTTTCTTAAAAAGGCCGCAAAAATCTTTAAAAAGGCGCATGCCACATGATTTTTTTCATCTTAAGCCTTTCTCCCCCTTCTCCTTTACCGTTCTTAGGTTTCTCAGGGAGCCATAGGACAAAGCGTCCAGGCCCTAATGATATCTCTATACTTATAAAACGCATTTGTTGTCTGTCTGTCTGTCTGTCTGTCTGTTCCTTATAACTCAAGATCCAGACAAACAAATAACGTGAAATTTGTTACACACATACACTTAATTACATGGGGAAGGTTATAGGACAGGTTTCGTTTCATATCGATGGGTAGTTTAATTGTAGTTAATTTTTTTTATTTTAGTATTTTACCATATTAAAGTAATCTCGACGGCGCCATAAATAAATTCCTCTGTGACGTCATTTCCCTATGATCGAATAGAACTTGCGCGCTGGTGCTGTATTGTGCCTTTGTGATGCAAAGAATTGTTGATGTTTTTCATGCCTTCTGATGTGTACAGATTGAGGAAGGTAAAGGAATGAAGAGGGAGGAGAGAGATAAAGAGTTAGGGGGCAGGGAGGGAGAGACAGGGAAATGAGGAGGGAGGAAGGGGAGAGAGGGGGAGGGAGAGAGAGGTGGAAAGGGGAGGGAGGGAGAAAAAGGGGAGAGAGGGAGATGGAAGAGGGAGCAGGGGGGGAGAGGAGATGGGAGAGGAGTAGGGGGAGATGGAGAGAAAGGAAGGAGGGAGAGAGGGGGTAGGGAGAGAGAGAGGGGGAGGGAGGGGAGAGAGAGGGTGGGAGAGAGGGAGGGAGAGATAAAGAGTGAGGGGGCAGGGAGGGAGAGAGGGAATGAGGGAGGGAGGGGAAGAGGGGGAGGGAGAGAGAGGTGGAAAGGGGAGGGAGGAAGAAAGGAGTGGGAGAGAGGGGGTTAGGGGAGGGAGAGAGGGGAGGGAAGGGAGAGAGGGAGAGGATGGACGTTGGGAGAGAAGGGGAGGGGGGAGAGAGGGGAGAGGGAGATGAGAGAGAGATGGGAGAGAGGGAGGGAGAGGGAGGGAGGGAAAGGGAGAGAGGGGGAGAGAGAGGAAGGAGAGAGGGGGTAGGGAGAAAACAGAAGGTAAACAGAGAAAGCTTATTTTAAACCCAGGCAAAAGCGGTACTTGCAACTATATATATATATATATATATATATATATATATATATATATATAGAGAGAGAGAGAGGGGGGGGAGAGACAAAGAGAGAGAGAGATAAAGAGAGAGAGATGGGCAGGGGGGGAGAAAGAGGAAAGGAGGGTAGGGAGGGAGGGCGGGAGGGGGAGAGGAGGGAGGGGGTGGACAGGGAGGAGAAAAGGAGGGAGAGGGAGAGATGGGAGAGGGAGTAGGGGAGAGGGAGCAGGGGAGAGGGAGAGAGAAAGGAAGGGAGGGAGAGAGGAGGGGGTAGGGAGGGAGAGAGAGGGAGGGAGGGAAAGAGGGAGGGAGAGAGATAAAAAGGAGGGGGACAGGGAGGGAGAGAGGGAATGAGGGAGGGAGGAAGGGGGAGAGAGGGGGAGGGGAGAGAGAGAGAAAGAGGGAGGGAGGGAGAAAGGAGGGAGAGTGGGATTAGGGAGGGAGAGAGAGGGAGGGAAGGAGAGAGGGAGAGGATGGGAGAAATGGGAGGAAGAGATAAAGAGAAAGAGGGGGCAGGGAGGGAGAGATAGGGAAGGAGGAGGGATTGGGAGAAAGGAGGGGGAGAGAGGGAGATGGAGAGGGACGGAGAGAGATTTGAGAGAGGGAGGGAGGGAGGTAGGGAGAAAGGGAGGGAGGGAAGGGGGAGAGAGGGGGAGGGAGGGAGGGAGAGAGAGAGGAAGGAGAGAGGGGTAGGAGAAAAAACAGAAGGTAAAAACAGAAAACCTTATTTTAAGCCCGGGCAAAGCCGGGTACTTGCAACTAGTTATATACATATATAAGAATGGTAATTAGATTTAGAAAACTTATATTTTAAGATAATAATTGTAGCCGAATTCTCAGATTTGTACTTATATTAGCCCGTCACTGGTCATTAGGTTTTTTTTAGATTTATGACACAAATAAAATATTTTTTTTTTTAAAACTTTCCACTTAGGGTAATATTTTTGCACTCTAGATGCAGGAATTGCTTTTTCTAAAAAATGCCTCTATTGTCCCCTGTTTTGTCTGTCCGTCCGTCATCACCCTAGATCTCCAACCATAAGTCCTAGATTCATGATGTATATATCATTTTGTAGGTCTTGGTCTGCCAAGGAAATGACTTTTTCCATTTCGCGATCTGACCTCTGAGGGCCGTAAAAGGGGCTTAGTACCGTTTTTTGCTATATAAGCTATATTAATAAAGAGCGCCTATATCTCAACAACCATACCCATGATGTATATCATTTTGTAGGTCTTGGCCTCGCCAAGCGTACATCATGTCCATTTTGCGATAGGACCTCTGAGGGCCGGGGCTTCAGGGCTCCTAAGGGGCTTATATATTATATATACACCTTGTACGTTCAATAACCCATTCATTTGGTGCGAAATACTGCAGCACGTAGTTTCACCAAGATTTATTAAGAAACTTCATCAAATGAAATAGTAAGCTTGTAGTTCTGAGTTTAATTGAAAGTATCAGAGCTATGCAACAATTGACGGAGTTTTCGGACGATTAAATGACTATAATTTCGAATGTTTTCAATAGGACGTCCTATTTCAGTAACCACAAACCACTTGCAGTTAGATTTAAGAGAAAATAATTTTTTTCAAATATAAAGAAACATCTTTATAATATTTTTTTTACAGATATATGCATTACACAATTAAACTGTATAAACATTTCCAAATTTACAAATATTTACTGAAAGCTAACAACATACGTACTGATACATAACAAGAAAATGCTAACACGTCCTGTGTCCAGAATGGAACAGGCTTAATCCAACTAGGTCAAATGTCATATGGGCCCCCTTAACTTAGGTGATGGGGCCACAGAGGTAAAATGAGAAGACAGGAACTGTGACAATTTCATTTTCTAATTTGGCTTTACTCCGTTTCACATTGAAACTAGTATGCCATGTTGACTGTACAAGCCAAAACCAGGATGAAATCATTGACGATATCCTTGTTACATCTCTTCAGGAACAAGACACACCCACTTTATTCCTGAACAATTGAACTTTCAAAAGAATTACCGAATTAAATTTGTAATTTTATGTTTCTAGAAAGAAAAAAAAAGCTCCTGTAGGATCCCCCCCCCCAAAGCAAATTATAAACAGTGGCTTTGAAAATGGATAAGCTAGCGCAGCCATGGGCACACAGCAGCACACGGGGGCCAACTCCAGCCAGCTGGGCTTTGATTCGACGTGCCACCTGTTTTAGAGTCAAGCACGTGACTATATTCTGTGCTATGACGCAGAGGCGTACCTAGGGTGGGGAAGGGGTGTTCAAAATTTAAAGTTTCCCGGGTCCCAGCTTGAGGGGGCCCAAATTTTTTTATATAAAGTATTAAGTACATTATCTCATGTCATGGTGACGAATGTCAAACTACAGGCCCCGCCCCCCCAAAGAAGCCAAGCTCGCGGGCCCCCAACCATTGATGCCAGACAATTGCTATGACGTTGTCCTTTAATTATATTAGTTTATGTCAATGATTCATCCATCTTTCTATTGGTCCGGCCAGCCCGGTCACTTTTACGTACCCAATGTGGCCCGTGACTCAAACGTTCACATCAAGACCATCTACAAAGACAGCTAATCAGATTGGACCTATTATCTAATCAACAAACACTCAGATTTATTTTCAAATGTCTTAAAACTAAACCAAATTGAAAGTATTATTGCAACTAAACCCCTTCCGTTTTACTGTATTCGCATGAGTTTTATTTCAATCCATATTCATTGTAACATCTGAAGTCCAGACAAACTTAGAACAACAGCCGTAATTATTTGGTGAAAATCTCATACACAAGAACACTGTAACAATTTACAACAAATCGACTCACACAACTATATATAACTACATTTATTCAATGGATAGACAGCTCAAATCCCACTAATCCAGAAAATGTAATCACCTGAATGATTGCCACAATACTGGAGACAAATACGAAACTAAAGGAAACAAAGGATGAAAGATTAAGAGAGACAAAAGAGGTTTAAAAACAAACAAGTAAGACCAAAAAAAAAACGATAACTCTGACATATAAAGTCTTTACAACATCAGACATAATATAACAATATTTAAATGCATGTTTTTAATTTGTGTTTCATTTTTGGTTTTACTGTATTTAGTTCGCGGTTATCAACCTGTGGTACGCACACTCCAAGGGGTTCGGGAAAATGTTAAGCAAGGGTTCGCAAAGACATTTAGCTTTCGTTTAAAACAGTGTTTTAAACTTTTGACATCTGTGAAACCCTTGATTTTCGTAATACAGAGTACATTTAGTAAACAACAACAACAACACAACTTTCATATATTGTTCTTACGGTCTTGGTTTCCTCCCTTCACTGTTTTCCCTTTAGCCGTGCATGTTTACCCAATGTTTTAGTCCGGTGCAGCGTAAACCCTGCAACAAACTTTTCGCGTATCCCCTGGGGCCCTGCGTACCACACTTTGGTGAAACCCCGGTTTAAAACAACCAAGAGTTCAAAGAACCACGTACCAATGTATTGCTTGATCGCATCATAAGATAATAACATTCCATTATGAAAATTGATGTATCTATTCGCGAGCTAAATGTAGCAAGTACCAGCGAACATACTTCACACCTTTTGGGAACAGTCGCAACAAAAAGGGTTTGAGACGCTCTGACAAACGCTGTAGTGATCCATGTGTTGTGTCCTGCTGTATGTAGTGATCCATGTGTTGTGTCCTGCTGTATGTTGTGATCCATGTGTTGTGCCCTGCTGTATGTTGTGATCCATGTGTTGTGTCCTGCTTATGTAGTGATCCATGTGTTGGTGTCCTGCCAGGCGTAGTGATCCATGTGTTGTGTCCTGCTGTATGTTGTGATCCATGTTGTGTCCTGCTGTATGTAGTGATCCATGTGTTGTGCCCCGCTGTATGTTGTGATCCATGTATTGTGTCCTGCTGTATGTAGTGATCCATGTGTTGTGTCCTGCTGTATGTAGTGATCCATGTGTTGTGTCCTGCTGTATGTAGTGATCCATGTGTTGTGTCCTGCTGTATGCAGTGATCCATGTGTTGTGTAATGCTGTATGTAGTGATCCATGCAGCAGCTCCTGCTGTATGTAGTGATCCATGTGTTGTGTTCTGCTGTATGTAGTGATCCATGTGTTGTGTCCTGCTGTATGTAGTGATCCATGTGTTGTGTCCTGCTGTATGTAGTGATCCATGTGTTGTGTCCTGCTGTATGTAGTGATCCATGTGTTGTGTCCTGCTGTATGTAGTGATCCATGTGTTGTGTCCTGCTGTATGTAGTGATCCATGTGTTGTGTCCTGCTGTATGTTGTGATCCATGTATAGCCCTGCTGTATGTAGTGATCCATGTGTTGTGTCCTGCTGTATGTTGTGATCCATGTGTTGTGCCCTGCTGTATGTAGTGATCCATGTGTTGTGTCCTACAGTATGTTGTGATCCATGTGTTGTGCCCTGCTGTGTATGTAGTGTTCCGTGTGTTGAGTCCTGCTGTGAGAAGATCCATGTGTTGTGTCCTGCTGTATATAGTGATCCATGTTGTGCCCAACATTCAAAATCAAGAAAATACATTGAACGTATTTCAAATGGACAATCATAAATAAACAAAAGAAAACAAAAGAACAACGTCTGGGTCAAACATAAACTAAAGATTTATTAAAACGTGGTAGATCATTTCGATTTAGAATTGCAAATTTGAAATGTTTATACATAATGTAGTCCGCCCTAGAAGTGAAGGAAAAAATAAACTTTTTGAGAACTGAGTGGTTACACACTCTCTCTCTCTCTCACACACACACACACACACACAAACACACACACACACAAACACACACACACACACACACACACACAAGAAAGGGTGACAACACACTAGTCACTGTAGCTCTTGTTGCTTTATTTTATTGGAACCTACATGTAAAACTTTTTTTGTTTTTTTATGAATTAGGTCCCTCTCTGTTTTTTTTTCTGTTTCACTTATATTAAAGGTTCCGGCCGGTACATCTGGGGGAGTAAGGGAGGGTGTCGATGGGTTTATTAAGAGTTACATTCTCTTACAGACAAAAGACAATACACTGAATGAAGTTATAGATGTACATAAATGGGGTGGTCGTCGCCTAACGAGACGGAAACGATTCAATTGAATCCGTTTGATACTAGAGGGACAAGTCTCATGGATGTGACAACATTGAGACTGATGGACGGGATTGGCGGGGTGGTGGTGGTGGTGGTGGTGGTGGAGAGAAATGGGCAGCGGCAGCACCCAGCAACGGCCCTGATAACAAGTCCATCCAGGACCAGGGACCACCCAGTGTTGACGGCGACGTTTGAAGTGTCACTGCTGACAGATGGCCAGATGACGGACCCGTGTGTGTGTGTGTGTGTGTATGTGTGTGATAGAGAGATAGAGAGAGGGAGACCAATTGAGAGACAAACAGAAACACAAGTTTGATAATTGATTTTATTAGAATGTTGAGTAATGAAACAAACTTGCAGCAAACTCTAAACTCGTTAGTAGCACTCGCTGGACTTGGAGAGGAGATGGGCTCCACCAAGTCTAAGGCACAGACAGGACGTTTGAAAAGCAACATCTGTTGATGTGTCCATTCGTTCCCCACTAACGACCACATTGGTCAAGGGAATTTAAAAAAAGTAAAACTCTTAAGAAACAAATTAGTCAAGCGTATATTCATCCAAATTTTAATAACATTCTTAAAAAAATACCTGTGTTAATAAAGACAGAATATGTTTGCCTATATTCAAGACATATAGCACAAACTCAAAGTCATTTTTTTGCTTAATGGACAGGTAAGCTGTGAAGCAGCGGCCTCCTTTTTTCTACTCCGTTACCTCGAAATGTTCAAAGGGACATAACAGAAGGAGGCGGGTATTTTAGCAAGGACTATTATATTATTAATGCTCCAGACTGCAAGTTGGAGAGATCTTGATTGTACCGCCTAATATAGTTTCACCAGTGGCGTCACTAGGGGGTGCGGACCGCACTGCACACCCCACAAGAGGTGACACCAAAATGCAAAATATCTAGTTTTAGGCTTATATTCTTATTTTGTAATTTAAATAATTCAAAGCCGTATTTAATTTTTTAAAAGTAAATACAAATATTCCTTGATTGTTAACAGCAAAAATGACTTTATAAGGCTTCGAAAAAAATTTATTAAATATAAAAATATCTCCGATTATTAACAGACAATGCGTACTTTTTATTATTAATTATTTTAATGAAATTATTAGTATACTTGCACCGACCTATAGATATCAATTATTTATTCTTCAATTGTCGTTGTAAATTTATTTATAAATTTTGCTGAAAGCTGTATGTCTATGGGGTGTCATGAGAGGGAGACAATTCATGAGTTACCGCACCGGGTGACACCAACACTAGTGACGCTACTGAGTTTCACTAAGGGCCATTCAATGTGATTTTTTTTGTCTAGGATCCACAAAACGCAATAGAAAAGACTGTGTACAAATTCACAATACGGTTTATATAAATGATACATATATTAAAAACAAGAATGATGAATGAAATAAAATAACTATAGAAAATAAAAATTTGCTCAGGTCGTGAGGGATGATTCAATCAGTCGACCGTTGAACTGCAGTAGATGTATGGTAGACTGACATCTGCAAAGTCTATCACGATGCTGTAAACTCAACTCGGGTGCTAAAGTCTCACGTCTATTAAGTCTATTACGATACTCGTAGCTCCACATCCACTGAGTCTATCGTTGCTGTTGAACATCAGTTTGATGTACTTTAAACGAACTGCTCCATCGGCTTATACGCATCATTGGTCACAGTAATATTTAGAGTTCAATCAATAAGATCACGCTTGAAAGTATTCTCAAGTTTATAAACTCATGTTGAATACTTCTGTACATTGAACATTTTTTTCTGACAAAATATTGTGGCTATAATACATGTTTAACACAGATCGATGCCGATAAATTAAAACAAAATGAGGCGTGGCTGGGGTTTGTTCAAGAAAAAAGTGTTGTATAATATACGTTTTACCATTATGCTTTAAAAAGTGTATAAAGCCATAATATGGTTAAATTTCACTATTCCATATATGGATGTAGTTTTTTTTAGGTATCAAATCTGTCTATGTATTTTTAGTATACTACACTTTTTATGTGATACAAAAAAAGTGGTGTTTATAAATAACTAAAAACTTCACAATTATATCTTTTATACCTCCGAAATAATAAAAACAACAAAAGATTTCAAATAAATCTGTCAAAAAATACATTAGTGAAATCTGATGGTCACAGGATAAAAAATGTAGGTCATCAGGCCTTTGAACATCTTTTTGTACTTTGTACTGTCTCCCTTAATTCAGTGGCTCCCAACTCTTTTCTGCCGCGGACCGGTCGACGTTTGATAATTTCACCGCGGCCCACTTTGGTGTGTGTGGGTGGGGATGCGTTGATTATTTATACTGAGCTGAGCCGGATCTGCAATGCCACATCCGCTCACAGCCATCTGGCTCCCGGTTAACCCCTCGTCCACGGTGAAAGTCGCACAATCCTGAGAGAAATACACCAGAGTAAATAAAAAAGCGAAATACATGTAGTTAAATGTTTCTTGGGTCGGCTCCGTACCATTTGATCCACACAGATCTGGTCTGTGTCCTCGGCCCAGGGTTTGGGGACCATTGGCCCAAGTGATCTAATGGGCACCCCTCAGATATCAACCTCGTGGTCTAGTCAGGCTAAACAAAATAAGTATTTATTTATTATTTTTTTTAAATTATCGATAATGATCTCATGGAATTAACCGATGGAATTAACCGATGGAATTAACCGATGGAATTAACCGATTTTAACGTGACAAAGATGTAAGACTCTAGTGCACACACGGGCGAACTACAGTCCGCGGGGCTAATCCGACCCGTCCGGCACTTTGATGCGGTCCGCACTCTGCTTCTCTCCAGCCGTCACATCAATGACGTTTATATTTAATACAAACACAGAATCCACCTCGCCTTGGTCCGGCACTTTTGGTCAAATTTAAGAACCCGCTGTGATCCGTGATTTGAAAAGTGCTTCCCAACACATCTCTAGTGGCTGGGTGGCGAGCCGCATATTCATCCTGCAGCTCGACCTGATGCTGTAGGTCACGGTTTCGACCCTGGCGAGTCACAGTCACCTGCGTAATGTCCCGTAGAGCCTCCATGGCCATTGCACCATTGGCTAAGGTGGGGGAAATGAAAAATGTGGGCACTACAAAAAATCGTCCCGTTAACGGTGTACAGGATGTCAGAGATAGAAATTTCACCCTTACAGGGACTTGTAAATCACGTGTGTTCAAAGTTAATCTTTGCTTTCTTTTCTATCGCCTTCGTTCTTTACCCAAGACAATTCTTTCTCGAAATGGTTATTCGTTACCTGAATCGTTCATGACATGGGGGGCGTTCGGAACCAGATGCTGCTGCTATGTATTTCACTTATTAATTTACAATAATATTGGACTGATGTTAGTTTTCTCTCACATTAATTTTGATTGACCGATTTACAGCACATAAATGTTCTGGTCGGACCACCGGAATTTAAAAAAAAAATAATAAAGTTCCTTAAGCCACTACGGTTCCATCGGGGCAGATGAAGTGTAGAATTCATCTGTTTCAGTTACCTCGGTATATAAATGGATTGTGTGGTTAGCTCAACGCCAAGCGCTTACGTCCTTAACTTAAAAGTCAGGTACACTTTTAAAGCTGGTTGTGGACTTGGAATTGTAGGCTTTCCGAATTTAAATCATAAAAACGATGTTGATAATCATAAAAATCACAGTATGTAACAGAAAAAAGAAGCTTATGACTTAAACGACGTAATACAGGTATAGGTTTGACAGTTTTATACACAGAGACTTACATTTTAGAATTCTTTTTTTTTTTTTTATTCTTTACATAAAATGAACCAATTTTAGACATGAACAATAGACACAGACCCTAAAATGTAGCGTTCTTGGAAAATATTTAGAAAGCTCTGCTTGTTTTTACATTACTTTTGAATTTAAAAAAAAATAAATCAAACTACCTACACATTAATATTTATTTAATGCTATACTCACGTTGAGATGATTTTCATCAATAGAATTTAATTTTTTTTTTTAAGTTGAACGTAAGAAAACTCAACATTTCACTTTAGCGACCGATTTGTTTAAACATTTCAAATAGATACAGAAAGTTGCCGGGCCTCACCAGCAGTGCTCGATTTAAGAAAAAACCAGTGCTGAGGAAAAAATTCCTGCAGAGCCGGGGATAAATGTCATCCCCGGCGGGGATGAAAAATCTAAATCAGTGCCGGGGATTATCCACAGCATCCCCAGCGGCGGCGAAATGCCAACAATTTTTTTTAGGATCTTCAATTTACAAACCATGGACAAGTAACTAATTTTATTTTCGTAGGGTCTTTCGATTTGCATCTTAGACAAAAACCAACAGATATAATAGAAAAATTTGGTGAATCTTAATCAGGCCTGTAAGGTGAGGGGTGGGGCCAGGAGGGCCGGGCCCCCCTGAGTTTTGTCTGGCCCCCATGCTTATTTTTTCTACTCTAGTAAATGTATTACCTGCCCCCCTGCTATTGCCTGGCCCCTGCTGTAGAATGCCTGGCCCCTCCTGTAGAATTTTCACGCTACGGGGCTGATCTTAATTAACATAGTTACGCGTTGGTTCAAACAAATTTGAAGCGGCACATTAATAGGACAAGTAATAAACTTATTTTTAACAAAAAAATTCAAATTTTTCATTTATTCTCTGTTTGTTGAAATCAAATATTCCATTATTCATAATTGTCTCAGTTATTTAAACAAATTATGATGCTGTTCCATAACTAATTCTTTGTTGGCTTGCCAGAAGGTACATCGCAGGCAGAATGCCTTCCGTCTTTTAACCACATTGTGACATACAACTTTGCATCAAAATATTGAAGTGGTGGACCATTTATTAAACAGCAAGTGTTTGATGGTTTCGACTTATAATTCAGCTGCGAAGAGATATGTGTTAAATTCATTGCACTGAATCATCTCTCGCATTCTGCGCTAGATATTGGCAGAACAATTAAATCGCTTATAAGAATAATTAAGTTCTGTGTCAGCGTTATGGCCATCCTTTGTCATGCGAAATTGGTGTACTGGGTGGCTGAAGTATGACATGCTTTAATTTTTAAAAATTTGCGAGGTTCTATAATTTCACGATCTCCATACAACATAAAATTCTTCAGAATTTTTTGGTCAGTTTGCTTTACATAAAACTGTCTGCAAACAACCGGACGAGTGTTATTTACAGAGTTTTTTTTAGCAGAAATAATGTTGCGTAGCTCAAATCAGCTGATTTTGTCTGTATTTTTCATCTAATATTTGTAGTAATATTATCAAATCAATTCCTACATTAGGCTAACCTTAAGAAAACAAGTGCCAGGATGAAACAAATTTCTACAGAGCCGGGATAAATGTCATCCCCGGCAGGGATGAAATTAATTAAAGCAGAGCCGGGGAGACAGTCCTCAGTGCCGGCATCCTGGTGGTAAATCGAGCACTGCTCACCCAGAAAAGAAAGGGCCCCTTAGCAAATTGGAACCCACTGACCCACTTTACACAATGAGTGGTCTACCTCGTGGCAGGGAAATAATTACATTAAAAAATGTGAAGGGTGCCTACAAATCTCTGGGGCCCTGTCAAAGTCTTATCATTGCAGTTGACCCGTTTGATGCTAAATGCACGCACCCTAAAGAGAACACAGAAATCGCCTAACTTTCATAATGGTATAACCTGCACGTGAATTAAAGAAATTATCAACAAAGGGATACTTAGCATTGGGAAAAATGAAATTAATTCACAGCCGGGTTGCAGTTAGTGTACTTCCGGCCTTTATATATAAACAACAACAATTCCCCTGTAAGTCCCGGGCAAACAAGTTATTCGTAAAAGGTATGCAGCATGCAAGATGATCAATTATTGACAAACTATTAGGCTGCATTCATCTCCGTTTTTCACGTACCACATTCAGGCTGCCATTTCACGACACTCTATAAATAGCCCAAACAACTAACCTATATAAATGTCAAAAAGTGACGATCTCCTGCCATACCCAACGTCCGACCGACACCGATTGTATTGATCATTCATCTCCTGCCTCACATGATCATAAACTTGGGAGGGAGGTGGGGGAGGTTAACAAAACATCGTGAATATCCCTAATGAATTTTTAAAACCTGTGTTTACTTCAAGAGATTTGTAATCATTGTAAATACCGAAAACCCCGACTCTCTCTCTCCCCCCCACTCGTCACACCCACAGACCTTCGGATAATCGAAGGGATCTTAATGGATGGATGGAAGAATCAAAAGACTTGACGATTTTTAAGAACAAAAAAAACAAACAACAACAACAAACATCAAACAAACACTCAACAAATTACGAGAGAATATCAAAGTTGAACACAAAACAAAACAGATACAACAGCCGTAATGACTGTATATATAAAATCTGGAATACGGTAAATACATCATAGCTATAGACATTTTATTATTTTTATATTTGAAAAACCAAAGTTGTTATCTTAAGTCGAGATTTTTCTCATTTTTATAATAAGACGACTCAAGAAGTAAGCATATTATACGATTACTGGTAAATCATAAAGTAAAATTATAAATACATAACATTTAAAGGTAACAAGTTGAAGACATAACAATGAACAATTAAAAACCAGCCTTCTTTTTAATTTTTTAAAATGCCTATTGATCTTGGTCATTTAAAAAAGGGAAATGATTAAGCTGAAAACGTAGTCCAATTTCATAAAACTAAGTAGACTCCCTTTGTATAGGAAAATCGATTGTTTCAAACTAGTCTTGTTATATCTTAAACAATTAATTCTATAAAATCGAAGTGTCCATCTAGGTATATAGATTATTTTATTGATACTTATCAAGCAATGTAAAGTCATATTTATTTAGTAAAGGATAGTAATAAATAATTTTGATTTCTTTTCAGTGCATTTTATATAACATAGTTACATATTTTTTTCATTTCCTTTTTTAGTAGTGCATTCTAAAAAAGCTTTTTATATGTATATATATATATATATATATATATATATATATATATGTGTGTGTGTGTGTGTGTGTGTGTGAAAAGAATTTCTGAAACAAGTAGTTCTCTTCGTAACTTCTACAAAACGTTAATTCATGGACCGCAAATGAATAAAATCGTGTATTGTCACGTAGAAACTTTAGGCGAGCCAACTTTGTGCCGCCTCACTAACTTATAACTGACCTAAATGAGTCACAAGATTTGAAGGACAAACCCACAGAAATTGACACTAATTAAAAGCTTATAAAAAAATCAAAACATTCTAGGTTAAACAAAACTTGACTGATTTATCTTTTGTTGTTACAATTGAGAAAAGAAAATTTACAGATTACATGCCTTTAAAATTCTCTTAACAGGTCGATGTAATATATATATATATATATATATATATATATATATATATATATATATATATATATATATATATAATGTATGCGAACTGTGACACAAATGACAAAGAGGTCATAATTACATAAATATTCAAACCAATCATCTAGGTGACTGACTAGAGGCCAGCCATCTAAGGGGGGGTGTCCTCTGTCGGGACATTTCATTTCATTCTGCCATAGCCCAATAAATCTTGTTTTATTTATAGCGTACTTTTTTCCAACCCATGTTTCTACTCTTCCCGATATTTATGTAGTTTTGAAAACATTCTACAGAATAATCTCCAAGATATGTCAGGCTTACATTGTAACTGTCACACTACGAGAAATGGATGTCTGAGCATCTTTCAGTGACCAGTACTAAAATACTGGCCATTGGAGGGGACCCAACTTATAAAAAAATTTGGGACGAATAAATAATAGCTTTGAATTTGACAGTTTTTTGCCTGGTTACCTCGACACCTCATCCCCCCTAACCTGAATGTTTTGCTCACCGGATCCCCGAAAAGAAGTTACAGAGAAAATTATTTATTATATCAAATGGTATGTATTGTGTCGAAAAGTATTTATTATGTCAAATGGTGTGTATTGTGTCGAATAGTATTTATTATGGCTGTTGTTTTTGTGAAAGCAATCAATGTAACAATTAACTATGACCATAAATAAAGAGAATATATCAATTCAATGGAGCAATAATAACTTGTATTTACTGATACAATATCGATAACATTTACATTTGTAATCAGACCTTAAAAGGCGTTGGGTCATGCACTGCGACCCAATAGGATGGGAGTCAATCTACGGACCAGCTCCATCATCTCAGACTTGGCAACGCCTTTGACCTGTTCCAGACAGTATTGGTCATCTTCAGTGAACTCGGCCCCACATTTAAGTAGCTGCGCCAATATCTAGAATAAATGAACAATTCAACAGTTGTTTGTTTGTTTGTTTGTTTGTTTTGGTTCAATCCATTTAGTAAATACAAATTGAAATGGAAGAAAAAGTGAAATTATATTTTTGGTGATAACAATTAAGTATAGAGAATATGGCATATAAGAGATAAACACACACACACACTCACACACATACACAAACATACATACACACGTATACACAATGGAAACAATTTAACAGAGCTATTGTAGTTAGTGGAGATTATAATAAATTTAACAGAGTTATTGTAGTTAGTACATACGTAGGCCTATATCAATGACCGTTTTGAACAATGTGTCTACAGCACGACCTCTCGCCCCCTCCACCTAAAGCCTATCAATATTTCAAGTCAATTGTAAGAACACAAAAATTGTCCAAGTTAGGACATATATAAAAACTACAATGAAACTTTCTTGATGCAAGCAACATTTGTCTCACTTGTGGCAGTCTCCTTGTGACAGCGATTTTAACGGCAGTTGCCCCTGATATGTCACGTTTGTTCAAGTCTATGCCAGCATTGGAGAGTTGAAAAATTATGGGCACAAACCTAACCTCCTGCTCAGGTGAGGCAACCATCGTAACAACATGAAGGTAAGACTTGGCCCTGAATGAGAGAGGAACAAATCATTGTTGCAATTATTTAGACATTTCAATTCATTGACATTCTCCAATTATTGACATTCTAAACTAACTTATACACTTCCCTAACAGATATTCTCCACTAGTCTATACACTCGGCATTAATTTAAATTATAATCTTCAATAATTTAAATTCCTCACTAACTTAATTTATAGTTTTTGCTAATTTACATTATTCACTAATTTGTATTCTCCATCTTCACTAAGCTAATAGCCTGGAATCAGCCAATGTTTACAAACTATTTAAAACTGAATCAAATTTGAACCCACGTTCTAGAGCAAACCATGTTAAAGTTCTCTCCCTGCTTAAGGCACTCCAGTACCAGAGGATGGTCTCCCTTGATGATGGCTGACATTATGGCTGTAGACAACATGGTTTGTTCTATGGCTTTCAGGCTCTGAGCAATGGGAACAACCATAGAGATTGTCTGTAATTGTTGGACAAGAAACACAGTTAACACTTAACTAAACATTTTATAGAACATTCTGGTTCAATAGGACAATGATTTTTACATGTTCGTTAATTTTGAAAGGACATTCGACAAAAAAAACATATGACATGACAGAAAAATTTTGTTGTTTTTTTTTACATTTTTTCTCAAGCTCTACTTTTAAATTCTCTAAAATATTTGTATTGCAAACTGTAAATGAATGTTGTTGTATGAACTGGTTAATAATGAGAACTCTAATTCATGTCCATGGTTCATATGATTTATAGGGCTGCTGATTAATCTTCGTTAATTTACGATTAACGCGTCAAAAAACATTTGCGATTAAAATTTTTAACGCAACACCTAAATGCGTTAATTTGACCAAAATACTGAATGTTCAAGAAATCGATAACAGTATTTCACTCAACAAATTTGAATTTTATAGGTTTGTTCACTTATTAAGTAGATCTACCACCCCACCCTGTCGCAATCCGCACACACACACTCACCCCCAGGTATGTCGACAAAATCCCCACTTGAACTATAAATGAAGATGTATTTGTTTGTTAGCCCTACGACAAGTAAACTTCCTGCTCTATTCCCGGTCGATGTAAAAAGAGAAAAAATTAATTCACTAGTTTACATTATATACTGTAGTGTATTGTTGAAGTCAACTTGAAGGTAAAAAAAAAAATAAGTGTATCATGAGCCAGATTATAATTATATCAAAATAACGAGATTTCTAGAAATTTTGTATCATCATATTTTGCGCAAATTGTTTTTTATCGCTTTAATAGTTTCATATACATGACACCTGTCAATCAAGGCCTAGACTGTACACGAGACAGTGATTGTACGCTTTTCAGAATTATTGTGACACGGAGCTAAATTTAATATTTTATATAGGGCTGTTTTTTTTAACTACAATTAAAGCGTAATTAATGCGTTAAAAATATGCGACTACATTTTTAACGCAAACATCAAAATGCGTTAAATTTTAGCCAGATGTTGTCATTTTTTCAGTAATCAGTAATTATCCCAATTCTATAACCATAACCAGATCAGACAAGATTAAAAAAAAGCAAACAAAATACCCCGAACACAGAAACTGTCACGTTGTCATAAAATCATAGCAGCCACATGGCCTTGAAACAATAGGAGTGTCATTTCTTAATTCTAATTATGACCCTCAATGATACCATTAGTCAACATCTGCAGTAGCGTGCTTCTAGTTTGATTGACAGGTGCCATGATTTGGAAGAGGGGGACAGAGGGTACGGTGGTTGGGTAAGCTATAAGTAACGTCATCTTTGTGGGGAGGGAAGCTGCTAAGTGTGTCAAAAATCTAACAGAATGGGAAAGGTGGGAATAAAAAAAACGCGTTAATAATGAGTGAGCAAGTACTTTCTAGCTATACTATTATTTTATGAAGGAAAAGGCACATATGAGATAGAAATGACGTGTGTATTTTGTTTTTAAGGATGGGAAGTGAAGGTAGGTACGGTAGTGGAGGGTTGGGTAAATAAGACATACGTGTGGGGGGGAGGCAAAGTGTAGCAAAATACGACAGGGATAGAGGGGGAGAGAGGTTGAAGCCACGTCAATATCTCGGAACCTATGGTACGAGAAAAACACTTGTTTGGCATGGTTGTTGATTTAAAAAAAACTCGCATAACTTGACGTGATGGATACATGTAAAACAAGCAATTAAGCCTGTTCCATTCTGGACACAGGACGTGTTAGCGCATTTTCATGTTATGTATCAGTACGTTTGTTAGCTTTCAGTAAATATTTGTAAATTTTGGAAATGTTTATAAATTCAATTGTGTAATGCATATATCTGTAAAAAAATATTATAAAGACGTTTCTTTATATTTGAAAAAAAAATATTTTCTCTTAAATCTAACTACAAGTGGTTTGTGGTTACTGAAATAGGACTCATAATTGAAAACATTCGAAATTGTAGTCATTTAATCGTCCGAAAACTCCGTCAATTGTTGCATAGCTCTGATACTTTCAATTAAACTCAGAACACAAGCTATTTCATTTGATGAGTTTCTTAATAAATCTTGGTGAAACTACGTGCTGCAGTATTTCGCACCAAATGAATGGGTTATTGAACGTACAAGGTGTAGAATGGGGCTATATATATAATATATAAGCCCCTTAGGAGCCCTGAAGCCCGGCCCTCAGAGGGCCTATCGCGAAATAAACTTTTGATGTACACTTGGCAGGCCAAGACCTACAAAATGATATATACATCATGGGTCTAGGACTTATAAGTTGCTGAGATATGTGACGCTCCTTTGTTAATATAGCTTATAGTAGTAAAAAACGGTACTTTATAAGCCCCCTTTTACGGCCAATCAGAGGTCCTATCGCGAAATGAACTTTTGTTGCACACATGGCAGGCCAAGACCTGCAAAATGATATATACATTATGGGTCTAGGACTTATGGTTGTTGAGATCTAGGGAGTGAGAAAAACGGGGACAATGGCGGACAGACAGATATGACAGGGACATCTAAAAATTGGTCCCAATAACTAACTCAACAGACATATGTGCTAATGCTTAATAAATCTGTTACAATTAATTATACACTCTTTCGTAAATTAATCTGACTTGTTTATTATACCAATTTTATGCTATGATATTATGACTTACTAGTCTGAATACAAACAAAATGCTATTATATTGTGTCGATTAAAAAGGTGCGTTAATTTGCGATTAAAATTTTTAATCATGCGTTAATTTCGATCAATTTTTTTAATCGAACAACAGCTCTAATGATTTTCATTGACGACACAATACGCACAAATAAACGAATAAATCCAATGAATAATACTTGTTTAACAGCATGAACTTAACTGATTAACTAATTTTCTGATATAGTATTCAAATACTCTCTCAATACTCAACTGGAACTTCTGAACTCAAAACGCTTCACTGCCTCAATTGACTCAACTCCTTCCTTCTCAATTGACATCGTTTCTATATAATTTCCTTCCATCACATCCTCGAACATTTTCCACATCGCTCTGTCTCTCATCTCATTTAGTCAATACAATTTACAATAAACAACATATTTATTTTCTATAAATATCTGGAGAATAACCAACATATTTATTTTCCTCTTACTAAACATCTCGAATCTTGACCCCCGTGACTACATGTTGACCTGGTTGGCCAAGCTCCAAAGATACACACACCCTGTGTGCGTAGTACTCTGATTTATACCATGACACCTCCCCCTTTTAAAATCGTAATTTAGGTGAATATATAGTGTCAAAAATATGTACACTATACAATGTATACAATCTTGTGATTCAACATCAAAATAAGAAGTACATGCAATCATAGATCAGACTTTGATATAAAATAAATGACAATGTGATATTTTACAATAGTCATTTTAACTTAGGTCATCTAGATAATATATCTGGTATGTGGTTTATTTGCTCCTTTTATGGATTTGATCCCAAAGGAAATGTCACTGCAATAACAGTGACCATCTAGTCAACTTTGAATTTTTTATACTTTTTATGAGATTAAATTCCAATAATGGTTTATGGTCTACTAACACCACAAATTCTTGACCAAG
Organism: Bulinus truncatus; assembly: GCA_021962125.1. Lineage (NCBI taxonomy): Eukaryota > Metazoa > Mollusca > Gastropoda > Planorbidae > Bulinus > Bulinus truncatus. The sequence continues at coordinate 1,160,696 of JAGDYQ010000087.1, read as the reverse complement.
CAGGTATTGGCTTAGTTTAGTGATACCCAAACCAATGCCAAACATTCCAATTCAATAATTGAGTATTTCTTCTCTGTTTCATTTAATTTCCTGCTTAAGTATAACACAGGTTTATTGATATTGTGGTAGCTTTGCATTAAACACGCAGCCAATGCATATCGAGATGCATCTGTTGCCAACACAAATTGTCTTTTTGAATCTAGGCGACAGAATTGGTGGTGATTGGAAATAAATTGATTTTATCTGTTCTAGTGCTATCTGACAAGTTTCATTCCATTCAACATTGTCCTTCATAATTTCTTTTTTTGTCAGGCTTACTAAAGGATCAACAATTTCAGCAAAGTTTGGAATAAAGTTTCTATAGAAGTTACAGAGTCCTATTAAAGATCTGACCTCTTTCTTCTTTTTTGGTATCCTTATGTCTAATATTTTCTTTAGAATATTCTCTGTAGGCCTTATGACACCATCCCCAATGTGATATCCCAAGAAATCAATACCATGGAATCCTATTCGTATTTTGTCCGGTGCCATTGTTAGGTTGTTGTCACTTAGAATTTGAAATAATTTTTTTAATGTCTCAATGTGAGTGTTCCAATCTTTTGAAAACACAAATATCATTCATGTAATATCTTATATTTGGTATGTCCTTATTTATTTTATTCATCATTCTGATGAACTTTTTCCTTCTCAACTGAACATCGTCTTTATATAATTTTCCCATCCATCTCGAACATTCCACATCGCTCTGTCTCTCACTCATTTAGTCAATACAATTTACAAATAAACAACATATTTATTTTCTATAAATATCTAGAGCATACAAACAACATATTTATTTTCTATAAACATCTCGAATCTTGACCCCGTGACCACATGTTGACCTGGTTGGCCAAGCTCCAAAGATACACACACACCTGTGTGCGTAGTACTCATAACTATACCATGACATAAACAATTATTTAACATGGTAGACTTCTAAAAGTAAAGCATAAAGTTGGCCTAAAGAAAAGAAACAAACTATTTGCAATACACACCTCTATCCCAGACAAGGAAGATTCTTTTTGCAGCTCTTCTGGTCCGATGACCTTGACCTCACCACGCCAATACTGAGAATACTCACTCTCATCCAGCGTGACCTTCTGGGACCCTGCAACGCGGAGCTGCGAAACGTTCGACCTGGCCTTTGATGGGACTCCACTCCTAGCGCCCTTGAGACATCAACTACAGGTGGACTAACTGCCTCTGTGATCGCTGCTGCTCGCCCCTGCACTGGTGTTCATTTCTTGTCTGTAGGACGCCAGCATCTCGCCCCTGAGCCAAATGTCCTCATAGGTGTCGTCGGTCTTCCTCGCTTTACTTTTTTTATTGGCGGATTGAAAAAAGCCGCTTGCAGGTTCCGCCTTGTGCCTTAAGCCTGACGACACCAGACTGTCCCCGATGGACTCGGCCGTGTCCGCCTTGGCCAGATCGGAAATGAGGTTTTTATTCTGGCGTTGGTCGACATGAACAGTGGAAGCATCGTTCCCTTCCAGCAACAATGGTTCTTCCTCCGGGTTGTCTTGGTAGTCCACCTCGGTGGTCAGTTTCGGCTCCGCGCTGAGATTGGTTGGCCTGGTGTGGTGAAGACTGTCCTCCATGGACTGGGCTACGACCGCCGCTGCCATTATGTATTATTGGTTGCTATGGTAACAGTGAGGTGAAGGATGGTGGCGTACTACATGATGATGAAGAAAGAACTCATCCGTAAATAGTTCTCACCTAGAGAAATAGAGAGAAAAAATAAATAAGCTTTTTTATCAGCAGTGGAGTATCGAATTATCGAAGTCAATTCACCTTTGGTACCATATTACAGGTTGTGCGATTTGACAAAAGTAAAATAAACAATAACAACCAATAACAATGAAACAATGTCAATGTAGAACTAAGACTGTCAATGTAGAACTAAGACTGTCAATGTAGAACTAAGACTGTCAATGTAGAACTAAGACTGTCAATGTAGAAATAAGACTGTCAATGTAGAACTAAGACTGTCGACTCGATTTAATAGAACTAAGACTGTAAATGTAGAACTAAGTCTGTCAATGTAGAACTAAGACTGTAAATGTAGAACTAAGACTGTCAATGTAGAACTAATACTGTAAATGTAGAACTAAGACTGTCAATGTGGAACTAAGACTGTCGACGTAATAGAACTAAGACTGTCAATGTAGAACTAAGACTGTCAATGTAAAACTTAGACTGTCAATGTAGAACTAATACTGTCAATGTAGAACTAAGACTGTCAATGTAGAACTAAGACTGTCAATGTAGAACTAAGACTGTCGACGTAATAGAACTAAGACTGTAAATGTAGAACTAAGACTGCCAATGTAGAACTAGGACTGTCAATGTAGAACTAAGACTGTCAATGAAGAACTAAGAATGTCGATGTAATAGAACTAAGACTGTCAATGTAGAAATAGGACTGTCAATGTAGAAGTAGGACTGTCAAATTCGTTCGCTACTAATTTATATACAAATAAATGAATACACATCTAGTTATACAAATTAAAAGCCAAATAAAAAATACCGTAAGTCGAACTAAAAATTTAAAAAAAATCTAATCCTATTATTAAGATATCATTTTCTAATCACTATATCGCTAAACAATATCACGATCTGGATGTAAATGATCATAGTTGGCAGCCCTGTGAAGAACGTATTGAAGCACAAACATCTCAGGGCAGTGGCTTCATTAGCGGGGTCGCATGGGTCGGACTTCAACATCGCTGCTCCTTTACCGTCCAAACTACAGTCAGTTAAGAAATGAAATACCAATGGCCACCTTGTCCAGCTCAACCATTACAAGCGGTCGACCACCACTCAGTTACTGTGGGTCACGGGTTCGTCTCCCGGTGAGTCTCAGTCACCTACTTATGTCTCCCATGGTGCCAACATGGCCGTTGCACTATGATGGATGAAAGAAGGGCACTATAGATACCGTCCCATTAGTGGTTTATAGAATCTGAGAGATATAACATCTCATCCTTTCAAGTCGATTGAATCAATTAGATTATGAAATACTAGATGATCATTTGAATCAATTAGATTATGAAATACTGGATCAACACACTGAATCAATTAGATTATGAAATACTAGATCATCATTTGAATCAATTAGATTATGAAATACTAGATCATCATCATTTGAATCAATTAGATTATGAAATACAAGATCATCATTTGAATCAATTAGATTATGGTGTCACTAGATCATCATTTGAATCAATCAGATTATGAAATATGACCTATGATACCTGACCATAAAAGTTTCGACCGTTTACTACATAGAGTCAACAATGCAGACCTGTAAAAGCTGGGAAATAATAAATTAGTTTTTAGTACTAATTAACACTATCACCATAGCCCATTGATGGTCAGTAACTCAAACTCAACTATCTAAATAAAATTTCCTTTTCTTTTTTAATGCTATTAAAATAATTTTCTGATTTAATTTTACCTCTTCAGTTACGCTTTTTGTAACCATTGATTTCAATAGAATTTAAAATGTTAAATCAAAAGTGGTGTAGTAAAGAAAGTTGCTAGATGATGATGTACTTAATATTCCCAGTCCTAGTGCAGTTTATCACAATACCTTTTTTATCGTTACAATAATTTGTTTACATCAATTTATGCGACGAAATATTTCAGTTATAGAAATAAAATAAACCACTACCGGATATGACGTACTGTCCAAACAACGCAGTTACCAGATCACGCATGGGTCCGAGATTATAAATTAGCAACAAAATTTTTGAAACTATCGCCTTTTATAACAAAAATTACGCATACCTTTTCTGAGCATTCACATGTTGATTTGATTGTTCACAAGTATCTCATTAATGTTGTTATTTTCTCTATGTATTAGTTGATTCCGATTTAATAGAAAGTAGAAAAGCCGGGAGTATAAACAAAGAGTACCGCCATATGGTAAGTGAACGCCATTACCATAAGGTGTGTTCACCTTTTCAAGATGGGTTCAAGCAAATATATTATATAAAGAAGGTCACATTGATCGATACCACCACATTCACTACCTGGTGGAGAACAGCTTGCTATGAGTCCTTGACAGTACAGCTCAGACGGGACGTCACGCGGAACTTATTGGACCACGTGTCATCTGTGGAAGATTTAAACCGCTTTTCTCAGCAGCACTGACTACCAAGGAACCGAGTGCTACCATTGTCCAGATTGGGCAGCCAGACTTGTTTTTTATTTTTGTCTCAGGGATTATTCACTTATTAAATAATGTCGGGGGTGTGGGAGCAGACAGGCATCGAATATAAAATGGTTAAAATAGAAACATTAAATTATTTCCTTTTTATTTATTTCTCTCGTGATTGTGCGACTTTCCATAAGGGGAGAAAAAGGTTGGGGACCACTGCCTTGGACGACGTAAGGTCGATAATAAAGGCGCCTACCGGAAATAAATTTCTCTTGGCGAAGTCGAACACCTTGACAGTCCATAACAACTGTCTTAGGTCTTCTCTTTTTCTTCCTTCTGGCTCTACTTCCGTCTCATTTAGATCCCAGACGGTTATTTACAGTAGTGGGGAGGGGGCAGATGATTGGTCGAATGGAAAGATTTCGTCACACTAGTTGTGACAATCACACGGGCACATTCCGTGCTGATCTCATCAAAAAACACAAAAAGCGTGGGATCTACCTGTTACAAGTTTTCACCTGTACTATCAGGTCTAAGTCGTGGGATCTACCCACAAGTTTTCACCTGTACTATCAGGTCTAAGTCGTGGGATCTACCTACAAGTTTTCACCTGTACTATCTGGTCTAAGTCTAAGTTGTACTATCAGGTTTAACTCTCCTACCTAACATCATCAACAGCATCGAGCCAAAAGCAACATTAGGGTTGTAAATGTGTCCAAACTATGTCAAACTATCCGTAACTGTAATAGCCTGCGCGTCCGTTAGTCGAGAAACTCCGGGGTTCGAAATGTCAGGGCCCAAATATCCGTCTGTTCCCAGAACTCTAGCAAACCCCAACTCTCCTCTGAGAAGATACGGATTTAAAAGAGACAGAGAAGGTGATTGCAAATAATGTCCGAGTCTCAGCCATCCTATTGGTCAAAGGTGGCAATAAACGTCCTGAGTGCCACATCTGATGTTCGCCTACAGCTTGACCCGAGAAATAAAACTATGAAGCCAAAGGCCTATTGTTTTAGATTTTGTATATAAAGTATTCCAAAATGATTCTCACATGTAAATTTAAAAATAGATTTAGGTCTATATCAATGTATTATTCATCATGAGGGCGGAAACAACTTTGTCTACCTGGGCGACAAAAAGGCTATAAGCGGCTCTGAATACATACTGTTTTAAGGTGTTTTTATGTGTCATTTATCCAACAATGACTACATCACCTCATTGGGCGCTAAAATATAAAATCAATTTATCGATGACGTTGGAACTATTTAGGTCAAGTTTGTTGCTGAAATATGACGTGTGCTTCTCTTTCGATATCTCATCTATATTACTTCACACATTTCATCTCTTTATATTACTTCACACATCTCATCTCTTTATATTACTTCACACATCTCATCTCTTTATACAATTTCACACATCTCATCTCTTTATATTATCACACACATCTCATCTCTTTATATTACTTCACACATCTCATCTCTTTATATTACTTCACACATCTCATCTCTTTATATTACTTCACACATCTCATCTCTTTATATTACTTCACACATCTCATCTCTTTATATTACTTCACACATCTCATCTCTTTATATTACTTCACACATCTCATCTCTTTTATATTACTTCACACATCTTATCTCTTTATATTACTTCACGCATCTCATCTCTTTATATTACTTCACACATCTCATCTCTTTATATTACTTCACACATTTCATCTCTTTATATTACTTCACAAATCTCATCTCTTTATATTACTTCACACATCTCATCTCTTTATATATTACTTCACACATCTCATCTCTTTATATTACTTCACACATTTCATCTCTTTATATTACTTCACACATTTCATCTCTTTATATTACTTCACACATTTCATCTCTTTATATTATTTCACACATCTCATCTCTTTTTCACGTTATTTCACTTTAGTTCTTTTATTGTGATTCTAATTATTTTTTGGGTATCATAATTCTTTCAACAAACAATGTTTGTCTCAACTTTCTCAATTTGCATAAGACATTAAAAACAAACACTTTATACCGGAGAAAGCAATTACATATTTCAACACGATATATGTGACCAGACAGACATCCTCTGTGACAGAGTGAAGGAGACATCTGTAAAAGCTTAGTAGATAAACTGACCAACAGATATATAATGAAAGACAATATATGAGATAGATAGACAGAGATATATGAGATAGATAGACAGAGATATAAGAGATAGATAGACAGAGATATATGAGATAGATAGACAGAGATATATGAGATAGATAGACAGAGATATATGAGATAGATAGACAGAGATATATGATAGATAACTAAGTAAATAAAAAAGTCACTTAACTCTTGCTCCAACAACCGAATAGTGTTGTCTACTCTGTTAATTCCTCACCAACTTCGATCAACAGTACTATTTAAACCCACCAGCTCTAAATTAAATATGTCTCAGGGTCACTGGAATTATTGAGTCTATTTCCAACCATCGACCGAAATTGACATCGTTACACTTGGATTAACACAATGGAGAAAAATTCATGATGGATTAACTCCAGTAGGACAACAGAACAACTTGCTGCCCTTTTGATTGTGATGTGTGTTGTGCTAGATAATCAATACGTGTGCCTGCATGTATAAATAAATACATAAATAAGTTTAAATATGTTGAGTGTATTGTTGTATTTCTATTATACACGGACCAATGTGCGGTGTATTTTTCTGCGAGAGCGCGATTTTGTTTGTAGGCGAGGAAAAACTGAGATGCTCAGAATCAGGACTGTGAGCTGATTTTTGTTGAGGTTGTTAAATACAAAACACTGATACACACAGTTGAGATGGTGGACATTGTACTCGTCTAGATTGTAGACATTGTGAATAGTGAATGTACTAGTAGAGAGAGTGTAGACATTGTACAAGTCAATGTACTAGTAGAGAGTGTAGACATTGTACTAGTGAATGTACTAGTAGAGAGAGTGTAGACATTGTACAAGTCAATGTACTAGTAGAGAGTATAGATATTGTACTAAAGGGAATGTACTAGTAGAGAGTGTAGATATTGTAATAGTGAATTTATTAGTAGAGAGTGTAGACATTGTACTAGTGGAATGTACTAGTCGAGAGGGTGTATTAGTCGCCTGAGTATTTACCACGTGGTCTTCATGATCACAGCACTCTCGAATATTGCAGCAATAAAATAAGTGCACCATAAAAACCTTTTCCATTAGTAGTTTATTGTGAATCTATCTTATAGAGATGCAGCCCCTACAGAGACTTTAATAGAACGTAAAAGCTCTTGTGGCATTTTATTACAAATATAAGCAGCGAAGTTTTAAAACTGAATTCTGTCTTATTGTATCTTATATAACGCTGACTTAATTCTCTTTCAACACAAAAACTGTAATTTTTGGACAACCAGAAAATGTACACATAAGACGTCAACAAAACTCCAAAACTTACTGTCAATGTTGTTGATGTTTTTTTTTCCTTCCTTTATCTGATAGTACCCCCTCCCATTAAGATAACTTTTATAGATGTAAATAAAGAAGAAAAATCACTTATGTAATGTCTTCGACACAAGTCTGAAAAGTAGAGAGAGGAAATCATAAAAGGTTTATAATAATACAATGAGAAAGTCTGAAGAAGTGAGATTTTAATATGTGGGTCCGAACTTTCAAGATTATTTGGCGCTCAATATTTGCTAGTGGTAGCCTATGTAACGAGTAAAGACCCTCAAATGTACCATATCTCTAGGACCCTCAAATGTACCATTCCCTAAGACCCTCAAATGTACCATTCCATAGGAACCTCAAATGTACCATTCCCTAAGACCCCCAAAATGTACCATTCCCTTAGACCCTCAAATGTACCATTCCCTAAGACCCTCAAATGTACCATTCCCTCAGGAACCTCAAATGTACCATTCCTCTAAGACCCTCAAATGTACCATATCCCTAGGAACCTCAAATGTACCATTCCTCTTAGACCCTCAAATGTACCATTCCCTAAGACCCTCAAATGTACCATTCCCTAAAAACCCTCAAATGTACCATTCTCTAGGAACCTCAAATGTACCATTCCCTAAGACCTCAAATGTACCATTCCCTAAGACCCTCAAATGTACCATTTCCTAAGACCCTCAAATGTACCTAGGACATCCCAATGTACCTTTGCCTAAAAACCTTAAAAACGTTGTCATCGCCCGCAATGGCTCTTCACACCACAGGCCATACGCACAAAGAAGGTGTAATGAGGAGAAGTTTCCCTACACCACCACACTACCCTACCACCTCACACCACCACACTACCACACCACCACACCACCACACTACCACACCCACCACACCACCACACTACCACACTACCATACCACCACATCACTACACCAACATACTATCACACTCCACCACACCACCATACTACAACACCACCATACTACCACACTACCACACCACCACACTATCACACCACCACACTACCACACCACCACACTACTACAACACCACACTACCACACCACCACACTACCACACTACCACAATTCACCACACTACCACACCACCACACTACCACACCCCTACACTACTACACCAACACACTACTACACCACCACACTAATACACCACCACACTAATACACCACCACACTAATACACCACCACACTACTACACCACCACACTACCACACCACCACACTACCACACAACCACACTACTACACCACCACACTACTACACCACCACACTAATACACCACCACACTACCACACTAATACACCACCACACTACTACACCACCACACTACCACACCACCACACTACCACACAACCACACTACTACACCACCACACTACTACACCACCACACTAATACACCACCACACTACCACACCACCACACCACCACACTACCACACCACCACACTACCACACCACCACACTACCACACCCCTATACTACTACACCAACACACTACTACACCACCACACTACTACACCACCACACTAATACACCATCACACTACTACACCACCACACTACTACACCACCACACTACCACACCACCACACTACCACACCACCACACTACCACACCACCACACTACCACACCACCACACTACTACACGACCACACCACCACACCACCACACTACCACACCACCACACTACCACACCACCACACTACCACACCCCTATACTACTACACCAACACACTACTACACCACCACACTACTACACCACCACACTAATACACCACCACACTACTACACCACCACACTACCACACCACCACACTACCACACCACCACACTACTACACCACCACACTACTACACCACCACACTACTACACCACCACACTACTACACCACCACACTAATACACCACCAAACTACTACACCATCACACCACCACACTACCACACCACCACACTACCACACCACTACACTACTACACCAATACACTACTACACCACCACACTAATACACCACCACACTAATACACCACCACACTACTACACCACTACACTACTACACCACCACACTACCACACCACCACACTACCACACCACCACACTACTACACCACCACACTACTACACCACCACACTACTACACCACCACACTACTACACCACAACACTACTACACCACCACACTACCACACCATCACACTACTACACCACCAAACTACTACACCACCACACTACCACAACACCACACTTCCACACCACAACACTACTACACCACCACACTACCACAACACCACACTTCTACACCACCACACTACTACACCACCACACTACTACACCACCAAACTACCAAACCACCACACTACCACACCACCACACTACTACACCACCAAACTACCAAACCACCACACTACAACTGGAATTTTGTCCAATACAAGTAAAGATTTATTTTATATTTTTGGATTATTCTCCATCAAACTTGAAGACTTGTAGGCCTACTTTAAAAACTACCAAAACATTAAAACACTAAAGTAGTTATAAAAATGATTTGGGCTGCTGATTAAACTGCGTTAATTTGCGATTAACGCGTCAAAAAAAATTTGCGATTAAAATTTTTAACGCAACACTTAAATGCGTTAATTTGACTAAATGCGGAAAGTTCACCAAAAATGATAAAATAAAAGAATTTCGTTCATTTTTGAAGTTTAAGTTCCGTGCACTTATTAAGTAGATCTAGCACACCCACCCTGTCGCAATTCGCACATACCCTCACCCCCAGGTATGTCGACTGGAAGCCCCACTTGTAATACATGATGAAGTTGTTTAAGTTATTTAGCCCTTCTGACAAGAAAAACTCCTGCTCCTTTCCCGGTCGATGTAAAGAGAGTAAAACTTTCATTCACTAGTTTACACTATATACTGTAGTGGCTTGGTGGGAGGTACTATAGTGTATTGTTGAAGTATAAATGAACCCGTTTTTAATTAGACCAAAATAACGAGATGCTAGAAATTTTGTATCATCATTTTTTTTTTTGCGCATAATTTTGTATCGTGTATTGCTAAAACATCTGTACCCGAGACAGTGGTTGTATTTTTCATAATTATTGTGATACTGAGTTAAATTTTATATATGGCTGTTGATTTACTGCAATTAAAGCGTAATTAATGCGTTCAAAATATGCGATTACATTTTTTAACACAAACACCTAAATGCGTTAAATTTTACCCAAATGGTGTTATTTCAGAGTTGCAGATAAAATAAAAAAATCAGTAAATAACCCAATTCTATAACCAGATCAGACGAGATTTAAAAAACAAAGGAAGAAAAAACCGAACACAGAGTGTCACGTTTAAATAAAATCATAGCAGCTATATGACCTTGAAACAATAGGATTGCCATTTCTTAATTCAAACTTATGACCCTGAATGATGCAATTAATGAACATCTGCACGTGTTATAGTTTGATTGACAAGTGTCATGGCTTTGAAACAATGTAACTTGTGGTTGGTAAGTGACGCCATCTACCACAGTCGGCGAGTTGAAGGACAAATTTACTTTTAATCTTCTTTTGAAGTTATTCTTATATTCTTTCATTCATTTTCTTTCTTATTATCAACTATTTGTTCAATGTTTTAGTGAACAGCAAAAAAAAAATTTTTTTATCGGTCTGTCAGTTATATTAATACAAAAATATTGTGTAAAATGACACTCTTTGAAGTTATCGGTTGGCTTTCATTTTTCATCTTCTGTTCTTTCTGTTGACGACACATGTGAGACTGAGAACAAATGAACAAGGATGCTTTTGCTCGCGTCAAGAATGAGTTGAACATTTCAAGGTCTGGCTTGTCAAAGACGTCACACACACACACATACACACACACACACAAAGGTTTAATACTCTATTGCTTAGGCCAAGTAAGTGCGAAAAAATAACAACATGTTATTATTTTTAAATGACATGTTGATAGAATCAAAAAATGTTACAATTTATAAATAAAAGTATTTTTTCGATTAAATATGCGTTAATTTGCGATATTTTTTTTAATTATGCGTTAATTCGATTAAAATTTTTAATCGAACAGCAGCTCTAAAAATGATTAATACAGTAAAACATTAAAGTATTTTTTTAAAAACAACCAATTCTTTAAAACACGTTAATTGTTTTAAAAATTGTATTGCAAGAAACTTTTGTAGAAGATAAGTTAACCATTAAATTAGATCTACAGCTAGTCGATTCATTTCATTTGGTATTTAATGGTTGCACCCTCAGGGTACGTAATGAAATAGGTTTGTGTAGACTTAAGATGACTAGGAACAGAGTAAGCATAATTTTAAACCGCGAACCACAATCTGACAGAAGAGCGTGATCAAGAGCGGATGGGTGGAGTTTTTATAGGAAATGATAAACATTAAATGTACACGTCACAAATGTGATAGAACGGCCGGATCAAACATCTTTACGGGCCGTACCTTGCAAGCAGGCCGTAGTTAAATGAGTTAGAATCACATATTAGGTTCATTTATCTAGCTGGCGGCCGGAGAGCTTAAACTTCTAGGGACAGATGAATAAGAGTTTACACATGGCGGTAGGAGAGAATGCACTCAACTTATGTTTTAAGGCAATATGGACCTGTACGGCATGACTGAAGTCCTAGCAGTTGATTAGTTTAACAATGGAACATTTGATCTTAGTACAGTCAGGTTGATGAACGTTCTATCTACCATTGCCCATCAATGTTTTTATTTAGAACATTCGTAACAGTCATTTTTGTACCAATACCCCCTCCTCTTCTTTTCCCCCTGTTAGCCCGTTAGAAAACTATAACCAGCCATCAATGAACAGTTTAACCCACAGTTAGCTATTGCCGACAAAGACTATGAACAATTTAACCCGCAGTTAATTATTGCCAACAAAGACAATGAACAGTTTAACCCTCCAATGACTACATCGCATGAGAGCCGCCAGGTCGTGGAGAGCAGAACAAACAGAAGGAAACGTAATAAAAACAAACAAAGGGCTCATTGTTTATGTTCTGACTAGGGCCACAAAAACTGACATTGATTTTAAAGATTGCCTATAGATCCATAGTTCGTTAATTGACCAGGAAGTGGGTACATGGATCATACATTTATCAGTACAAAATATACTGGCCTATATAACATCACGACTGTGGCTGTACACATATGTAATTTAATTGACGTCAATGATGTGGAACATTTTTTAATTATGTTATCAGTGTGTGTTACTTGGTTCACTGTGATATTTTTTAAGCTTTTTTTGTGATTACTTTTAAACTTGTGCAATACAGTGCCGTAGCGAGCATAACTTGGGCCCGGGGCACAATACCTTGTTAATACTTTTTTAGCGCCCCCTATTCAAAAACCATAAAATATTATCTGTAAATATACCATTTAACGCCCCTTTGTGTGTAGCGCCGCCTGTTGCATGATGCCCACCTCTCACTACGCTCTTCTGGTGCAATGATTTTTTATTTAAAATTTCTTTCAGTGAAATCTTTTTTAAAAAAAAAAACCCGCTCCTGATTTAGACGTGTACTTTTTAGTTAGGGTTTATCTGCATTACCAGGCTGATTATAATCGAGTTAGAGTTTATCTGCATTAACAGGCTGATTATAATTTAGTTAGGGTTTATCTGCATTACCAGGCTAATTATAATTTAGTTAGGGTTTATTCAGCATTACCACCCTGATTATAATTTATAGTTAGGGCTGATCCGCATTACCACCCTGATTATAATTTAGTTAGGGTTTATCTGTATTATCACACCCCCCCCCCAAATCATCATTTTCGTGGCAAAGACATCTAAGTACTAAAAGAGAAACTGGTATCGCAAATAGGGGAGGAAACAGATTATTAAATGGTAATCATTTTGAAAATGAGAAGGCCTCTAAATCATACCAGATCCCTCCTTCTCCCATGCACCTTTAGGAAAACATTGGAACATATAAGGCACAATCCTAGCTAAAAAAGATATCATCAAGAAGACTCAAACCGCTAAAGGGTAACGAAAATTGAAAGAACAAACTCCAGGCTCGTCCTCCGGAAATCTAGAATTCAAGGCTACCACTGGCTGGTTTACAAAATTTAAAAGGAGATCTGGCATAAAACAAGCTGATGTCAATAGGGTTGCTCCACAACGACATTGCTATCAATCATTTCCTGAAAGTCCTGAAGGAGAGAGAAAAACAACCGACATTGGACATGTTCTTTAATTCCCAAATAAAAGAAAGAACTGATTATAAAGCAAGACTGTATGTATGTATCATATTTGTAATAAATACACTTACTAAGAAATTATTCTTGTACATGACAATCTTTTTTTAATTTAATTTTAGTATCTCTAGAACGAATTAATCGAATTTCCATTAACATATATGGTAAATCGATGATCGGTTAACGAACGATTCGGATAGCGAACATAATTATGGAACGGATTAAGTTCGTTAACCGAATACCCACTGTATATATGGTTTTCGAATGAAGGGAGCGCTAAAAAGGTATTAAAAGCTATTGTGCCCCGGGCGCGAGTTAAGCTCGCTACGGCACTGTAGCGAAGAGGTTGAATTGTGTCACATGTAATCAAAATAAGGATTAAAATCTTTGCAAGTTCAGTTCGTGTCAGTCACTTGGTCGTGTATTATGGGCGGTAAGGAGAAATATAAAACAAACTTTCCTACATATACAAATATAAAGAGAATGTTTGTAACCAAAACTTCAATATTTATTTACGTATCTTTCTGCTGATAAATAGATTTAGTAGACTGGATAATCACGAGCATGATAGTCGTAGTATATACACGTGCACTATATACACATACAATATATACACATAAAATATATACACATACAATATACACATGCAATATATACAAATACAATATATACACATACAATATATACACATACAATATATACACATACAATATATACACATACAATATACACATGCAATATATACACATACAATATATACACATACAATATATACACATACAATATATACACATATATATTTACACAAACAATACATACATACAATATATTTACAAAAATATACACATCAGAGGTGTGCGGATCTTTGAAATTTAGCGTGCGTCCGTCCGCGGATTTCTATCAATGATCCGATATATATATATGTATTTATATATATATAAATATATATGTAAATATTATATGTAAATATATAAATATTATTTTAATATATCTAAATCATCTTTAATATTGTAATAATAATATAATGGATAAAAGTCTTATTCAGCTTTAAAGATATAATTATTATAGTGAATCTTGTTTCAACACTTTAATATATACACATAAAAATCTGTCTACATACCATTTAGAACATAATGACATTAAACATGTTCATCATTTAATCATAACTACAAACATTCTCCTGGGTTCATCGCTTTAAGATAACCATAGAATCTTTATTTTCAATGAAATAAATTAAATTAATGAATTCGAAACACTAAATCTTAAATTAAATTGTTTAAAGCAATGTCATTTTGATTAAAATATTTATTTAACAGGGTCAGTTTTTTTGGAAACATCATTTATTAACGTCACATTAGCTATACAAAATATTTACAAATTTTTTCATCTCCAACATTTATTTTTAGAGCATTTTGGTGCAATTGCTCTCATTACCCTGTTTGATCTGCCTGTCCATCTGAACCGTCATCGTCTTAGATCTTTAACTACACTGAGGTCCAGACCATGACAAAGAGATATCATTTTGCTAGGTCTTTACCCACTGCCAAAAAACACTTTTTTCCGTTTGACAGATCGACCTCTCTTTAGGGCCGTAAAAAGGGCCTTATAAAGTAGAACTGTTTTTACTATATCAGCTATATTAATTAAAGGAGCGCCCTATATCTCTAGACTAACCATAAGTCCTAGATCCATGATGTTATATATCATTTGTAGGTCTTGGCCTGCCATGTGTACATCAAAGTTCATTTCGCGATAGGACCTCTGAGGGCCGGGCTTCAGGGCTCCTAAGGGGCTTATATATATATATATGGCCCCATATATATACACCTTGTACGTTCAATAACCCATTCATTTGGTGCGAAATACTGCAGCACGTAGTTTCACCAAGATTTATTAAGAAACTCATCAAATTGAAATAGTAGTTTGTGTTCTGAGTTTAATTTGAAAGTATCAGAGCTATGCAACAATTAAATCGACGAGTATAAAGGACATTCTTAAACATAGACTGAAGAATTTAGAATCGCTTTCAATTATAGTCCTTCATTTCAGTAAATCACAAGTTCATCTTAGTTGACTAAGAGAAATATTTTTTTCGTTTTGCATTTAAGGCCCGCTAATATGTACATAATTTTAAAGTTCAATTTGCTAATCTTTGCCTTCGAGGTCGGTGGCGTTTTAAGTACCGTTTTGGTTTATATTTTAAATATAAATAATAAAAGTTAGATCATATGTAATAGCAAACATCGTTTATGGTTGATAACATTGTTATCAATTTTTACAAAAACGGCACGCGGCAAACAAACTATTTTGAAAGATTTTTTCAATTATAACTTTGCAAAGCAAAGCTACAATCAACTTTGAACGTGTCATCATTTGTGGGGACTGAATCAGTGATTTGTAAAAAGTCTGGGTTGAAATTTGAAACTTCTTCGAAATAAACTTTGTTTATTCTAAACTACTTTTAACAAAGATTACGCAACAAATAATTTATGAAACAACAATTGATTGAGTTTTCGACGACCAACCACCACAATCAAGAGAGCTTCCAATCATGAGTCCCGTATTTCAGTGACCATAAACCAATTGTAGTTAGATTTAAGAGAAAATAATTTTTTCAAAATATAAAGAAACGTCTTTTTAATACCTTTTTTCAGATATACTCTTTACAATTCAATTTGAAAACATCTGTAATTTATAAACATTTATTAAAATGGGTATACAAACTGATATATAACACGAAAAGGCGCTAATACTGTCCAAACGCAATGGAAACAGGCTAGATTTTTAGTTTGTTGAAATATTAACACAGGTTTTGAGTTTCTACTTCATTTTCCTAATTATTTTAAATAAGTTTACAATTTTTACAAAGATTTCAAAGATCATTGTCTATTAAAGTTAATGTGCGTATTTTTGTTTCATTGACCTCAAACAATAACATTATATTAACTGTCGTTTGTAGAGCAATTCCGCATTATCAATGATGCGATTAGTTCAATCTCAACTTAAATATTTCTCGTATGACACCATAAGAAGACAGGACGTATTAGGAGAATGTAAATAGCATAAATTATTGTGATATTTAGATCAAATAAGCACTCCAGAGTACTCAATCAGGTCTACATATACGTTGTACATACATTTAACCGAGGTCAACCTAAGACGTAATGGATGGGGTGTAGTGGATCCTTCTGTATCCAACGTTGGATGCGATCAAATGGCGTCTAGGATATTTGAGAACCCCTGCGACACCACTAAACAATAAGAACGATTAAAACTAGGATTGAAGCGTCACCGTCTTGGTACTAACATGTCCGACATGTACATTTTATAAGATATCTTCGAATCAGAATGGATGCAATAAATGTGCAAGTATAGGCTGCGAACAGTAAATGGACATTTCAACCTCTCTGAAAACATTTCAAACTGACCATTCAAGACAATGGGATACCATTGATGGATTCTGGAACGTGTAACATTAGTAGACTCACAAGATTGTTTGGTCAACGTAGTAGTTAATGTCTCAACAGGTAACTAATTACATCCATCAATACCTGTACTAATTACGCTGATTTTTTCGACTCAGTTTTTGGCTTTTAATATTACAAATAGATGTTTAACAAAAAAAGAACAAATTAGAATCAAGTAAAGGATAAAACAAATGTGAGTTAGTAAGTAGAGTCCGATTACAGCAATTATATAAAAAGAGATCAACCACCAACTAATGTTACCTCACTGGTACGGTAGTTATTATATGTTACTTAACTGTCAACTCGAACTTGTTCGTCTACATGATTGGTTGATATATAATCTACATGTCATCAACAAATGATTAGGCCTGAAAGTTAATACATAAGAACCTGTAGGTAACCGGTATTGAAACAAGAACCTGTAGGCAACTAGTATTGAAACAAGAACCTGTAGGCAACTAGTAGTTGAAAAAAAGAATCCTGTAGGCAACTAGTATTGAAACAAGGGAACCTGTAAAGTAATCTAGTATTGAAACAAGAACATGTACGTGGTACAAATGGTATTGGAAACAAGAACCTGTAGGCAACTAAGTATGAAACAAGAATCCATGGGAGGCAACTAGTATTGAAATGGGGTGAACCTGTAGGCAACTAGTATTGAAACAAGAAATGTGTAGGTAATTCAGTATAGAAAATTTTCATCAAATAAGTTAATGTCTCGTAGATAAAGTCGGCTATGGTTATCTAATTCAATTTATTCTCGACCATTTCGGAAAGTCTCTCAAAATCTTACACAAACTGCCCCATCATCCCATCATCCCATCATCCCTGAAAGATCATCATTCGCCACAATCCCATTCATCCCATATTCATCATCCTATTATCCTCACTATGCTACCATCCCATCATCTCACCATCTCAGCATCATCCCCTTTATCCATCATCCGGAATAATCCCAGTGTTCAAATCGGTCCATCCCATCTTCCCAACATTCCATTTCATCCCATCATCCCCCGTTAATTCGATATCCATCTTTCCTCACCATCCGATTGACATCGACGTGCCATCATCTTCGACCATCCCACCATCCCTCTATCCCACCATCCCAATCAATCTCTACCATCCATCATCCGACCATCCCATCATCAACCATCATCCTACCATCCATCATCACATCATCCCATATCCATCATCCCATCATCCCACCATCCCACCATCCCATTTCATCACATCATCCCATATCCACATCATCCCACCATCCCACCACCCCATCATCCGACCATCCTTTATCATCCTACACAATCTCATCATTCCATATCCATCATCCCATTCAATCTCCACCATCCTTATCATCCTCATATTCCATCCATTGAATCCCAGCCATCCTAACTTCCTGCCATCCCATCATTCCATCATCCCACCATCCTTATCATCCAGCAATATAGAATGAACGTTTCGTTGTTACTAGCATTATATGTCTTATCGTAGATTATAATTTTATCATCATTTGTAGACATTAGATAACTGAAGTTTTGACTCAACTGACAGATGCACAACTTTATTTAAACCAAGCTACTGTAGATGGTATTAATGATGGGTTTTAATTTTCCTCTAGATCTATGTTTATTTATTACAAAAATGACAGCTAGACAGATTCAAAGGAAAACATGTTTTTTATTCAATATGTAGATGTAGATTCAACATACATATACTATTTAAATAAAACACATGTTGCCGTCGGTTGCCACTTAATGAACTAATAACATGACTGTGTTTTAAAAATTCAACTGCGGTGAAAAAAAAAAATCAAAGATTAGTGTAAAATATTTTCCAAAACGTCAAATATTAATAACCTTGACCCACGCACCTGATACTAGTCAAGCGCGTCCAGCGGACAGGAAACGCCCCACCTGCTGCGAAGTTTCAAAACTTCCAGAATCCTGATGACATAGTAGATAACTCCCAGCAAGTGACCAGTGTCCAGCAGGATGTTTGCAACAGTGTTGATCCCCCTGTACAGCTTGTCACTGATCCCTTGTCCAACACCTCCAAAATTATTTCTCAAAAGTTTCTTTGACACTTTGATAAATGTTGTATTTATACAGACTAAAGAGTTCGGTCTACATGGCTCACTTTATCACTGTGAGCTTTGTAGAATTTATTTAAACAAACAAATGTATTTCAGTCTCAGTAAAGCGATTTACTCTCACGTAATACAGCATAAATATTTATGTATACATTGTTACAGTGCTTTTTGTGCCAGTTTATTATTGATTTAATATATTATTAATTTGTTGAATTATGCAATCATATTTTAAAATTACGCGCAATGAAGAATCCAAACTAGACGCTGTTTTTAGCTTAAAATTTAGGAAATACATCGCTGAGTACCGGGCATTTATTTATTTTTACTAATAAAAAGCACGCATATATATATATATATATATATATATATATATATATATATATATATATATATATATATACATTAGGGTTAATACTTTCTTACAGTTTTTTTCAGAATCTTATTTTACATGGCATTTTTTAATGAACAATTGTGAACAAAATATGAAAATAATATTAATTCATTTTTCACTCAAAAAAACCTTCCCCACCTAATGCCATCTCTGTATTTGCAACATAAGTAGCGTTTTTCAATAAAATTACTTCTTTATGCACTGACGTATTTACAAATAATTGACGTCACATTAATTATATCCAGGAACTTTATAAGGTATTTTTTACTTCCATGTCTGAAACGAAAATAAATCAAAAAACTTTATTTTAAATTTTAAGCACTTTTTGGAAATGTATTATGCGTCCATCTACAACTGCACCAAAAAAGGTCAAATCTTTTGATACCTTATAAGTTTGATAATTCGTCACACACTTTTCTGCTTGGAATTTGGAAAGTATGCTTGGTTGATTTGAGAATATTCCATTCTTTTTTATTTCAATTTCATTCAACTGGTAATCGTCTGTTTGTAATTAATTTTGTAGGAAAGCAAAATTCGTTAACAAATAAAGTTAGTAAAGTTTTAAAAATACTAAGCTGAATAATTTCCCAATTAAAGCTCTTTCGCAATCAGGAGTTTAAGAGCAGAAAACTATAAAGAAGCAGATTTGTTGACGTTGCAGTTTATAAAAACAGCTTACAAAAATTTTAATTAAAGAAAGTGCATAGATTTATGACAGAAAAGAATAGAAGGAGAAAAGTTACAAGTTGTTTTACTGAAAAACGTTGAAAAAGAAATTCGATTAGCCGTATTGTCTCTGACAAATGGAAAAGCAGAGACAATATTTACAGCGAATAGGGCTGTTCTAGCTGAATACGAACTCTATTCATGTATTCGAGTCAGTGCTTTTTTTCAGTGGGAACTCATGGGAGCTGAGTTCCCATACCTTTTTTTTTTATAGACTATTATAGTATTTTCTGACATAAGTTAAAAAACAGATGTGAAATGAGTTCCCAAACATTTTTCGCTAGAAAAAAACACTGATTCAAGTAATTATTTGCGATACAAGGAATACAAATTCTGGCAGCAAAAATGGTGTGGTACGCAAACTACAAAATTACTGTCAACAGAACAGTGGACAAATCCCTCAGTACATAGGCTGCCAGTTTCATGTTTTAGCCCTAGTACTCAAGCATGCTATGGATTCTGTTTTCGGCAGGGAAACGTCTAATCCAAACATTTCTTATCATTTGTTGCTGAAATTAGCGCAAATTACGAGTCACTTAAAGAGAGTCACTTGATTCTCAAGATAGTAGTTCAGAATTCATGTGAGAAAAAACAAAGGATGGAACGACAGACATACAGAAGTTCTTACATCATTTGACGCAAGTATGTCACTATTACGAATGAAATAAAACCTGTCCAGTAATTCACTTCCAGAGACTGACGGCTTTAAGTAATGCTCGTTGGAACTCAATTGCAATACTAGCACTTCTGGCATTCCGGAAAATAGAAGCCAAAAATTTGAATTTGTGTGTGCTTTCATAGCGAGGACAAGCATGGTCTGAAGTATGGTTTTCAGATCAAAGGGACTGGAAAATAGGAAAAGATATTTTAGCACCTGCTTTGCATAGATACACTCTAGCAGAAAGATACTTCTTGAGGCACTGGGTCTGGTGAAGATTAAAGCAATACCTGGTATAAGAACAGAAGTAACTGCAATGCAGAAAGAGCTATACAAATAATGCATGATATTGTTCCACGATGTGAGACTCTACAAAGACACTAATAACTGTTTTATGCTCACTAATGATGAAGCATAAAACTTAATTTATGTTTCCTATGCTGTCCTTTATATCATTTCATATTTTGACATCTCTATACTCACTGCCATATTGCCAATTGCACTTATTGTTCTTATGTAACTTTCCATAACAGTGTTGTGTTATATATATTAATATATAATATTTGTTTTATGGTTTGGTGGGGAAAGTTTTTCAAATATTTTCAGAAAAGGTTATTTGTGTCATAATACACTCATTAACAGTTTTTCACTTTTTCTTGCACATGTAAATAAGAGATTTTAAAAAGTCAAAACTCAAATATACACTCATTATAAAGCAGCTAAGCTTGTCCAAAAGGTGTTTACAAAAATGCACCACCTCATGAAAACAAACGACCTCCAGAATTAATAAATAAACAATAGTATCTGATAAAGTAATCACGCGACCAGCGAAGTCACGACAACATAATTCTCAAAAGAAAGCGTAAATTGGGCTCAATCAACTACGATTTTTATTTTTCTACAGTTTTAAATAGTTTCTGTGGTTTGTAAAAGTCCTAAACATTAAATAATAATAATAATAATATATAATATCATTCAAATTATTTTAGTTTTTATTACAACATATAGCATTTTAACATTGTCAATTACAACACATATATTTTAAAACTGTCTAAATGAGCTAAACAGTCAAGGTCACTAGCGAGCACGTTCGTAAATAAAGTTTATAATATTAAAAAAGGAAATTCGGCAAATTTCTATACAAATTAAATCACTATCTACGTTTGTGAAAAACAAAACTTCTGCATTCGAAGGTACACATTTTTTATTAATTTAAATTTATACTATTTGTAAATATTACATTTGCTAATATAAAAGGTGGGAGGTATACCTGACAGGGTATTTCCTGTGACAGAGCACCAAATGGATGATCATGTTGAACTGTGTTATGATTAGGAAATGGTGAAGTAATGAATAATGATAACTTGGGCGATGAAGTGGTTGAAATTCCCAATTTAATGTTATGCACTGGCAATTTAGTTACTGTAAAATATTGCTAACTGCAAATAATTTGTCTCCTTGTAAGTTGTGTTGTTATATAATTGGTGTAGAGGTTTAAAACGTGATTCGAAACAACGTTGACACTATGGCTGACAACTTATAGAATGACTACATCATTGACACCATGGCTGACAACTTATAGAATGACTACATCATTGGCATCATGGCTGACAACTTATAGAATGACTATATCATTGACATCATGGCTGACAACCTATAGAATGATTCGCCACATCATTGACACCATGGCTGACAACTTATAGAATGACTACATCATTGACACCATGGCTGACAACTTATAGAATGACTAAATCATTGACTCCATGGCTGACAACTTATAGAATGACTACATCATTGACACCATGGCTGACAACTTATAGAATGACGACATCATTGACACCATGGCTGACAACGTATAGAATGACTACATCATTGACATCATGGCTGACAATTTATAGAAAGACTACATCATTGACACCATGGCTGACAACTTATATAGAACGACTACATCATTGACATCATGGCTGACAGATTATATTAAATGACTACATCATTGACACCATGGCTGACAGCATATATAGAACGACTACATCATTGACACCATGGCTGACAGCATATATAGAATGACTACATCATTGAAACTGTGGCTGACAACTTATATAGAATGACTACATCATTGACACTGTGGCTGACAACTTATATAGAATGACTACATCATTGACACTGTGGCTGACAACTTATATAGAATGACTACATCATTGACACCGTGGCTGACAACTTATATAGAATGACTACATCATTGACACCATGGCTGACAACTTATAGAATGACTACATCATTGACACTGTGGCTGACAACTTATATAGAATGACAACATCATTGACACTGTGGCTGACAACTTTTATAGAATGACTACATCATTGAGCGGTATACTAGGAACAATGAGCGGTGTACTAGGTACAATAAGCAGTTTACTAGGTACAATGAGTGGTGTACTAGGTACAATGAGAGATGTACTAGGTACAATGAGAGATGTACTAGGTACAATGAGAGGTGTGGTAGGTACAATGAGAGGTGTACTAGATACAATGAGAGGTGTACTAGGTACAATGAGAAATGTACTAGGCACAATGAGAGGTGTGCTAGGTACAATGAGAGGTGTACTAGGTACATTGAGAGGTGTACTAGGTACATTGAGAGGTGTACTAGGTAGATTGAGAGGTGTGCTATTTAAAATAAGAGGTGTACTAGGTACACAGAGAGGTGTGCTAGGTACAATGAGAGGTTTACTAGGTACAATGAGAGGTGTGCTAGGTATAATGAGAGGTATACTAGGTACAATAAGAGGTATACTAGGTACAATGAGAGGTGTGCTAGGTACAATGAGAGGTGTACTAGGTACAATGAGAGGTGTGCTAGGTATAATGAGAGGTATACTAGGTACAATGAGAGGTATACTAGGTACAATGAGAGGTGTGCTAGGTACAATGAGAGGTGTACTAGGTACAATGAGAGGTGTGCTAGGTACAATGAGAGGTGTGCTAGGTATAATGAGAGGTGTACTAGGTACAATGAGAGGTGTGCTAGGTATAATGAGAGGTGTGCTAGGTATAATGAGAGGTGTACTAGGTACAATGAGAGGTGTGCTAGGTATAATGAGAGGTGTACTAGGTACAATGAGAGGTGTGCTAGGTATAATGAGAGGTGTACTAGGTACAATGAGAGGTGTGCTAGGTATAATGAGAGGTGTACTAGGTACAATGAGAGGTGTGCTAGGTATAATGAGAGGTGTACTAGGGCATCCAGTTATTAAAGACTATTAGGGACTCAATTTATTGCAAGTGACAGCCTTAAAAGTGTTCTTACACTGCCTCAGGCCCCCAAATTACATTTTTTGGGGCCCCCAAATTACATTAACCTAGGGCCCCCAAACTGGTCTCCTACTAAGTCCGTAAAAATTAGGTCTCCCAAATGAATCTATTCCTTGGCCCATAATTACGTAAGACATTCTTTGCTTAATTACCATCGTCATTCACGGGTTGGATTCTAAAACCATAATTTTAATCCCCAAATTCGTAAATGAAAATATAAATTGTCAGACAATTTTTTTCACTACTCCTAATTAATGACTAAATGTGGGTGGGGGGTATAATTCTAATTATATAATAGAATGCCGGTGTATGACAATGCTTTGGCATAAATAAAACTAATTTGATCTTCACTGCTAAACTAATTGTTTTATTTACTTTTCTTTTTTACTCTCATGTTGTTAACTAGTAAGACTTCATTTCAAACTTTATAAAATATTTCAATTTTGATTGTAGTAAATGGGGAAAAAAATAGAAATCACTGATACATGATCTCAATCACATCATGAATTCATCTGTCACCCTGGGCCATATGACACAAGCATAGGAATATTTAACAAAATTAATTCAGCTTTCCGATGATTTACCTTCAATTTTCATAGATTTCGGAATATTTCTGTATTTTTGTAATTTTTGTTTTATTCCTTATTAAATCTAAAAACTACTCAAACTTTAAAACTATCTAAAATATAAATAATAGCGGTTTCGCGTCTACGTTACATCGAAAGTAGAAAGTAAGAATGCACCATGGCGTCTTGCCGGCGTCTAGATTCGATAAATGTTTTTTTTTTTAAATGTACAGTTTCTGCGGTTTTTAAACATGAAACCTGAAGGCCAAAATGTGAAATAATTCCTTTTAAATATGTGTTTGTTTGTTTGTTTTTTTGTATATCTACAACATATTCCATCTTTAAATTGTAATATAATCATGAAAAAATCGGATCTGTCCGAAACCAAAAATATCCTTGCCTACCGATCAAACCTAAGGGAATATAATTGTATGCTAATGTTTTGCAGGGTACAGCGAGTATAAAAAAAAGAAATTCAA
The DNA here is from genome assembly GCA_021962125.1 of Bulinus truncatus. Taxonomy (NCBI): domain Eukaryota; kingdom Metazoa; phylum Mollusca; class Gastropoda; family Planorbidae; genus Bulinus; species Bulinus truncatus. Next base: position 1,135,110 of record JAGDYQ010000087.1, on the reverse strand, counting down.
AAACTGTTTTGTTTGGTTTACGCCCTCAAACCAGTGGTATGATAAACGGACAGTACCGGAAACGGTTAGCATTACAATTGAAACAATCTGTCTTACACTGTCCCCTCGGCCGTCGTTGACCGATGGGTCAGTCAGTGGTAGTGCACTGGACACAAACAAGTGGTGTCCGGTGTGGCGCATCAGTGTCACAGCCTCAGTTTTATCTTTCACTCGCCTTAACCTGTCAGAGGTATCCGTGGATAAAATTGAAATTTCATCTCGACTGACCAACGCTATGTAAACATTGATTTCCTGGTGTGGCCATCAATGTAAAAGTGAAAATACTACAGGAATATCACATTATACTACGTTAGGCCTAAATAATGTTACAAAATAATGGTCGTAACAAACAAAATGTATTAGGTAAAAATTTCACAAAATATTGCCTGTTTACAGTAGATTTAAAGATTTATAAAACATTTCTTGCCGTTTTTTATGAAAATAATTAAAAAGATAATCCTTATAGTCTGATAAACAAGGGCACCGCGTATTGTTGGCTCAGTAGTGAGTCCGACCATGTCAGTGTTAGGATCGTTGTAGTTCAAATGTAGAAAAATGATAAAAGTGAAAGTCATACAAGAATATTGTGTGGGGAATATATACAAGAATATTGTGTGGGGAATATATACAAGAATATTGTATGGGGAATATATACAAGAATATTGTGTGGGGAATATATACAAGAATATTGTGTGGGGAATATACAAGAATATTGTGTGGGGGATATATACAAGAATATTGTGTGGGAGATATATATAGAAGAATATTGTGTGGGGAATATATACAAGAATATTGTGTGGGGGATATATACAAGAGTATTGTGTGGAGAATACATATAAGAATAGAGACTTTGTATAAAATAGACTATTGTGTGTAGAAAATATGCATTAATATGGCGTACAGTTTAAACTAAAATATCTAAATGAAACATTCTACAAGAAAGTCAATTCTGCAGTTGGAAGCCTTTTAATTTCTGAAAAGCCGTTTTTACAATAAATTTCTATAACTTGACCCAACATCTAATTTATATTCACTCGATACCCTAATTAGTTTTAAGGTTCTCTGCACGTGACTTTGGTTTCTTGAACCTGGAGTGTAGAAGTACACACACGTGAGCACACACAGTGAAAGAACGATAGAAATGATTAGAAATAATACCACCGGTTAATAATACTTGATAAGTGTTCCCTCTTTCCATTGAAGGGCCACCTATATTTACCGCCCACCGCCCCTACCCCCAATAGAATGGTCACGAGATTATATATCCAAGCACACTTGTCCACATCCCTTACTTTCTCTTCCATCCACCCCCCATGGGCCCACATCGCTTACGTTCTACTTTCATCCTTTCCCACGGGTCAGCTTCGCTTACTTTCTACTTCCATCCTCTCATACTTTTACACTTAACAGACGTGGGGAGTTTTGTCTAAATTAGGTAGGGGATACTATTTTCAGAATTTCTTAAATGAAACATTTTAAATTACGATTAATATTTTGTGATGCAAGGGAAATAACTAAAGAAAAAAAATTGATCACTAAATTTCAATCTATTAATTCCCTTGACTTTTTTAGTTTGTTGTTTTGTTTAAAAAGTTTAGTCCGAAATGTATAAGCTAAAAGGCTTAGTCTTTTGTGCGTATTAATTATTTGTATAATTACCTGTCATTACCTGACAAAGAATGATGGTATTGACACTAACATTTTGTTCCTGGTTTTGAATGGGTCTAAACAATGCTGTAATATTTTGAAACAATTTTTATGAAGTAGGTCTGATTAACATATTTAAAACCCAGAATTATTGACACATTAAAAACATTAACTAAATGCATACACAAATATTTGTTTTAATATTAATGACATGTTTTAAAAGGCTTAGATAATAAAAACAAGCAATTAAGCCTGTTCCATTCTGGACAGAGGACGTGTTAGCGCATTTTCATGTTATGTATCAGTACGTATGCTATCTTTCAGTAAATATTTGTAAATTTTGGAAATGTTTATAAATTCAATTGTGTAATGCATATATCTGTAAAAAAATAAATTATAAAGACGTTTCTTTATATTTGAAAAAAAATTATTGTCTCTTAAATCTAACTACAAGTGGTTTGTGGTTACTGAAATAGGACCCCCTGGTGACATTTCAAGTTATAGTCATTTAATCGTCCGAAAGCTCGGTCAATTGTTGCATAGCTCTGATACTTTCAATTAAACTCAGAACACAAGCTTACTATTTCATTTGATGAGTTTCTTAATAATCTTAGTGAAACTATAAGTATTTGCGATATTTCGCACCAAAATGGACTCAGGCTATTGAACGTACAAGATGTATATATAATATATAAAGCCCCCTTAGGAGCTGAAAGCCCGGCCCTCAGAGGTCTTATCACCATCTAAACTTTTTGATGTACACATGGCAAGGCCGCGAGCCTACAAAGTGATACTTATTTCATCTTGGGTCGGACTTATGATTCTTGAGATATAGCGCTCCTTTATTAATATAACTTATATGTGCACGACAAGGTACTAAGGCCCCCTTTACGGCCCTGAAGGGTCGAATCGCGAAATGGAAAAAAGTCATTTCTTGGCAGGCCAAGACCTACAAAATGATATATACATCGTAGGTCTAGGACTTATGGTTATTTTGGAATCTAGGAAGGTGCTTTGGACGGACTAGACCAGCAGAGACAATAGAACATTTTTTTTCAGAAAATGCTCTAAAAATGTACTTCATAATGGGCTAAAAGAAATATTCAATAATACTACCGACTGACATACCATTAAGTAGGATGATTAGTGGCGATAGGAGCTCATGGTGCGAACCAGGTACTTGCTACAGAAGGCCTTATTTATACCCAAAATTTGTAATTCATTTTTAAATGTTTTGAATGTCAGTCATTTTTCTTCTGACGAATTTTGTGAAATTGGGGCTTTAGAGTAAAGATGTTCAAAAATCAAGCAGATACGAGGGTGTTAAGTTAAAACCTGTACAGTGAATATAATGGTAAAAGAGTTGAAGCGACTTTTTTTACTTGCAGGATATATTAAAAAACAGATGAAAGATACATTATTATCTAGCGATGCAGCTACAGATAGCTATTGTTATTATGTATGCAGCGATGCAGCTACATATAGCTATTGTTATTATGTATGCAGCGATGCAGCTACATATAGCTATTGTTATTATGTATGTAGCGATGCAGCTACAGATAGCTATTGTTATTATGTATGTGGCAAGAGCAGCTACAGATAGCTGTTGTTATTTTGTATCTTTTGGGGCAGCTACAGATAGCTATGTATTTTATGATGTCCCGATCATTGTGCGTCATTCGGGGGAGGAGGATGCGGGCGGAACCGGATGACACCATTTTAGGGGTGACACCTAAATGAACAGTTCTAAGTTTCATTGCAGAAAAAAATTCGGTATAGTCGGTTTTATAACAGATTGCAACCATAGAGAGCAGTAGCACAGGGTGCTACCATGCAGAGCAGTAGCACAGGTTGCCACCATAGAGAGCAGTAACACAAGGTGCCATCATGCAGAGCAGTATCACAGGGTGCCACCATGCAAAGTAGTAGCACAGGGTGCCACCATGCAGAGCAGTAGCACAGGGTGCCTGCCATGAAACAGTATCTGGGGTTCCACCATGCAGAGCAGTAGCACAGGGTGCCAAGATAAAACAGTATTTTAGGGTGCCACCATGCATAGCAATAGCTGGGGTGTGTCAACATAGAAACAGTAGCACAAGGTGCCACCAAACGAGCAGTAGCACAGGGTGTCACCATGCAGAGCAGTAGCACAGGGTGTCACCATGCAGAGCAGTAGCACAGGGTGTCACCTGCAGAGCAGTAGCACGGGGTGCCACCATGCTGAGAGCAGTATCTGGGGTGCCACCATGCAGAGCAGTAGTACATGGTGTCACCATGCTGAGAGCTTAGGTAATTGACAGTTCAAAGCTGCTCGGATCAATGTAGAGTTGTTGTTTTTTTGCAGACATTCTAAAAAATGGCATGTAGTCACGTGATTTCATGACAATGGAGACGTAGTTATAAACCGGTTAAGGAAAAATAACATATATATCTTTCTGAAATACGGTCAGTAATACATCTTTTGTATCGCTAATATATTTTAACTACTGGAACATTCTATTTTCAGTGAGCTTCATGTGTAGCCGGAGACTGCAATACACATGGTGGCAATACACACTGTGGCAATACACATGGTGGCAATACACACAGTGGCAATACACACTGTGGCAATACACACAGTGGCAATACACATGGTGGCAATACAC
>JAGDYQ010000087.1:1115875-1130279 GCA_021962125.1 Bulinus truncatus | reverse complement strand
TAAGGTTTTCTGTTTACCTACTGTTTTCTCCCCTACCCCTCTCCCTTCCTCTCTCTCCCTCCCCCTCTCTCTCACTCCCTCCTTTCTCAATCCCTCCCCTCTCCCCTCTCCCTATGTCTCTCTCCCCTTCCTCCCCTTCCTCCCTCCCTCATTCCCTCTCCCTCCCTGCCCCCTCTCTCTCTTTATCTCTCTCTCTCCCTCCCTCTCTCTTTATCTCTCTCCCTCCCTCTCTCCTACCCTATCTCTTCCTCCCTCTCTCCTACCCACTCTCTCCCTCCCTCCCCCTATCTCCCTCCCCCCTACCCCCTCTCTCCTTTCCTCCCTTTCCCTCTCTCCCTCCTTCTCTCATCTCCCTCTCTCCCTCTCCCTCTCTCCCCCTCCCTCCCTCCTACCCTCCCCCCTTTCCTCTCTCTCTCTCTCTTTATCTCACCCTCCCTCTCTGTCTCTCTCTTTATATATATATATATATATATATATATATATATATATATATACACACACACATATTATTATGGCTTCACACTTCTTCTTAAACCCTTCTTCATTCCTTTACTTTCCGCAAACTGTACAAATTAGGGAGCATGAAAAAACATCAACAATTCTTTGCAGCATTAAGGCACGATACAGCACCAGCGCGCAAGTTATATTAAACTTTATTTGTAGGAAAATTTAAAAATGTAAAACGTATCATCGGGAAATGACGTCACAGAGGAATTTTATTTATGGCGCCGTCGAGATTACTTTAATATAGTAAAATACTAAAATAAAAATAATTAATTACAATTAAACTACCCATCGAGATGAAACGAAACATGTCCTATAACCTTCCCCATGTAATTATGTGTATGTGTAACAAATTTCACGTTATTTGGTTGTCTGGATCTTGAGTTATAAGGGAACAGACAGACAGACAACAAATGCGTCTTATAAGTATATATATATATATATATATATATATATATGTATATATATATACTAGTTGCAAGTACCCGGCTTTGCCCGTGTTTAAAATAAGGTTTTCTGTTTACCTTCTGTTTTCTCCCTACCCCCTCTGTCCCTTCCTCTCTCTCCCTCCCTCCCCCCCTCTCTCCCTTTCCCTCCTCCCCATTCTCCCTCCCTCTCCCTCCCTCTCTCCCATCTCTCTCCGTCCCTCTCCCATATCCCTCTCTCCCCTCTCCCCCTTCTTCTCTCCCCCCGTCCATCCTCCTCCTTCCTCCTTCCCTCTCTCTCCCTCCCTGCCCCCTCTTTCTCATTATCTCTTCCTTCTATTTCTCCCATCCTCTCCCTCTCTCCTTCCCTCCCCTCTCCCTCCCTAACCCCTCTCTCCCTCCTTTCTCCCTCCCTCCCCTTTTCACCTCTCTCCCTCCCCTCCCTCCCCTTCCTCCCTCCCTCATTCCCTCTCTCTCCCTCCCTTCCCCCTCACTCTTTATCTCTCTCCCTCTCTCTCTCCCACCCTCTCTCTCCCTCCCTCCCATCTCTCCCTTCCTACCCCCTCTCTCCCTTCCTTCCTTTCTCTCTCCCTCTGCTCCCTCTCCCCTGCTCCCTCTCCCATCTCCCTCTCTCCCCCTCCTGTTCTCTCCCCTGTCCATCCCCCCTTCTCTCTCCCTCTCCCTCCCCTCCCTCCTACCTTCCTTTCCTCTCTCTCTCCCCCTGCCCCCCCTCTCTCACTCTCTTTATCTCTCTCTCTTTATCTCTCTCTCCCTCCCCCCCTCTCTCTCTCTCTCTATATATATATATATATATATATATATATATATATATATATAAAATCCTTCTTCATTCCTTTACCTTCCTCAAACTGTACAAATCAGAGAGCATGAAAAGACATCAACAATTCTTTGCATCACAAAGGCACAATACAGCACCAGCGCGCAATTTCGTCACAGAGGAATTTTATTTATGGCGCCGTCGAGATTACTTTAATATAGTAAAATACTAAAATAAAAATAATTAATTACAATTAAACTACCCATCGAGATGAAACGAAACATGTCCTATAACCTTCCCCATGTAATTATGTGTATGTGTAACAAATTTCACGTTATTTGGTTGTCTGGATCTTGAGTTATAAGGGAACAGACAGACAGACAGACAACGAATGCGTCTTATATATATATATATATATATATATATATATATATATATATATATATATATATATATATATATAGAGAGAGAGAGAGAGAGAGAGGGGGGAGGGAGGGAGGGAGGGAGGGAGAGAGAGATAAAGAGAGAGAGAGGGAGCAGAGAGAGGGAAAGGAGGGTAGGAGGGAGGGAGGGAGTGGACAGATGGGAGAGAAGGAGGGGGAGAGGGGGAGGAGAGGGAGATGGGAGAGGAGGGAGGGAGGGGGATGGACAGGGGGCAGAGACGAGGGTGGAGAGGGGGAGAGAGGGAGATGGGAGAGGGAGGGAGAGAGAGGAAGATGGGAGAGGGAGGGAGAGAGGGAGAGAGAAAGGGACGGAAGGAAAGAGAAAGGAAGGGAGGGAGAGGGGGTAGGGAGGGAGATAGATGGGAGGGAGGGAGATGGGAGGAAGAGATTGAGAGAGAGGGGGCAGGGAGGGAGAGAGGGAAGGAGGAATGGGGAAGATAAGGAGGGAGGGGGATGGACAGGGGGAGAGAAAGTGTGGGAGAGGGGTGAGAGGGAGATGGGAGAGGGAGGGAGGGAGAGAGAGAGATGGGAGGAGGGAGAGGGAGGTAGGGAGAAAGGGATGGAAGGAAAGCTTAGAGAGAGGGGGGAGGGAGGGGGTAGGGAGAAAACAGAAGGTAAACAGAAAACCTTATTTTAATCCCGGGAAAAGCCGGGTACTTGCAACTAGTATAGTATATCTCATTCATTGATTAGCCTCTTTCTCATATAGTAAATCTCATTCATTGCAGTCTCCGGCTACACATAAAGCTCACTGAAAATAGAATGTTCCAGTAGTTAAAATATATTAGCGATAAAAAAGATGTATTAATGACTGTATTTCAGAAAGATATATACTACTTTCCTTAAACTGAGTTTGTAAACCACGTGTCCAATTTCATGAAACCACGTGACTACACGCGTCATTTTTTAGAATGTCTGCAAAAAAAACAACTCTAGATTGATCCGAGCAGCTTTGAACTGTATTCATTTACCTAAGCTTTCTGCGGGGTGACACCATGTGCTACTGCTCTGCATGGTGGCACCCTGTGCTACTGCTCTTTATGTTGGCACCCTGTGCTACTGCTCTGCATGTTGGCACCCTGTGCTACTGCTCTGCATGGTGGCACCCTGTGCTACTGCTCTCTATGGTGGCAATCTGTACTATTGTTCATGTTTTCAACTATGATCAGTTATAAAACCGACTATACCGAGTTTTTTTCTGCAATGAAATTTGGAATTACTTATTTTGGTGTCACCCCTAAAATGCTGTCATCCGGTACGGCCCGCATCCCCCCCCTCCGTGACGCCACTGATCGGAACATCATAAAATAACAATAGCTATCTGTAGCTGCCCGGTACATACATAATAACAATAGCTTTCTTTAGCTGCCTGGTACATACATAATAACAATAGCTATCTGTAGCTGCCCGGTACATACATAATATCAATATCTATCTGTAGCTGCCTCGGTACATATAAAATAACAATAGCTATCTGTAGCTGCCTCGGTACATACAAAATAACAATAGCTATATGTAGCTGTCTCGCTACATACATAATAACAATAGCTATCTGTAGCTGCATCGCTACATACATAATGTATCTTTTCATCTATTTTTTTAATATATCCTGCAAGTAAAAAAGTCGTTTAACTCTTGTTACTTACTACACCACTGAACAGGTTTTAACTTAACATCCTCATCTGATTTACTCTGAAAATTCTACCAAGTCTCAATTGACAAATTTCGTCAGAAGAAAACTACTGAGCACTCCAAAACAAAAAAAAGACTGACATTCAAAACATTTTTCAAAAAATACATAAATTCTATATAAATAAGGCTTTCTGTAGCCAGTAACTGGTTCGCACCATGAGCTCCTATCGGCACTAATTATTCTACTTAATGGTATGTCAGTTTTAAATATTGAATAATTTTTTTAGCCCATTATGAAGTACATTTTTTAAATTATCTAAACCTTTTAAAACATGTAATTAATATTATAAACAAAAATATTTGTGTATGCATTTAGTTAACGTTTTTAATGTATCAATAATTCTGGGTTTAAATATGTGAATCAGACCAACTTCATAAAAATTGTTTCAAAATATTACAACATTGTTTAGACCCATTCAAAACCAGGAACAAAATGTTAGTGTCAATACCACCATTCTTTGTCAGAAAATGACAGGTAATTATATAAATAATTAATACGTACAAAAGACTAAGCTTATTAGCTTTATACATTTAGGACTAAACGTTTTAAACAAAACAACAACAAAAAAAAAGTCAAGGGCATTAATAGATTGAAATTTAGTGATCACTTTTTCTTCTTTGGTTGTTTCCCTTGCATCACAAAATATTAATCGTAAATTTAAAATGTTTCATTTAAGAAATTCTGAAAATAGTATCCCCTACCTAATTTAGACAAAACTCCCCACGTCTGTTAAGTGTAAAAGTTTGAGAGGATGGAAGTAGAAAAGTAAGCGAAGCTGATCCGTGGGAAAGGATGAAAGTAGAACGTAAGCGATGTGGGCCCATGGGGGTGGATGGAAGTAGAAAGTAAGGGATGTGGACAAGTGTGCTTGGATAGATAATCACGTGACCATTTTATTGGGGGTACGGGCGGTGGGCGGTATACATAGGCAGCCCTTCAATGGAAAGAGGGAACACTTATCAAGTATTACTAACCGCTGGTACTATTTCTAATCATTTCTATCGTTCTTTCACTGTGTGTGTCTCACGTGTGTGTACTTCTATACTTCAGGTTCAAGACACCAAAGTCACGTGCAGAGAACCTCAAATATAAATTAGATGTTGGGTCAAGTTATAGAAATTGATTGTAAAAACGGCTTTTCAGAAATTAAAAGACTTCCAACTGCAGAATTGACTTTCTTGTAGAATGTTTCATTTAGATATTTTAGTTTAGACTGTACGCCATATTAATGCATATTTTCTACACACAATAGTCTATTTTATACAAAGTCTCTATTCTTATATGTATTCCCCACACAATATACTTGTATATATTCCCCACACAATATTCTTCTATATATATCTCTCACACAATATTCTTGTATATATTCCCCACAAATATATTCCTGTATATATTCCCCACACAATATTCTTGTATATATCCCCCACACAATATTCTTGTATATATTCCCCACACAATATTCCTGTATATATTCCCCACACAATATTCTTGTATATATCCCCCACACAATATTCTTGTATATATCCCCCACACAATATCCTTGTATATATTCCCCACACAATATTATTGTATATATTCCCTTCACAATATTCTTGTATATATTCCCCACACCATATTCTTGTATATATTCCCCACACCATATTCTTGTATATATTCCCCACACCATATTCTTGTATATATTCCCCACACCATATTCTTGTATATATTCCCCACACAATATTCTTGTAAATATTCCACACACAATATTCTTGTATATATCCCACATACAATATTCTTGTATATATTCCCCACACAATATTCTTGTATATATTCCCCACACAATATTCTTGTATATATTCCCCACACAATATTCTTGTATATATCACCCACACAATATTCTTGTATGACTTTCACTTTTATCATTTTTCTACATTTGAACTACGACGATCCTAACACTGACATGGTCGGACTCACCACTGAGCCAACAATACGCCGTGCCCTTGTTTATCAGACTATAAGGATTATCTTTTTGATTATTTTCATAAAAAACGGCAAGAAATGTTTCATAATCTTTAATTCTACTGTAAACAGGCAATATTTTGTGAAATGTTTACCTAATACATTTTGTTTGTTACGACCGTTATTTTGTAACAATATTTAGGCATAACGTAGCAAAATGTGATATTCCTGTAGTATTTTCACTTTTACATCGATGGCCACACCAGGAAATCAATGTTTACATAGCATCGGTCAGTCGAGATGAAATTTCAATTTTATCCACGGATACCTCTGACAGGTTAAGGCAAGTGAAAGATAAAACTGAGACTGTGATACTGATGCGCCACACCGGACACCAGTTGTCTGTGTCCAGTGCTTTACCACTGACTGACCCATCGGTCAACGACGGCCGAGGGGACAGTGTAAGACAGATTGTTTCAACTGTAATGCTAACCGTTTCCGGTACTATCCGTTTATCATACCACGGGTTTTGGGGCGTGAACCAAACAAAACATAACTGCGAGTTTTTGAATTTCTTTTTTTTTATATTTGCTGTACCCTTCAAAACATTAGCATACAATTATATTCCCTTAGGTTTGATTAGTTGGCAAGTAGGATATTTTAGGTTTCTGACAGATCCGATATTTTCATGATTATATTACAATTTAAAGATGGAATATGTTGTAGATATACAAAAACAAACAAACAAATATTTAAATGGAATTATTTCACATTTAGGCTTTCAGGTTTCATGTTTAAAAACCGCAGAAACTGTACATTTAAAAAAAAAAAACATTTATCGAATCTAGACGCCGGCAAGACGCAATAGTGAATTTTTACTTTCTACTTTCGATGTAACGTAGATGCGATACCGCTATTATTTATATTAGATAGTTTTAAAGTTTGAGTAGTTTTTAGATTTAATAAGGAATGAAACAAAAATTACAAAAATACAGAAATATTCCGAAATCTATGAAAATTGAAGGTAGATCATCGGAAAGCTGAATTATTTTTGTTAAATATTCCTATACTTGTGTTATATGGCCCAGGGTGACAGATGAATTCATGATGTGACTGAGATCATGTATCAATGATTTCTATTTTTTTCACCATTTACTACAATCAAAATTAAAATATTTTATAAAGTTTGAAATGAAGTCTTACTAGTTAACAACATGAGAGTAAAAGAAAAGTAAATAAAACAATTAGTTTTGCAGTGAAGATCAAATTAGTTTATTTATGCCAAATGATAAATACACCGGCATTTATTATATAATTAGAATAATCCCCCCCCCATTTAGTCATTAATTAGGAGTAGTGAAAAAAATTGTCTGACAATTTATATTTCCATTTATGAATTTGGGGAATAAAATTATGGTTTTAGAATTCAACCCAAGAATGACGATGGTAATTAAGCAAAGAAGGACTTACGTATTTAAGGGCCAAGGAAAAGTTTCATTTGGGAGACCTAACTTTTACGGCCTTAGTCTAAGACCAGTTTGGGGGCCCTAGGTTAATGTAATGTGGGGGCTGAGGCAATGTAAGAACACTTTTAAGGCTGTCACTTGCAATAAATTGTACCTAGTACACCTCTCATTGTACCTAGTACACCTCTCATTGTACCTAGTACGCCTCTCATTATACCTAGTACACCTCTCATTGTACCTAGTACACCTCTCATTGTACCTAGTACACCTCTCATTGTACCTAGTACACCTCTCATTGTACCTCGTACATCTCTCATTGTACCTAGTACACCTCTCATTGTACCTAGTATACCGCTCATTGTACCTAGTACACCTCTCATTGTACCTAGTAAACAGCTTATTGTACCTAGTATACCGCTCATTGTTCCTAGCATACCTCTAAAAATGTAGTCATTCTATAAGTTGTCAGCCATAGTGTCAATGATGTAGTCATTCTATAAGTTGTCAGCCATAGTGTCAATGATGTAGTCATTCTATAAGTTGTCAGCCATAGTGTCAATGATGTAGTCATTCTATAAGTTGTCAGCCATAGTGTCAATGATGTAGTCATTCTATAAGTTGTCAGCCATGGTGTCAATGATGTAGTCATTCTATAAGTTGTCAGCCATGGTGTCAATGGTGTAGTCATTCTATATAAGTTGTCAGCCATGGTGTCAATGATGTAGTCATTCTATATAAGTTGTCAGCCATGGTGTCAATGATGTAGTCATTCTATATAAGTTGTCAGCCATGGTGTCAATGATGTAGTCATTCTATATAAGTTGTCAGCCATGGTATCAATGATGTAGTCATTCTATATAAGTTGTCAGCCATGGTTTCAATGATGTAGTCATTCTATATAAGTTGTCAGCCATGGTGTCAATGATGTAGTCATTCTATATAAGTTGTCAGCCATGGTGTCAATGATGTAGTCTTTCTATAAGTTGTCAGCCATAGTGTCAATGATGTAGTCATTCTATATAATCTGTCAGCCATGGTGTCAATGATGTAGTCATTCTATATAATCTGTCAGCCATGGTGTCAATGATGTAGTCATTCTATATAATCTGTCAGCCATGGTGTCAATGATGTAGTCATTCTATATAATCTGTCAGCCACGGTGTCAATGATGTAGTCATTCTATATAAGTTTTCAGCCATAGTGTCAACGTTGTATCGAATCACGTTTTAAACCTCTACCCCAATTATATAACAACAAACTTACAAGGAGACACATTTTTTTGCTGTTAGCAATATTTTACACAAAACATTGCTTTTCAAACTATTATAATTATAATTTGTACTAAAGTAGTTATTCCGTATGGTTGTAATAGATAATATGGTTATTTCTTCTATATTAATTATTAAGTCCTTGGTATCATCTGTAATTGTCTGTTTATAAATACAATCGGTGTTATTTTTCTTATTTACTATATCTATCTACATGTCAAAATAACGGAGTGGTATATATATATATAGTGCTTTTTTGTAAAAAAAAATATAGATGCCGGTACTCAGCGATGGATTGCCTAAATTTTAGCTAAAACTCAGCGTTTAGTTTAATTCCTATTGCGCGCAATTTTAAAATAATTCAATTTTAACAAATTAATAATATATTAAATTAATAATAAACTTTAAAATACAAGAAAATTAATAATTTTTTCTCCCCATTGAAGAAGGTGCCGGTACGCCGTACCGGTGCGTACCGGCACAAAAAAGCACTGTATATATATATAAATGTTTATGTATTACGTGAGAGTAAACTATACTGAATGAAATACATTTTTTTTAAAATAAATTCCATAAAGCTCACAGTGATAAAATAAGCCATGTGACCGAACTCTTTAGTCTGTATAAATACAACATTTATCAAAGTGTAAAAGAAACTTTTTGAGAAATGATTTTGGAGTGTTGGACAAGGGATCAATGACAAGCTGTACAAGGGGATCAACACTGTTGCAAACATCCTGCTGGACACTGGTCACTTGCTGGGAGTTATCTACTATGTCATCAGGTCTGGAGATTTGAAACTTGCGAGCAGGTGTGTGTGTGGTGGGGGGCATTCCTCTCATGACGTAGGCTAGTATCAGGTGCGGGGGTCAAGGTTATTAATATTTGTTTTAGAAAATATTTTACACTAATCTTTGATTTTTATATGCACCGCATTGAATTTTTAAAACTCATAGTCATGTTATTAGTTCATTGTGGCAATGACCGGTATGTGTTTTATTTAAATATTATATAAGTTGAATCTACATATTGAACAAATAAAAAAATATGTTTTCCACGAATCTCTGTTAATTATTGTAATAAATAAACATAGATCCAGATGAAAATTAAAACCCATTATTTATGCCATTTACAGTAGCTTGGTTTAAATAAAGTTGTGCAGCTGTCAGTTGAGTCAAAACTTGGTTATCTATTGTCTACAAATGATGATAAAATTATAATCTCGATCAGACATGTAGTAACAAAGAAACTTTCATTTTTTGCTGGATGATGGGGTAGTGGAATGGTGGGATAATGGGATGGTGGGATGATGGGATGGTGGGATAATGGGATAATGAGATTGTGGGATTGTGGGATGATGGGATGGTGGTATGGTGGATATGGGATAATGGGATGATAGGATGATGGAATGGTGGATATGGAATGATGAGATGGTGTGATGATGGGATGGTGTGATGATGGGATGAGTGAATGGTGGGATAATGGGATGGTGGGATGATGGGATGGTGGGATGATGGGATGATGGGATGATGGAATGATGGGATGATGGATATGGAATGATGGGATTGTGGGATGATGGGGTGATGGGATGGTGGGATGGTGGGATGATGGGATGGTGTGATGGTGGGATGATGGAATGATGGGATGAAGTGATGATGGGATGGTGGGATGATGGGATATTGGGATGATGGGATGGTGGGATGATGGGGTGATGGGATGGTGGGATGATAGGATGGTGGGATGATGGGATGGTGGGATGATGGGATGATGGGATGGTGGGATGGTGGGATGATGGGATGGTGGGATGATAGGATGGTAGGATGGTGGGATCAGTACCGTAGCCATTTTTTATTTGTGGGGGGGGGGCTATTCCATGTTTTTAAAGGCAAATTTTTGTCAATTTTTAATGAGTTACTATCAGGCTGGAGACCTGGCTACGGCCTTGGGTGGGGTGATGGGATGGTGGGATGGTGGATATGGGATAATGGGATGATGAATATGGGATGATGGGATGGTGGGATGATGAGATGGTGGATATGGGATGATGGGATGATGGGATGGTGGGATGGTGGATATGGAATGATGAGACGGTGTGATAATGGGATGGTGGGATGATGGGATGAGTGAATGGTGGGATAATGGGATGGTGGGATGATTGGGTGGTGGGATGATGGGATGGTGGGATGGTGGATATGGAATGATGGGATGATGAATATGGGATGATGGGGTGGTGGGATGATGGGATGGTGGATATGGGATGATGGGATGGTGGGATGATGGATATGGAATGATGAGATGGTGTGATAATGGGATGGTGGGATGATGGGATGAGTGAATGGTGGGATAATGGGATGGTGGGATGGTGTGATAATGGGATGGTGGGATGATGGGATGAGTGAATGGTGTGATAATAGGATGGTGGGATGATGGGATGATGGGATGATGAATATGGGATGTTGGGATGGTGGGATGATGAGATGGTGGATATGGGATGATGGGATGATGGGATGGTGGGATGGTGGATATGGAATGATGAGATGGTGTGATAATGGGATGGTGGGATGATGGGATGAGTGAATGGTGGGATAATGGGATGGTGGGATGATGGGGTGGTGGGATGATGGGATGGTGGGATGGTGGATATGGAATGATGGGATGATGAATATGGGATGATGGGATGGTGGGATGATGGGATGGTGGATATGGGATGATGGGATGATGGGATGGTGGGATGATGGATATGGAATGATGAGATGGTGTGATAATGGGATGGTGGGATGATGGGATGAGTGAATGGTGGGATAACGGGATGGTGGGATGGTGTGATAATGGGATGGTGGGATGATGGGATGAGTGAATGGTGGGATAATGGGATGGTGGGATAATGGGGTGATGAGGTGGTGGGATGATGGGATGATGGGATGATGGAATGATTTGATGATGGATATGGAATGATGGGATGATGGATATGGGATGATGGAATGATGGGATGGTGGGATGATGGGATGTTTTATTATAAGCTTACAAGAGACTACGATATGGTCGAGAATAAATTGAATGATTCGATGACTTAATCTGGGGAGACTTATTTTAGTTGAAAGGTTCAATTGTAGTTGTTAACAGGTTCTTGTATTCACTTTCAGCCCAAGGGGCCGTCCATAAAGTACGTCATGCTATTTTTGACCATCTTTGACCCCTCTCCTCCTGTCGTAAAGTGTCACAAACCCCCCCCCCCCCTAAAGTACGTCACACTTTCGAAAAAAATGTAATTAAAAAATAATAAAAATTTATTCGAAAACTTAAAACGCACTTCACTATTAAACTGCCTTAAAATATAAATATTAAAAGAACTATCATGTTATTATATGACTTTACTAGTAGAATATCTAATTGTCAACAGTTGTCACAGTTATTCTTTGAAACAGTAACTCAATCAATTGAATTTGAAAAAAAAAATATTCACTAGACATCATGCATCCCTGCTGTAGTGAATTGTTCATCCATAGTTACGACTGACATAAATCTTTCCCCAACATCGTTTGCTATTTGAAATCTAAAGAAACTTTTGAGGACGTCATATGTGACTTTGCTAAGACAAAGAGCCGAAAAGTTAACATACTGTAATTTACAGATCTGCAGCTTGATGTGCTCATCTCACACGGTTATATATAGTTACTTAAATACAAACATTATTAAATTTTACTGGCATTCTAAACTTGTTTTCACTTTATGTTCTGGCTTTTGTAGGCCCTTGAAAAGTCCGTAGGCCCTAGGCATAGTGCCTACTGTGCCTAGTTGATAAAGTGACCCTGCATCAGTTGTTTGGTTGATTGGAATTAGAGGAGGAAAGAATCTCGATGGTAATAGGTTGAAATATGAACTCCTAACTAGCATGAGGAATTGTGAAAAGATATGCATTTCACGCTATTTTGACATAAAATTAATTTAAGTATTTCACAAATTCGAAGAATCTGGGTCAGTTGCAACCAGAAAATCGCCCGGTCGAAACCGTAATGTTCGAACGCAACAGAACATTGCGGTAGTGCAAGATAGTGTAATTGTGAGCCCCGTGAAGTCGCTTCGCCGTCGTTCGCAACAGTTGGGTATGTCAACATCTTCGGTGCATCGAATACTGAAAAAAGATCTTCATATGCACCCCTACAAGATTCAGTTGACACAAGAGCTGAAACCAGCAGATCATGCAAAACGGCGGAGATTCGCCGATTGGATTTTGACTAGACAACAAGAGGGCGACAATTTAAAAAAAAAAAAAATCTTCAGTGACACCGTGTATAATTGCTGTAATCGGTCTCTAGTTACTAACTCACAATTTGTTTATCCTTTACTTGATACTAACGTTTTTTTTTTGTTGTTGTTAAACATCTATTTGAAATATTAAAAGCCAATAACTGATGAAAAAAATGTCCAGCGGTCAGTAGGGTATTCGTGGATATAATTAGTTACCTGTTGAGACATTAACTACGATGACCAGACGTCCAAGTCTACAAAGGACACGTTCCAGATCCATCAATTGTCTTAGAATGGTCAGTTGATGTTTCAGAAAGGTTAGGAAATGTCCATTCCTGTCGCAATGTGCGCACATGTATTGGATTGATTCTGATTCAAAGTCATAAATGTTGTCCGACATGACGCTAAGACAGTTCCTAGTTTTAAATATTATTTTAGGTAGTGTATAGGGGTTCTCTTGTCACCCATTCAAATATCACTAGCCCAAATTGTATCGCATCCAACTGTCACAGGGTATTCCCTATGACAGTGCACTAAATGAATGTTTATGTTGAACGGAAGTAGAAAAAGGTGCAACGACTAGACGGTTGTTGACGCTGCAGGAAATAATACATTGTTTTGAATAACCTCTAGTATTGTGTTGGAGTTAATCTATAAGTATATTGTGACACCAACGATAAAGAGATATACTGCACCCCCCATCCATTGACATCTTAGGTTGACCTCAGTGAAATGTACGTACAACTATATGTAGACCTGATTGATACTCTTGGTGTATTGATCTAAATATCACAATATTTTATGTGTTACATTCTCTTAATTCCAGTATGGTGTCATACAGAAATATTTAAGTTGAGATTGAACTAATAGTATAGTGATAATGAGACTATTAAAACAAAGAAATAATATAATGTTGAGTTTAGGTCAATGAAACAAAAATACATACAATAACTTTAATAGACAATGATCTTTGAAATCTTTGTAAAAATTGTAAACTTATTTAAAATAATTAGAAATAAATAGTAACTCAAAACCTGTATTCATGTTTAAAAAAAATAAATATTGGAGATGAAAAAGATGCGTAAATGTTTTGTAAACTAATGTGACGTTAATAAATATGATATTGTTAAAAAAAAATAGAGCTGATGTTCAATAAATAATTTTAATCGAAATGAAAACATACTTAAATAATTAATCGAAATAAAAGAGAATTTAATCGACACAAATTAATGTATTATTTTTATTCAAATAAGATTTCCTGTCATTATATTCCAATGGTAGACAAGATTACCTGTCATTATATTCCAATGGTAGACAAGATTACCTGTCATTATATTCCAATGGTAGACAAGATTACCTGTCATTATATTCCAATGGTAGACACAATTACCTGTCATTATATTCCAATGGTAGACAAGATTACCTGTCATTATATTCCAATGGTAGACAAGATTATCTGTCATTATATTCCAATGGTAGACAAGATTACCTGTTATTATATTTCAATGATAGACAAGATTACCTGTCATTATATCAACAAACAAAATAAAAGAAACAATTTGAATGATATATTAAAATATTTTATATATACACACACATACTATATACATACATATATACACACACAGTGTATAAGACAAG
>JAGDYQ010000087.1:1104054-1115375 GCA_021962125.1 Bulinus truncatus | reverse complement strand
TATGGTTGCCCTAGTCAAACATTTCCAGAGACCTATGGTTGCTTTATAGTTTACCTATCATTGGGGTATACGATGTTGTAAAAATAATCCGTAGTTCAATATTTAGTCTGCGCGTCACCAAATTATAGCCAAAAGTGAGACTAGAATGTACGTGTAAACAAAGCCTGTGCTCACTGTAAAAAAATAACTCATAAGTACAATTACAACTTTCAACTACTATTGTCAAGTCTGTGACCTATAAGTCTGTGACCTGTTGAGTATCTTGAGCTGGTGAGTTCGATGCAATCAATAAACATTACATACACCGCTACTTGGCCAGGCATGCACAAATACAATATTGTTACACATAGTTTGTGGAACTATTATTTCAGACCTATTGTTAATTACTAGTAAACAAAGGCCCGGTACCCGGACCGGCTAGTAGGCACGCAGCTGGAGTTGAAAATGGTGATATATATATATATATATATATATATATATATATATTTGAGCGCCTTAACAATCAGTCTAATAAAAAAAAATAGCTTATCTATGAACTTGAAGTGTCCCCAAAGGACATGAACAGATTATTGTAGCCAAAATACATCTAAGCATAGGTAACATTAAATAATAATACATCAAATAAAGTTCATATGTCATATAGTTCATCGCAAAGAAAATAATCCTCACTACGGGTACAACTCTTAACAAAAATAACCCCCGACGATTAAACTCTGTACCTAACATTCAACTATACATAATTTGCGCACACAGCCGTATATCATTGATAAATCTAAATTCATTCATGATATTTTAATGGACTCCTTTCCAAACAGTTCTTCATTTTATCTCTTACGATGTTCAACATGACGAATTTTAAAAAAAGAGAGACGTGAATGAGTTCCTGCCAGTTAAGCGATACGCTACATGTTTAGCAGGTATTTTATTTACTGTTACACATATTATGGCATAGTACAACATATCGTACTGAGAATTAATTCAGAAAAAGAGCCAAAGCGGTATTGCCGAACCTTTGGATTTGGGGGCCCGGGGGCTTGGCCTCTATGGTAGCCCCTGCATTTTGACATTCAGCACCATGACATGAGATAGTGTAATTAATATTTAATGTAAAAAAAAATTGTCGGTGTTCCCCTCAAGCTGGGTCCCGTGGGGACTTTCGAATTTGGACCCCCCCCCACTCCCCCACCCTAGGCACGACTCTGCAACCCCGTGCACTTTTGATTACAAAAAATATACATTGACATTGAATATTCAAATATGAGTCCCGCATATAATGAATCTTGCAATCAAAGTAATAAATTTTATCACCAATCAAAGTAATAAATTGTATCACCAATCAAAGTAATAAATTGTATCACCAATCAAAGTAATAAATTGCATCACCAATCAAAGTAATAATGTATATCCCCAATCAAAGTAATAATTTGTGTCATCAATCAAAGTAATAATTTGTGTCATCAATCAAAGTAATAAATTGTATCACCAATCAAAGTAATAAATTGCATCACCAATCAAAGTAATAATGTATATCCCCAATCAAAGTAATAATTTGTGTCATCAATCAAAGTAATAATTTGTGTCATCAATCAAAGTAATAAATTGTATCACCAATCAAAGTAATAAATTGTATCACGAATCAAAGTAATAATTTGTGTCATCAATCAAAGTAATAAATTGTATCACCAATCAAAGTAATAAATTGTATCACGAATCAAAGTAATAATTTGTGTCATCAATCAAAGTAATAATGTATATCCCCAATCAAAGTAATAATTTGTGTCATCAATCAAAGTAATAAATTGTATCACCAATCAAAGTAATAAATTGTATCACGAATCAAAGTAATAATTTGTGTCATCAATCAAAGTAATAAATTGTATCACGAATCAAAGTAATAATTTGTGTCATCAATCAAAGTAATAAATTGTATCACGAATCAAAGTAATAATTTGTGTCATCAATCAAAGTAATAAATCATATCACCAATCAAAGTAATAATTTGTGTCATCAATCAAAGTAATAAATTGTATCACCAATCAAAGTAATAAATTGTATCACGAATCAAAGTAATAATTTGTGTCATCAATCAAAGTAATAAATTGTATCACGAATCAAAGTAATAATTTGTGTCATCAATCAAAGTAATAAATCATATCACCAATCAAAGTAATAATTTGTGTCATCAATCAAAGTAATAAATTGTATCACCAATCAAAGTAATAAATTGTATCACGAATCAAAGTAATAATTTGTGTCATCAATCAAAGTAATAAATTGTATCACGAATCAAAGTAATAATTTGTGTCATCAATCAAAGTAATAAATTGTATCACGAATCAAAGTAATAATTTGTGTCATCAATCAAAGTAATAAATTGTATCACGAATCAAAGTAATAATTTGTGTCATCAATCAAAGTAATAAATTGTATCACCAATCAAAGTAATAATTTGTGTCATCAATCAAAGTAATAAATTGTATCACGAATCAAAGTAATAATTTGTGTCATCAATCAAAGTAATAAATTGTATCACGAATCAAAGTAATAATTTGTGTCATCAATCAAGTAATAAATTGTATCACCAATCAAAGTAATAATTTGTGTCATCAATCAAAGTAATAAATTGTATCACGAATCAAAGTAATAATTTGTGTCATCAATCAAAGTAATAAATTGTATCACGAATCAAAGTAATAATTTGTGTCATCAATCAAAGTAATAAATTGTATCACGAATCAAAGTAATAATTTGTGTCATCAATCAAAGTAATAAATTGTATCACGAATCAAAGTAATAATTTGTGTCATCAATCAAAGTAATAAATTGTATCACGAATCAAAGTAATAATTTGTGTCATCAATCAAAGTAATAAATCGTATCACCAATCAAAGTAATAATTTGTGTCATCAATCAAAGTAATAAATTGTATCACCAATCAAAGTAATAAATTGTATCACGAATCAAAGTAATAATTTGTGTCATCAATCAAAGTAATAAATCGTATCACCAATCAAAGTAATAATTTGTGTCATCAATCAAAGTAATAAATTGTATCACCAATCAAAGTAATAAATTGTATCACGAATCAAAGTAATAATTTGTGTCATCAATCAAAGTAATAAATCGTATCACCAATCCATTGATAATAAAATTCGACACCTTTATCCCCCCCTCCACACACACACAGACAAACACAAATACACATTACATGTTTACCGGAAGTGTTTGTTACCTCAACTCTGAGGTGAAAAAAAAAAGTTTCGGGTCACAGGTCACGCGCGAGTGTTTAGAACACCGCAGGGGTCAAAGGTTGTTTACTTCGTCTTTAGTTGTTTTGTTTTTTTATAATATTATCAAAGACTGTACACTGAAGGCAATGCGAGTTGTTATGTCTGGGTTATCTTTTTGTATGTCTGTATGGGGGTGGTGAGTGCGGCGGTGAGTAGGGCACACGGGATGGAGTCTAATCGTTGTGTGTATTATTGTCTACGTAATCAACAGGTGGTGTCCCCGTTTGTCAAACAGCGGACCAATCACTGAGTCCCAGTCTCCCATTTCACCTGTTGCCAGTCGTGTGGCCTAACCTGAGGTCTGATTCCCCCACCAACCCGTCTCCCCATCCACAGCTGTACATAAAATCTCTGACACCCGCTGTAATACCCCTCCCCTCCCCCAACCCACTCTTAAAGTATATACGTATATTTTAAAAAGTAAAAAAAAAAAGTACGCCAAAGAAAAAATCTATTCTGGAGAGAGAGAGAGAGAGAGAGAGAATATAATAAATTCAAACAGCATTCTGCCCTTTGATGTCTGCCGACACTGTACGGAGGGCCGCCGTGCATGTAAAAGAAATATTGGTTTTTTTTTTAAGCGTCACCGCTGGGTAGGGCTTATGGGGTTCAGGGTCAGAGAGGCGTAGGGTATGACGCTGTGCCCAGTTTAAAGGGTCTTAACCCTTCCCGTGATTATGTCCCCCTACCTCGTTGCTTTTTTTTTATTTCCTTATCAGAAACTTAGTTGTTTGTTAGTCACAGCAGACACCGTCACATTAGGTAGCGCGGTGTGTGTGTGTGTGTGCGTGTGTGGAGGGGAAGAGAGGTGAGGTTAAGGTGAGAGATGAAGTGAGGAGGAAAAAAATATTGAAAAAAAAAAGACCCCACACACATGGAAACTAAAAATAATAAAACTCTATCGAGTTGACCTGAATAGAAATGTTTGGCCTGTATCGTTTCTACAAAGAAAAAAAAAATAAAGATAGCATATTTTTCCTTGCTATGTAAATGTAGATCTGAATGAGAAAGTTAAAAAGTTTAGTCACAAAGTGATTGTCTAGTAGCAGGTCGTGACCTACATCAAATATGTCGAGTTTCGATGAGAAAAAAAGAGGGGGGGGGGCGGGGTAGACCCCCTCTCCCCCTCCCCCCCCCCTCCAACGCTCTAAAAAGTTCACGTCATGGTGTTAAAGGGTTTTGGTTTCGGTGTGGTGACAAAGATACATTTTTTAAAATATTATTTAACAAAAAACTGGAGCTGGATTTGGGAAAGTGAGACCCCGGGGGGGGGGGGGGGAGAGATCATTTGATAAACTATTTGAAATGTAAATCCCTTTGTGGTCTCGTGGCGTCTTGTTTTACACGGAACATGGAACATGTTGACCGAGGTTAGAATTGTTAAAGATCCGTCACCCTCAACTTATGTCATAAAAAAACATTTAATAATCGCTGGTAGAAAAAAAAAAAGAAAAAAAATCTAACAAACAAAACAGAAGTGACAAAAATAAAAACAAAACATACAAATTTATTTTTCGTTTCATAGATCCCATCCATAAATTTGAGATATTTCTATCCATGAAAAGGTCTGTTCAAACCTTGATACGCTGTCTCCTCCGCCCCTTTCAGTTCCTCCCTCCTGAAATGACGCTCCTTTCATTCAATGTCTAGTTAAAGATAAACGTCAGTCACAGTAACCAAAATTATATTTTTTCATATATTATTATTTAACTGGACTAAACTGGATCAAATGTTTTTACATGTTTAACTGAAAGTAATATTTTTACCCATCATACGCAATACTATTTCAATAATTCCACACATTAAACGTAAAATAATTGTAATATTTTCAACCATTTAACAAAAATCTGGAATTTTTATCCAAAAAAACGTTATGTTAAGCTTTAACGGTTCAAGTGTTCAAGTGATGTTGTCAAACGATAGATGTAGTGTAAATGTAATACTGAGATGTAGTGTAAATGTAACATTGTCAACAGATAGATGTAGTGTAAATGTAATATTGTCATCAGATAGATGTAGTGTAAATGTATTATTGTCAACAGATAGATGTAGTGTAAATGTAATATTGTCATCAGATAGATGTAATGTAAATGTAATATTGTCAACAGATAGATGTAGTGTAAATGTCTACGACCACCAACAGATGGATGACGTCTTCGTGACCCACATATTTAAAGATGGTGGCTCACAGAAGAAATCACCGACTGCCAGTTGATTTATTGTAAATCAATAACTACGTTTCATTATACAGTAAGTGAGTAACACGGCAAGGAGTGTGAGTAGTAAAGGTGTGATATATAAGGGTGGGATGGGGGGGAAGGGGGCCATATCACGCAGGGAATGTACACAGTTCGTAAGAGAAAAGTATAATATATGTATATGTTGTCTTTGATGATGAATAAAATGTCAATAAAGTATGAACATAAAAATGCAGTGACAGATGTATTGTATATGGGGTACCAAAAGACAATCAGGCTTATAATAAGAATGAATAATATTTATTGATTATTTCATTCGTACTTAGACTGTAATTTGAGAATAGATAGATAGATGGATAAATAGACAGACAGACAGATAGATAGATAGATAGATAGATAGATAGATAGATAGACAGACAGACAGACAGACAGACAGACAGACAGACAGACAGACAGATAGATAGATAGATAGATAGATAGATAGATAGATAGATAGATAGATAGATAGATAGATAGATAGATAGATAGATAGATAGATAGATAGATAGATAGATAGATAGATAGATAGATAGATAGATAGATAGATAGAGAGACAGACAGGCAGATAGATAGATAGATAGATAGATAGATAGATAGATAGATAGATAGATAGATAGATAGATAGATAGATAGATAGATAGATAGATAGATAGATAGATAGATAGATAGATAGACAGACAGACAGACAGACAGACAGGCAGACAGACAGACAGATAGATAGATAGATAGATAGATAGATAGATAGATAGATAGATAGACAGACAGACAGGCAGATAGATAGATAGATAGATAGATAGATAGATAGATAGATAGATAGATAGATAGATAGATAGATAGATAGATAGATAGATAGATATACAGACAGACAGGCAGATAGACAGATAGATAGATAGACAAACAGACAGACAGACAGATAGATAGATAGATAGATAGATAGATAGATAGATAGATAGATAGATAGATAGATAGATAGATAGATAGATAGATAGATAGATAGATAGATAGATAGATAGATAGACAGACAGACAGACAGACAGACAGACAGACAGATAGATAGATAGATAGATAGATAGATAGATAGATAGATAGATAGATAGATAGATAGATAGATAGATAGATAGATAGATAGATAGATGTAGGGGACGGATGGTCGTGCGGTAAAGCGCTCGACTGTCGACCTGAAGGTACCTGGTTCGATCTCCGGTGAGGACCAAGGAAATTTTTCAGGTCTTGGCTCAAGTCCCCGATATATATATCTCCCGTGGTGCCTCCATGGCCGTTGCACTATCGGCTATGGTGGGGATGAAAGAAGGGCACCATAAAACCGTCCCATTAGTGGTTTATAGGATCTAAGGGATTTCATCTCATCCTTACAGGGACTTTACACATAGATAGATAGATAGATAGATAGATAGATAGATAGATAGATAGATAGATAGATAGATAGATAGATAGATAGATAGATAGATAGATAGATAGATAGATAGATAGATAGATAGATAGATAGATAGATAGATAAGAACGTTTTAACACGCGAAACGTATCAGATAGACTAGGGGAGGAGGGTGAGTCCATTACAAAAAGAGTGACCATTGGTCAAGATAACACCTGAACTGATTCAGGTAAGATAAAGGAAAGAAAGAAACACAAAGCCACCCAAAGGACGTACACGGGGCAGTTAAAATGTAAGAGATGAAACGACATTTTAGGACCAAACCCAGAGGTACACCCTGGACATGGAAGACACACATTACATATGTTGCACGACTTTGAAGTCTGTTAACGTCACACCATTAAGGTCATTAGAAGTGACCTCTGGCTATCGTGGTGGTCAAAAGGAACGCCGTCTGACCCGTCCGTCAAGCTTGGACAGCACGCGTCGAAAAGGACACTGGGGTCACCGAGGACGTTCGTGTGACCTCGTCTAACTCCCCCTCCCCCCACACACACGAGTTATTTATAGCCTTGTCCTGTTTGTGTGTATGGGGAGGGGGGGTAAGATAAAAAAAAAGATCAAAGGGCTGGAATCATTCTATTAGTTACTGACATGTCAGCTTGACCACCACAGAAATTAGAGAACAGACGAACGGGATTAACTGGACATTATGGAGATACGAGGTTTGGGGAGGGGGGGAGACTAACCCAGTCCCCATTTACACTGAAAATATATAATACAACAACCTAAAGAAAAAAAAATATAACAACTGACTTTTGGGCTCTCACAAACACATTCATACATAAACTGTTTGAGTTTGATACGCTGTAACATTAATTTAATGATGACCAGATGATGGAACATACAGAATCCGTACACCTACAATAGATTTAGTATGATAGTGCTAATAACTGTTGATGCCTCTCCCACCCCCAACGTTTCCCCCCCCCCACCCCTTAATTTGTGCCACCAGTGTGATATCAGCTGCCTAACCCGTAACAATAGCACAAAAGCACTAAATAGTGCAGCAATAATATATGAAACATACAGGACATAGATAGAACATAGTTTCAACACATATGAAACATACAGGACATACATAGAACATAGTTTCAACAACTTTGAAACATACAGGACATAGATAGAACATAGTTTCAACACATATGAAACATACAGGACATACATAGAACATAGTTTCAACAACTTTGAAACATACAGGACATAGATAGAACATAGTTTCAACACATTTCAAACATACAGGACATAGATAGAACATAGTTTCAACACATTTCAAACATACAGGACATAGATAGAACATAGTTTCAACAAATATGAAACATACAGGACATAGATAGAACATAGTTTCAACACATTTCAAACATACAGGACATAGATAGAACATAGTTTCAACAAATATGAAACATACAGGACATAGATAGAACATAGTTTCAACAAATATGAAACATACAGGACATAGATAGAACATAGTTTCAACAAATATGAAACATACAGGACATAGATAGAACATAGTTTCAACAAATTTCAAATATACAGAAACACTCACGACGATAATAACGAGGTAGAAGTGGGGCATCCTGAAAAAAATATTCAAGTGGCGAAGGGGGGGGGTCCCTTCAAATTATTTTACGTGGCCCTCATCTAACAATAACCCTCCATAGTCGGGTGCTCCTAAACTGTCCCCTCCCTCATCTAACAATAACCCTCCATAGTCGGGTGCTCCTAAACTGTCCCCTCCCTCATCTAACAATAACCCTCCATAGTCGGGTGCTCCTAAACTGTCCCCTCCCTCATCTAAAAATACGCCAATAATCACACAAGCATACAATACGTCACATTAACATAAAACCCCACAAAATGCAAAAAAAAAACATGGCGGTGCCGACTAGCGTAAGAAATAACACACATACTAAGTTTAAAAAAAACTTATAACGAATGTCATTACAATACAACTGTTAACAGGAGACCATTTAATCCATGTAATACTGGACGGCAATAGGATTAGTGAGATTACGGCCATAGCATTATCTCATGTCTGATAGATACATTAATGACTGCACCGTATGTAGCGTGTGTTGAAAGATCGATGATAGTGTCTGACACACATACACACTCACCCAGACAGACACACAGATATATAAAGCCGCACAGACACAAATATATATAAAGCCGAATAGAGACACAGATATATAAAGCCAAATAGACAAACAGATATACAAAGCCGAATAGACATAAAGATATATAGAGTAACACAGACACACAGATGTATAGGGCAACACAGATATATAGGGCAACACAGACACACAGATATATAGGGCTACACAGACACACAGATATATTGAGCAACACAGACACACAGATATATAGGGCAACACAGACACACAGATATATAGGGCGACACATACACACATATATATAGGGCAACACAGACACACAGATATATAGGGCAACAGAGACACACAGATAAATAGGGCAACACAGATTTATAGGGCAACACAGATGTATAGGGCAACAGAGACACACAGATATATAGGGCAACACAGATGTATAGGGCAACACAGATATATAGGGCAACACAGATGTATAGTGTAACACAGACACGCAGATGTATAGGGCAACACAGATATATAGGGCAACACAGACACACAGATATATAGGGCAACACAGACACACAGATATATAGGGCGACACATACACACATATATATAGGGCAACACAGACACACAGATATATAGGGCAACACAGACACACAGATATATAGGGCAACACAGACACACAGATATATAGGGCGACACATACACACATATATATAGGGCAACACAGACACACAGATATATAGGGCAACAGAGACACACAGATAAATAGGGCAACACAGATTTATAGGGCAACACAGATGTATAGGGCAACAGAGACACACAGATATATAGGGCAACACAGATGTATAGGGCAACACAGATATATAGGGCAACACAGACACACAGATGTATAGGGCAACATAGAAGTATAGGGCAACACAGACACACAGATGTATAGAGCAATACAGATATATAGGGCAACACAGACACACAGATGTATAGGGCAACATAGAAGTATAGGGCAACACAGACACAGAGATATATAGGGCAACACAGATTTATAGGGCAACACAGACACACAGATGTATAGGGCAACACAGATATATAGGGCAACCCAGATGTATAGGGCGACAGAGACACTCAGATATATAGGGCAACACAGATGTATATGGCCGCACAGAGTGACAGAGAGACCCACTCACTCAGACACAGAAATGTACAGTGTCACTACAAACAAAGAGATACACCTAGACACAACAGACATTGTTTTCTGCAGACATTGAGTGTCCTCTCTAATTTTTTCTATTTTTTTTTTACTGGCCATTCTGTCCTCTATATATATATAAGATACAAACCTGTAATACAGGTGTTAAACGGGTGATTTTCAAACCTCTTCCAAAGCCTGTGCCCATGTCACTTTCTTAGAGTGCCCGCCAAAACATCCGCCTCTGCCCATTTCTATCGAATATTTCTCATTCTTTTGTCTTTATTTTATTCGTCATTTTCAATTCCATACAATTTCTATTTCCATATTCTATTTCCATTTCCTTTACAGAGGAAATCGTCATTTACAACTTTAAAACTTTAAAAGTGGAGAGTCAGTCATATGGGGCGACGTATTTCACGAAAAAAAAATATTCCTCTGGGATCAGAGATTAGGAAAACGAGAGAGAATCGGAAATAGAGACGTCCATCGTTGATAGTTCCACAGTACCTCATTGTTTTCTCTTCCAACTTATTTCTTGTTCTGTCCACTCTCTAAAAACTTCTACCGTCCACTCCATGTCCAACCTTCTACCGTCCACTCCATGTCCAACCTTCTACCGTCCACTCCATGTCCAACCTTCTACCGTCCACTCCATGTCCAACCTTCTACCGCCCACTCCATGTCCAACCTTCTACCGTCCACTCCATGTCCAACCTCATTTTCCTGTCCCGGTTTAGGTTATGACGTGTAACACAGCGAGTGGTGAGACACACATCACGTGACCACCTACTGAACCAACCGGACGCGACAGGTAACTAAATATAACAACGTGAGTGAGACGAGAACGGGTTTCGTTTAGTTGTTTTGTAATTCTGTGGATGTCCGCATGGCGATTTTGTTTTATTGCTCTGTCATCTCAGTGTGACACATGTGACACTCAGGTGTGATACGTGTGACGCTCAGGTGTGATACAAACCTGTGACGCGCACTTTTGTCTCCCCACCTGGTAGCTCACACAATAATCCTATCCTTGCACTTTTCTCCTTCTGTCTCTTTTCT
>JAGDYQ010000087.1:813331-1103554 GCA_021962125.1 Bulinus truncatus | reverse complement strand
GACACTGCAACTGATATTTTACTAGCGCAGGACACAGCACCTCGGGGTGAGTGGAACTAATTAAAATATTTGTCAAATAAATGTGATTATAAAGAACGTAAAATTAATATTTTGATTATCACTAAGCAATGGTTTAACATGTTATCATAATTGAAGTTTGTTGCTTCTAACAATGATAAAATCTGTACTGTGCAAAAAAATCTTATTGTTTGTGTCTTTGTCATTACAATAAGTTATCTTTAATTTTTCACCCATACTTGATGATAATAATGAAGTAATAATAAAATATATACTTAGACACTGGTATTTTTAAAAATTGTTTTGAAGTCACAATAACATCACATTCCCAGCAGGGTTAACAATATAGACACTTCCACAAAAATGTTAGCAACCAAGATAGATGCACAATAAATCTTAAAGATAATCAGTGGCACAAATTATGCACTCTAAGGGGTTAATGTAATAGAACTCTATTTAGCCAAGATAGTTCAGATCTCACCAGTTTCTGTAAATTATTTTTTTTACTAAGTATAATTTATTAAGAGTTTACCTTTTATGCAAATGCATATTTTGCCTGTATTCATCTTTAGGTACTATCAAATGCATATTTTGCCTGTATCCATCTTTAGGTACTATCAAATGCATATTTTGCCTGTATTCATCTTTAGGTACTATCAAGAGAAGACCCTCTCTGGGCTCTGATGGGACCAGCTCAACTTTAAGTGATGGTGAAGATGATAGTGTGTTAAGACGGAGGTCAAAGTCAGTGGAGACCAGCAGAAGTAATTAACGTCCATTGTTTTTAAAACTGTTAGCTTCTAAACAAATAATTTTATTTTCATCACTCTTGTCTTTATTTTCCCAATGTTGTGTTTTGTGTTATGAACCTGGCAGGTAAGGAATCTTCATACAGTCGACACTCGTCTTCCTTGACTAGAGGTGCAGCCCCTATAGCTAGATCAGTGACATCACTAGACACTATGCGAGGATCAGCTGGTTTGCGTAGCGTTCTACCTACACCATTGGTAACCCAGCATAACAGAGCTGAATTAACAGTTAAAAATGTGACTTCGCTATTGAACAGGTTACTTTCCTAGAATTTACATTTTTATTTTATGTTTGTTTTTTGTTGATTTTTTTTTGGATGGAGGTAACTTGGATAATGAAAGCTCTTATTTAATTACTAATGGAGGTAATTTGGACAATGAAAGCTCTTATTTAATTACTAATGGAGGTAATTTGGACAATGAAAGCTCTTATTTAATTACTAATGGAGGTAATTTGGATAATGAAAGCTCTTATTTAATTACTAATCCTTACATCAAAATGCAAAATAAAATTTTATAAAGATACATTCATTATTAACAGTTTTTTTTTGGTCAAAAGTATACCATAAAGATTTAATTTCAAGTAAGAGAATATGATTTGATGACTGATAGATGACTGATACATGTCTGATGGATGACTGATAGGTTACTGATGGATGACTAAAAGATTTACTGGGCTTTGTCACACTTAAATACACTAATGCATGTAACTGAAAGAGAAATAATTTTTGTCCAGATTATTTAAAATTTTATTTTTCATATTTTTTTAGCTCTCTTACACAAGGTCTCAGACCATTTGCTCCACGTAGCATTGCAGACATAAGAATAGATGATGTGGTGAAGTTCTCCAGGGTTGGAGGCAAGTTGACCCAAGGCGTGGTGAAGTATGTTGGCCATTTACCTGGAAGAAGTGAAGCTTATCTTGGAGTGGAGTTAGATAAAGATGGTATGTTATGGTTTGATTCTTTAATATTTTTTTATGTCAGTTTTTTTTTGTATTATCTTTAAAAAATATAGCTTAGGAGGCTACTTAATCTTACTAATTTAGTTAAAAGCATAGGTAAATCTAACTAGGTAGTCCAAACTGATGTAAAAATGGCTTCATTTTCTTTCACAAATATTGCTGCCATTTTCACAATAACAGATACCATCATAAAGTTTATTCAGAGCTCTTTATTAATGTCATAATTGGTTAGTAAAAAGAAACTAGATATTAAATTGATTAAAGTCAAAGAACAGACATTGAATGTTTTCAAATAAATCTATCACAGCGAAAATTGTTACAAATTGGTTGCTTCTCTGCCTTTTGGCACTGTAATGGATCTTAGCATTTTGGCTAACCTTGTCTAGGAGACGTACCATGATCTGTGGGAAAAAGATCATTGGGGTCTCCTGGCCAGGAAAAAAAACAACTTTTGTGACGGTGGTGGTACTGTAGTCAATGAGGATAATCCGAAATTATAGTGTTCACTGCTGGCGGAGGTGCACATAACACCCTTCCATTCTGTCCCACTCAAGCACACTTTCTCAGCCTGCTATTTTTGGTGGAGGGGTTAGGCACACTACGCCCTCCCATCTGTCCATGTGGCAGGGAAAACCCGGCCTTGCTTTCCTGGCTGGTTGGCAGTACACACACCCTGCTGGTCTGGCTAGTCTAAGCATGACTTAAAAACTTTTTATTCTGCCATGCTAGCAGATGTAGAAGGCACACTCACCCTGTCGCTTTGTAGGCATGGCAGATATGAATCAGTGCTGCCAATAAAAGCTGGTGTGGCAGGGACACAACATCCTGTCATGCTGGCAGTGGCAGCACAAAAAAAAATAAAGAACGTTTTTTTTTTTTAATTTTGATTTTTACCCCCAACCCAATCAGTCAGCAGGCGGCAAAATATTTCTTCCAGGAAATTGATTAAAAAATCAGAATATAAACTATTGTATTATGCAGCAATATATGATATTCAGTTAGGTGTCTTTTTGCAGTAAATAATTTGAAATTCATGACAAAAAGCATTTTTTCACATCACATTTGACGTAATCATTATTTTTCCTTATTGTTTTGCTTCATTTATAATTTGATTTCATATTTATAAAAAAATGTCATTTTTTTGGTTCATCTGAAAACTAAGTGTTAAGAGTTTACTAAAGTTCTAGATAACTCATTGGGAATAACAGCCTTCTTTAGTCCACTGTGACATTGTAAGAATTTAATAACTTATTTATTACTTTTTTTCAGAAGGCAAACATGATGGCACATTTGAAGGTATTCGCTATTTTAAATGGTGAGCACATTTTTTATAATCTAACTTTTTAACAAAATATTTCATCTTAATTCACTCCAACTCCTTAAAAATTATTTATTGAATGTTAAATGCAATTTAATTCAAGAGTATTTAAAATGTATACATTGTTTGTTATTTCAGTAAACCAAACAAAGGAGTCTTTGTGGCTTTTAACAAAGTAGTCATGGCTTGGGCACCATAAACTTTTGATGTCAACATGATTTTGTATAGTCAGTGGATACTGATTCATGAATAAATATTGTTTCTTTTCTTTTTACTTTTATACATCTGATTGTAATGGAATAGTATAATTATTTTTTATGCATATTGATGAGTACATTTTTTTGCCTTATTATTTATGATGTTTCTTATAATTTTAAAAATCTTTTAAAGGTTTTGAGATAATGCTAGAAACGATAGAGTGATTGAATGTCAAATAGATCAGTATTTACACATGTACGTGCATAAAAAGTTTATCACTGCGATAAGATTTTATGACTTTTAATAAAAGGGATGGAAACTTCTGATCCTGAAGCTCTATGTGACTGGTATATTATTTCATTTTTTTTATCGGCCAATTTTGTGTAAAACTTTTAAACTTTTTAATATATTTTTGAAAGCCGTCCATTTTGAACTTTTTTATAAAAAACAAAATACATTTTTAATTGTATTTTTATTATAAAATCCAGTATGTATTAGTACGCCTATATTCAATACTTCTGTAATGTTTTATTTATATCTTTTATTTACATTACCTAGAGGTCAAGCTAACTTATATTCTGTGATATTATACTACATTTTATACATGAAGTTCTGAAGTTACATGTAGCTGATCCTTAATTAGTTGACATCATTGTCTCCCATGGCGGACTAATATTATTATCTCCCATTGTGTACAAACCACTGCACATATCATTGTTGATTTTGATCAACAACCACTTATTTTTTCATTACACTAAAAAAAACTCTAATAAATTCTATATTTAAAATAATATTTATACTAAAAATTGCTTCAAACATTCCAAATTGCTTTAAAATGTTTATTAAAGACAAGAATTATTGTTATACTTCCCACCATTTATTGAATGTAACCTTGCATGTATTTGAACAGTGTTTGCTGCAAATGTAATTAGTTTTGGAATGAAATTATTCATTCACTAGTATGTCAGTTTTATAAAAAATAATTACTTTTTTTCTGAATCTTTTTGTATTATTGGTATTGTTAAAAGATTTTTAAAAAATATTTTCCACCTTAAGTATTTAAGTTGAAACTATATGTTAATGAAATACATTCATAATGTCAAGAACTTTCCTATCAACAGAGTTTAAAGGTTATACAGTATTTTTTTTATTTTTGAAAATTAACATTTGATTTATAAAAAGTATTTGTATGCATATTTTTTACATTGAACTTTTGTAATAAACCACGTTACATCATTTATTTTTTAAATACTACCTAGTAGACTCTTCAAGCATTTTTTTCTAACCTTTAATTTTTTTTCAATGGAGATTGATTGTATGATGATTCATTAATAACAGGAAACAATTTAACGACTTTATTTTGTACTCATTGAGCATATTTATGTTTATAGTAATTAGATGTTTATAGTAATTAGATGTTTATAGTAATTAGATGTTTATATTAATTAGATGTTTATATTAACTAAATAAGCCAGTAATCTTAGGGTATATCAACGTTCTGATTTATGATCATTTCTAAACCCAGTGATCATGCTACAAGTTAAATGCAGTATTGAAGTTTATTTTTTCACAATGTAATTTATACATTTGTTTACATCAAGAAAAATATCTCGTCCTCTAATAAATGTAAATTCTTTATCCAGTTGTTTTATAATACACGTCATTGTCATTGGCTGGCAGAAGATTTTAATATCTCATATACAACACTATTTATCCAGTGTTGCTTTATAATACATGTCTTTGTCATTGGCTGGCAGAAGATTTTAATAACTCATATACAACACTATTTATCCAGTGTTGTTTTATAATATTTGTCTTTGTCATTGGCTGGCAGAAGATTTTAATATCTCATATACAACAGTATTTATGTTGTCTCAGTCTTTGATTCGCCACTTTCTACTTGCTACTTTAATGTGTAGGTAAGTAATTTACAGACTTAAAGACGCGCCTAGTTATTAGAGCAAGAAAACAAAGAAAAAAAATATTCTACAGCCTTGCTAAACAAAATTTGGAGTCCAATTTTTAGATTATAAGACTTACTATAACCTTGATTGTTAGAGTTCAAGATTGATCTATTCTTAAAGATGAATCCTTACTTCGCCAGCGACAGTGCTCTATCTCTTGTAGCCTCACATGCAGTTTGTGAGTTGTGATCATGCAAACACAAGCCCAATAGTACGCAAATGGAACTGTGAAATGCTCAGTTCCACACACAGATTTTTGTACTTTTTTGATAAAATGGGGATTGGTTGAGACCAGGGCTGAATTTTAAATTAATAAAGCCCTAATTGGTCAGTTGATGTTTTAAAATAATTTAATGTCATTTTGCTCGCAATATTAGGCTTTTAAGCATCAGGCCCACCATAACCCTAATCTGGCCCACCATAACCCTAATCTGGCCCAAGTTGAGACATTAGGCCCACCATAACCCTAATCTGGCCCAAGTTGAGACATTAGGCCCACCATAACCCTAATCTGGCCCAAGTTGAGACATTAGGCCCACCATAACCCTATTCTGGCCCAAGTTGAGACATTAGGCCCACCATAACCCTAATCTGGTCCAAGTTGAGACATTAGGCTTAAGTATCAGACTTCAATATCCCTAAGCCCACCACCCTACCAATGGGTATACGACATTTGTACAGGCTGCAGCATTGTACACAATCCCAGAGAATAGCCGTGGCTTCAAAACAGACGGGTGGTCGTGTGGTAAAACGGTCGACTGTCAACCTGGGGGGTCCCTGGTTTGATCTCCGGTGTGAACCAAGGTAACTTTCAAGTAATGGTTGAAGTTACCTGCCCGTGGTGCCTCCATGGCCAGTAGACCTACACTATCGGCTGTGGTGGGGATGCAAGAAATGCAACATAAAAACAGTCCCATTCGTGGTTTATGGGATCTAATAGATTTTATCTCATCCTTAAAGCGACTTCACACACAAAACAGACCAACTTGACTTCATCTGTAGTGGATGGTCTTTAAAATGGAAACTTTAATTTTATTATATATTAAAAAAGTGTAAAGAAAGAATACAAAAAAAGGAAAGGCTCACTATAAAGAATGTTATCAATGGTATATATAGGCCTATATAAGCCGCGACATATGCATGGTAAGAGTAGGTGTGATGGGGTATAACTTTTCAGTGTTGATGTAACAAAGTAGTTGAAATACGACATATAAACACATATTTTGAATAAGTTGCTTTGTGATCGTAGTGAATATTTTTTTCTCCAAGTTTAAATATTGTTTTAAAATAAAACTAGCATTATCTTGCGTTGGGGCATAAATCCTTCAAGTCTGCGACCTATTTTCTTCTTCATATTTCATAGTACCTTCGTTCAGAGTACCCATAAGCCCTTAGTGTGCCTAGGGTGTCATCCCAACACCTCGGCCTCAAGACTTCCACCATAGACAATGAGACATATTTCGAATTTTCCTGTACTAGATCTTAGAGTATTACTGACTGTATTTCAGAAAGCTACATTTTACTTGCATTAATCTGTTTTTGTAAACAATATCTGCATTTTCACGAAAACACGTCACTACATTAAATTTATACATTTACCTAAGCTCCATACTCTCTGTATGGTGGCACCCTGTGCTTTTGCTCATGTGTTTAACTATTATCGGTTATAAAACCGACCATTTCTGCTATGAAATTAAAAATTGTTCATTTTGGTGTCACCACTATGTTGGTGTCACACGGTGCGGCCCTTACTCCCCTAGTGACACATCTGGGCACAGTCTTGTGGCGACCATTCAATAATATGATCCTAAACATGATAGCAATTCTTATACAAGAAATATTATTATCAGAAATAATTCTATCAGAGATATTGTTATCAGAAAAGGTTTTTTTTAGCAATATTGTTATCAGAAATAATTCTATCAGAAATATTGTTATCAGAAATGTTTCTATTAGAAATATTGTTTTCAGAAAAGTTTTTATTAGCAATATTGTTATCAGAAATAATTCTATCAGAAATATTGTTATCAGAAAAATTTCATTTTAAAACCAAGGAAATGCAAGACGTAAATGACAAATTGGATAAAGCGTGGAAGTTCAGTAGGTCAATAGGGGAGAGGTTGAAGGTGAACACCACCAGTAACGACTTGCCGAATACATAAAGGCGATTATTGATTTCCCTTCCCGCCGTAGCAAATACCTGATAGGATTGAAGCGGCACTATAAGTAAAATATATGGCTTACACAGCTGGGTGGAATATATTATATTACATTCACAGTAAGTTGTCTACTACACAGACTAGTTGGGCGTGTTTGACACAGTCGTGTAACTTCTTGGCATTTGAGTTTCTTGTTTAAAAGGGAAGTGTTTATTGTTTAAAATATTTCCGTAACTTTTTGTTTTTTTTTTTCTTTTTGTTTTGTGTCAATGATGAGAAAAACAACTGAAGTAACAGGTTGTATTTGTCAGTCCTGTTTGGAACATACACTTTTGTTTTGTTTTTTCCATGGCTGTTCTTTCGTCAAATTAGTCACATGAAGAGTCACTCAACTTTTATGAATTCTGCCGTCCATGTGTTATTGTTCACTCAGAGACGGTGTAAGTATTTTTTACTAGCATTGTTAATGTTCTTTTCAGTTGATAATTTTTGTTTCTTTTCACGTTAATATTAATTCATGTTTAGACCAAGATCCCTAAGTCAATACCAGCAATCCATCTCTCAATGTACTATTTAAATTAATACTTTCTCTGGATTTGACATTAATATATATATACAATTTAAAATGTCCGTTAGCTACTAATCTTAACATCTCCGAAAGTTCTTCATAGATTTTTTGAAATTTCAACACAATGTTGAATTTTTATCCGAGCGAATTTATATGTACGAATTATACAGATGTCACACCTGTGACAGGTAAAATACATACTTAAAATAGCATGTCTATGTATATAGAAATAAAGTCTTAAAACTATGAAAATATCAGGGGAGATAAAAATAAAAGTTTGGATAGAAAAATAATATCGATACAGAAAATGAAAAAGACAAAACCAACAAATATTTTAAATTAGTTGAGATGAAAAAAACAGCAATAAGTTGAATTTCAAATAAAATATGTCATGATATTGACATAGATACAGAACTTTCTAATAAAACAATGTTCCAGTCACTCTATTTACGGAGACGAGAGAACATTAAGGAAGGCGCCTTCCATGTGCCAACAGAAACTATAATATGACGTCCCTGTCAGCCGACAGTTGTTGTTTTATACTGACGTCTGCTGGAGCCTTGGTGTCGTCTGATGAGAATTGGATGACTCGGGGCATTGGAGGTCACTGCGTGTCATGGTGAGCAACTTATACTGATAAAAGAGGAAAGTTGTGATTCATAGAAATTATTGATATCAGTGAATAACTGAAATATTTAAATGACAACAATTAGTCAATAATTGAAATATTTAAATGACAACAATCAGTTAATCCCTTTGTAAATTATAAAAAAATTGACCAAAATTAAAAATGTATGTTTGTTTAAACTAAAAAAACAACAACAAAGGAGTTCATTTAAATGTACATTGCAATGCTATTCAAAGTATTTTCTCCGTGATTACAATAATTGTTGTGTCTTCTCGGCCTTTTGGTCTCTAGTCAGGAAAAAAAACCATTACTTGCGAGGATGGTGGTACTGTGGTCAGTGAGGACAATCCGAGACCGCAGTATTCACAGCTGGCGGTGGTGACGGATGTGGTCGGCACACAACACCCTTCCACTCCGTCCCACTCAAGCACACCTGCGCAGCCTGCCATTTCGGGCTGAGGGTACAGGCACACTACACCCTCCCCTCTGTCCGAGTGGCAGGAAAAACCCCTTTCCTTGCCATTCTGGTCGATCGGCAGCACACACACCCTGCTCGTCTGGCCAGTTTGGGTAAGGATTAAAACCCCGCCGCTCTGTAGGCATGGCAGACGTGCATCAGCGCCGCCAACAATGCTGGTGTGGTAGGCACACTACACCCTACCATGCTGGCAATGGCGGCGTTTAAAAAAAAAAAAGAAAAAAAAAGAAAAAAAAAATTGTTGTGTCTTTATATATATATATATATATATATATATATATATATATATATATATATATATATATATATTAGGGTGGGTCAAAATTTTTTTTATTGAAACATTATTAAAAAGTTGTTACATCATGGTAGTACATGGAATATGTACAAATATTTGCAAACTACATAGTTTTACTACTCCCAACTTTTGTTCGAAATTTTTACTATATTTACTATGAGTTTTTTGTGACTGAACATGTTAAATTTGTGACCTAGGTTATTCAAAAAAGAAATGATATGCATATAAAATTTGTGTTTTATTTTTATAACCTTTTTAATGAATAACTAATTAGTTCAGACAACTGGGATAAGCATTGCATCCATTTTTCTCTCAATATAACTGGTGTACCATGTATTCATTATCGGATCACGCATGGTTGTTTATTTCATTTTTGATTAATTTTTCAATTATTTTATTAAGTTCTTCTATGAATATGAGTTCTTCTACAAGAAGTGCAACTGTACATTCTGTGTTTGGGTCAGCAGCTGAATTGCCTAAAAGACAACTTCCAACCAGTGAAGATGTTTTCAAGGCTATTGGTGGATGCTTAAAATGGAACCATACAATCATAGCCTTCATTCACGAGCGCACGCATTAGCGCATGAAGTTAAACAATTATATGACCAGGCTAGTATCCCTACAAATGACATTACCAGTATAATTGTTCGAGTAAAAAGATGCAGGTGTTAGGGATAGAGGAGACTGTAAATGTCCACAATCAGTAATAATTTCTGTGCTTGAGTGGGCATTTTGGGTGGGTCAAAAGATGGCAAGAAATATATTCATAGACAATGTTGACAAGCAAACAACAAAAATATTACAAAATCGACAGAAAAGAAAACATTCATTGATGCAGGGTGGCGATCAGATAGGATCCACAAATGATAACGTCAATGATGAGAAAGATAATGATATTCCAGATCAGGATGCTAAAGATGATGAACTACTTTATGCAGACTTCTCCAGCGATGAGGAATGTTCCAAATAACAAAACAGATATCAATATGAAGCAATGGATCGATGTAAACTAAGCAATAGGGATACATGTCTTATCGTTAAAGCTGTGTTGAAGGACTTAAACACCATTTACAGCTCTGGATCCAGCAAAGATGCGTCGAGATAGAAAAATTTGGAAAGATAGGGCAGCCAAGGAACATACTG
Organism: Bulinus truncatus; assembly: GCA_021962125.1. Lineage (NCBI taxonomy): Eukaryota > Metazoa > Mollusca > Gastropoda > Planorbidae > Bulinus > Bulinus truncatus. The sequence continues at coordinate 1,093,012 of JAGDYQ010000087.1, read as the reverse complement.
ATGAGAGCAAAGATGGTTAACAAAAGCGAACAGGATTTTCGCGATCCATCTTGTCAAAGTGGAGCTAGAAACTTTTTCTATATGATACAACTGCTTCAGAACCTTGATACTGCTGATCAATCTATTAAATTGCTTGTATTGGAAAATAACTGCTACCTTGCACATCCAGAAAACATTCTATTGGCTGCAGTTAGGACAATAATGAAGAAATTGGAAGGTATGCAGTAAATAAAATAAAAATAGCACGATATAAACCAGCTCCATGCAGAGTTAGAATTTTTCAACAAAAATGACATAATCCTGAATATTGCAGCTAAATCATATGATCAGATGATTAACTGGGATCTTTGTGCAGTGACATCCCCTCCTGGAATATATTTGTGATGATGAACTTAAACGCAACAACCCAATCATACTGGATCAAATTCCCTGTCACTCTCAAGCTGTTGAAAGAGCAATTAAAGAAGTTACTGCTGTTAGTTTGAAAGTGTACGGACATTTCAAACTGTACGGACATAGCTCTCGACATGGGATGGTTTTGCAAACAAAGAAATCAAGGGATGTTCTTCCGAAAATTGAAAGCAAAGCAAGTTTCCTGTGACAATCCATAAACAGTATTATTCATATGTACATTGTGTATTTTGCATGAACGATTTATAGATTTGTACAATTTCATATTACTTATACCAAACATTCTAAATGCTGTAAAATGTCATACATTGGGGGGGAGGGGGTACCTGGGTCAAAGCAAAATCTTTTTTATTATTAAAGTTTAAGACATTTTAATATCTTAGTAATGATATAGTAGATTTAAAAATAATTTTGTTAAAAAAAAAAATTAACATACTGATATTTGTGGGTGCGGCATGCCGCAATCTTGAAATTTATGACCTTTTTGTGGCAAATATTTCTGAAATATTTATAGACTGTTTCATATACAATGTACATTTTTATAATCAGAAAAGCTTACTTTAGGGAATGTCAAAGTACTTTTTTGATAATGTAATAAATAAATTTTTTATGAATTTTTAAAATTTTGTATGGTGAAAATAAGCAAAAAATGCTAATTTTGAAAATTTAAAAAAAAAAAGGACTTAAAATTTCTTGAAAAGCTTCTGACATTCTATAAATGCACCTCTTCTACATAAAAATTAAAAGTTTTATCAAAATCTGACATGTGGTTTTTGTCAAAAATATTTTTTTTTAAATTATTGAAGTTTCTGAATGAGTAACATTCTGAAAATACATTTTAATTGATCTAAAAAAAATTTTTCTGCAATTTATTTAATTCGTAGTTATTATTGACATGTTTTAGTATCTAAAAATGTAAACAAAAAAAAAAAAAATTTTTAGACATAGTGCATTTTTTTTCGCCCCGTACCCCCTTGAACTAAAAGTTGGGAGTGGAAGACATTATCTGATTTTTTACAAATTTTACTTTTTTTTACAATCAGTAGGACCATAGGCAACTTTTTGAATATGTTTCAAATTCCAAACTCCAAAAAAAAATTTTTTGACCCACCCTAATATATATATATATATATATATATATATACTATTTAATGTTGCCATTATACTGTTATAAGTCTTTGTAACAATGTTGACAGCATTGGTTCATATATTATGTATTACTATAAAGAAATGTTCTGAACTAAAATTTCCAAAAAACAACTCATTATTATATTATAATGTTTATTTATAGTATCTAACACAATTTAATATATGACAATGCTAAAAAATGTTTAAAATTAATTTTAAAGTTTTTAATTTAAAAATGTGTTAATTTGGTTTCGGTTTATGATTTATTTACAAAAAGAAGGGTACACATACATGAATAACCGCTGAATGTTTATTACATTTTGAAGAGACTATTCAGGCTCAGTCTAGGAATGTATTACAACTAAGTTACAAATTCTGATAGCACATTTAGGTTCAACAGTTTATCAGATAGACTTTAACGGAAAGAGTAACAACTAGAGAGTACATTCTGTACATGTCATGGTTATCTTGTATATGTTCCAATGTTTTCTAAAGGTGCATGGGAGGGGGAGGGATCCTAGACAATTTGGGGGCGCTATGCAGGGCCGGCTTTAGCACTAGGCATACCGGGCATTTGCCCAGGGCCGCCAAATTCAAAGGGGCCGCCAATTTTGTAAAAATTATTGAAAAAAAATGTAAAAAATCACAAATTATTTACAATGTTTTAAAAATTTAAAAACACGATTTTTATTTTATTTTCGTTCAATAGCTGGCGCAAACTAACGATCACAATAATATCATTGTTATTAACCCTTTACCCTAGTTTACTCTGTCAAGCAGGACCGGGTGTACTGTTTCTGTTGTAAACTTTTTTCTAACGCTTCTAACTCATTTTCCTCTGACGGTTATAATAACTGGAAACATTTTCTTGCAGTTGTCAGCCTTCATGAAACATCATGTAACCACATCACCGCGCAGATAAACTGGATCGAAATTGAGAATATATTGAATTTAAATATAACGATTGATAAAGAAACTATTAGATTAATGAATGCAGAAAAAATTCATTGGCGTGGTGTACTTGAAAAGCTGTTAGCTATTATCCAATATTTGGCTAAAAATAATCTTGCATTTCGAGGAACAAATGAAAATTTGAATTGTGCTAACAATGGAAATTTTTTGGGATTGGTAGAGCTGTTAGCTAAATTTGATCCCGTTTTGCAAGAACATCTTCGCAGAATAAACAATAATGAAATTCATGATCACTAATTAGGTAAAACCATGCAAAATGAATTTCTGCATTGGATCAGCCAGAGAATTTTTAAGAAAATTGTAGCCAGCATTATTGAATCAAAGTATTATTCTGTCATGTTAGATTGTACTCCGGATATTAGCCACCAAGAGCAAATGACATTAATCATTCGGTATGTTGAAATAAACGAACAAACTGTGAATATTGTGGAGCGATTTGTAGGTTTTATACCAACCGAAAATAGCACTGGAATCGGACTAGTTAATGCATTTTTACAAAAACTTGATGAACTGAGTATGTCAATCGCAAACTGTCGTGGCCAAGGATACGATAATGGCGCAAACATGCGGGGTTGTAATAAAGGAGTTCAATCCAGAATTTTGCAAATAAACAAACGAGCATTGTTTGTGCCATGCGGTTGTCACAGTTTGAACTTGCTTCTTGGAGATATGGCTCAATCCTCTGTAGTTGCTAAATCTTTTTTTGGTATTGTTCAGCAAATTTATGTTGTATTTTCTGCATCAGTTCAAAGATGGCAAATCCTAAAAAAACATGTGAAAAATCTTATAGTGAAACCATTGTCCGACACTAGATGGGAGTGTAAAGTGAGCAGTGTAAAAGCCATTCGCTATCAAATTGGTGATATATACGACGCATTAGTTGAGGTCTCAGAAAAGCTAATGATCCAAAATGCAGAACAGAAGCTAATTCTCTAGCAAAAGAGTTAAAAAAAACTTCACGTTCCTTGTAACATTGTCAGTTTGGTATGAATCGCTAAATAAAATAAATTTGCTAAGACGATGCAGCGTGATAACATAGAATTGGATCTAAATTTGGAGCTACTACAAAAGTTGCGTGAGTTTCTTATTTCGTTCAAAGAAAATGGCTTCCAGGCATCGGAAATTGCAGCAAAGGCATTAACAGTAGAGCTGGAAATGAGTGATGACGAAATGGGTTTTCCAGCAATTGTTACTTCTTTGAGACGAAAAAGAGTTAAAAAACAGTTTTTATATGAAGATGAATCAGTGCAAGATCCCAGAGAAAACTATCGGATAGGTTTCTTCAACGTGTTGATGGATCAAGCTATAATGTCTTTTAATGAACGATTTGAACATTTAACCCAATTTAACAATAATTTTAGATTCCTCTTTAAAATTTCAGACTTGAAAAATCGTGACGACGCAATGCTAAAAAAACAGTGCAAAACCTTACATGAAGTATTCTCTGGTGTTAGCAATTCTGCCTCTGCGCATTTACCAATCACGGAAATCGATAGTGACATCCAGGAACTCAATTTATTTACTGAACTAAAAACGTTAACTTTTGCCATACCTGAAGGTACATCTCCACTTGACGTGTTAAAGTATATTAATGCACACCGATTAAATGAGGTCTTTCCATATGTTACAAATGCTTTACGCATTTCGTTAACAATACCTGTTACTGTTGCATCAGCAGAACGCAGTTTTTCAAAATTAAAGTTAATTAAAACTTATTTGCGCTCCACAATGACGCAAGATAGGCTGGTAGACCTTGCCCTGATTTCCATTGAGAATGATATAGCATCATCGTTGGATTATGCAAGTTTAATTGGCGAATTTTAAGCATAAAGTGTAGAAAAATTGTCCTGTAAATAAACCTAACTATTAAATTTCATAATTCTGAACACAATATTCTTTCGTCTATTAATTAATTATTAATAATAAAAAATCGTTTACTAGTGTCACTATCTAGTCCAACTTTGCTGTTCATGATTACTATATAAAATTAATATGTAGAGGGGCCGCCATTTTTACTTTTGCCTAGGGCCGCCAAATATCTAAGGCCGGCTCTGGCGCTATGTTTTCAAAATGATTACCCATTTAATAATCTGTTTCCTCCCCTATCCCGATGCTAGTTACTCTTTTAGTACTTAGATTACTTTGATAAGAAAATGATGATTGGGGGGGGGGGTGATAATGCAGATAAACCCTAACTAAGTTATAATCAGGGTGGTAATGCAGATAAATCCTAATTAAATTATAAACAGGCTGGTAATGCAGATAAACCCTAACTAAATTATAAACAGGCTGGTAATGCAGATAAACCCTAACTAAATTATAATCAGGGTGGTAATGCAGATAAACCCTAACTCAATTATAATCAGCCTGTTAATGCAGATAAACCCTAACTAAATTATAAACAGTCTGGTAATGCAGATAAACTCTAACTAAATTATAATCAGGGTTGTAATGCAGATAAACCCTAACTAAATTATAATCAGCCTGGTAATGCAGATAAACCCTAACCAAAGTACACGTCTAAATCAGGAACGTGTTTTTTTAAAACAGATTTCACTGAAAGAAATTTTAAATAAAAAGTCATTGCACCAGAGGCGTAGTGAGGGGTTGGCAAGGGGATGGGCATCATGCAACGGGCGCTACACACAAAGGGGCGCCAAATGGTATATTTTACAGATAATGTTATACGGTTTTCGAATAGGGGGCGCTAAAAAGGTATTAACAAGGTATTGTGCCCCGGGCGCAAGTTAAGCTCGCTACGACACTGTATTGCACAAGTTTAAAAGTAATCACAAAAAAAGCTTTAAAAAATATCACAGTGAACCAAGTAACACACACTGATAACATAATTAAAAAAATGTTCCACATCATTGACGTCAATTAAATTACATCTGTGTACAGCCACAGTCGTGATGTTATATAGGCCAGTATATTTTGTACTGATAAATGTATGATCCATGTACCCACTTCCTGGTCAATTAACGAGCTGTGAATCTATAGGCAATCTTTAAAATCAATGTCAGTTTTTGTGGCCCTAGTCAGAACATAAACAATGAGCCCTTTGTTTGTTTTTATTAAGTTTCCTTCTGTTTGTTCTGCTCTCCACGACCTGGCAGCTCTCATGCGATGTAGTCATTGGAGGGTTAAACTGTTCATTGTCTTTGTTGGCAATAATTAACTGCGGGTTAAATTGTTCATAGTCTTTGTCGGCAATAACTAACTGTGGGTTATACTGTTCATTGATGGCTGGTTATAGTTCTCCAACGGGCTAACAGGGGAAAAGAAGAGGAGGGGGTATTGGTACAAAAATGACTGTTACGAATGTTCTAAATAAAAACATTGATGGGCAATGGTAGATAGAACGTACATCCACCTGATTGTCCGAAGATCAAATGTTCCATTGTTAAACTAATCAACAGCTAGGACTTCACTCATGCCGTACAGGTCCATATTGCCTTAAAACTTAAGTTGAATGCATTCTCTCCTACCGCCATGTGTTAACTCTTATTCATCTGTCCCAAGAAGTTTAAGCTCTCCGGCCGCTAGCTAGATAAATTAACCTAATATGTGATTCTAACTCATTTAACTACGACCTGCTTGCAACGTACGGCCCGTAAAGATGTTTGATCCGGCCGTTCTATCACATTTGTGACGTGTACATTTTATGTTTATCATTTCCTATAAAAACTCCACCCATCCGCTCTTGATCACACTCTTCTGTCAGATTGTGGTTCGCGGTTTAAAATTATGTTCCTAGTCATCTTAAGTCTACACAAACCTATTTCATTACGTACCCTGAGGGTGCAACCATTAAATACCAAATGAAATGAATGGACTAGCTGTAGATTTAATTTAATGGTTAACTTATCTTCTACAAAGTTTCTTGCAATACAATTTTTAAAACAATTAACGTGTTTTAAAGAATTGGTTGTTTTTAAAAAAATACTTTAATGTTTACTGTATTAATCATTTTATAACTACTTTAGTGTTTTAATGTTTTGGTAGTTTTTAAAGTAGGCCTACCAGTCTTCAAGTTTGAGGGAGAATAATCCAAAAAAAAAAAATCTTTACTTGTATTGGACAAAATTCCAGTTGTAGTGTGGTGGTTTGGTAGTTTGGTGGTGTAGTAGTGTGGTGGTGTAGTAGTGTGGTGGTTTGGTAGTTTGGTGGTGTAGTAGTGTGGTGGTGTAGTAGTGTAGTGGTGTGATAGTGTGGTGGTTTGGTAGTGTGGTGGTGTAGTAGTGTGGTGGTGTAGTAGTGTGGTGGTGTAGTAGTGTGGTGGTGTAGTAGTGTGGTGGTGTAGTGGTGTGGTGGTGTAGTGGTGTGGTAGTATGGTGGTGTGGTGGTGTAGTAGTGTGGTGGTGTAGTAGTTTGGTGGTGTAGTAGTGTAGTTGTGTGATAGTGTGGTGGTGTGGTAGTATGGTGGTGTGGTGGTGTGGTAGTGTGGAGGTGGGGTGGTGTGGTATTGTGGTGGTGTGGTAGTATGGTGGTGTGGTGTTGTAGTAGTGTGGTGTTGTGGTAGTATGGTGGTGTGGTAGTTTGATGGTGTGGTAGTGTGGTAGTGTGGTGGTGTGGTAGTGTAATGGTGTAGTAGTGTGGTGGTGTAGTGGTGTGGTGGTGTAGTGGTGTGGTGGTGTAGTGGTGTGGTAGTGTAGTAGTGTGGTGGTGTAGTAGTGTGGTGGTGTAGTAGTGTGGTGGTGTGGTAGTGTAGTGGTGTGGTAGTATGGTGGTGTGGTGGTTTGGTGCTGTGGTAGTATGGTGGTGTGGTGGTTTGATAGTTTGGTGGTGTTGTAGTGTGGTGGTGTAGTATTGTGGTGGTGTACAAGTGTAGTGGTGTGGTAGTATGGTGGTGTGGTGGTGTAGTAGTGTGGTGGTGTGGTAGTGTGGTGGTGTAGTAGTGTAGTGGTGTGATAATGTGGTGGTGTGGTAGTGTGCATGTGTGATAGTGTGGTGGTGTGGTGGTGTGATGCTGTGGTGGTGTGGTAGTGTGGAGGTGTGGTGGTGTGGTTTTGTGGTGGTGTGGTAGTGTGGTGGTGTGGTGGTGTAGTAGTGTGGTGGTGTGGTAGTGTGATGTTGTGGTAGTGTGGTAGTGTGGTGGTGTGGTAGTGTGGTGGTGGGGTAGTGTGGTGGGGTGGTGGTGTAGTAATGTGGTGGTGTAGTAGTGTGGTGGTGTGGTAGTGTGGTGGTGTAGTAGTGTGGTGGTGTGGTGTTGTGGTAGTGTGGTGGTATTGTGTGCGGTTGTGTGGTAGTATGGTGGTGTGGTAGTATGGTGGTGTGGTAGTGTGATGGTGTGGTAGTGTGATGGTGTGGTAGTGTGGTGGTGTGGTGGTGTGGTAGTGTGGTGGTGTAGTAGTGTGGTGGTGTGGTGGTATGGTGGTGTGGTGGTGTAGGAAACTGCTCCTCATTACACTTCTTTGTGCGTATGACCTGTGGTGTGAAGAGCTATTCGGGCGATGACAACGTTTTTAAGGTTTTTAGGCAAAGGTACATTGGGATGTCCTAAGGAATGGTACATTTGAGGTTCCTAGGGAATAGTACATTTGACGGAGTGGTACATTTGAGGGTCTTTACTCTTTACATAGGCTACCACTAGCAAATATTGAGTGCCAAATAATCTGAAAGTTCGGATCCACACATTAAAATTTCACTTCTTCAGACTTTCTAATTGTATTATTATAAACCTTTTATGATTTCCTCTCTCTTCTTTTCAGTCTTGTGTTGAAGACATTACGCAAGTGATTTTTCTCCTTTATAAAGTCATAATAATGGGAGGGGGGGTACTATCAGATAAAAAAGGAAAACAAGCAATTAAGCCTGTTCCATTCTGGACACAGGACGTGTTAGAGCATTTTCGTATTATGTATCAGTACGTATGCTATCTTTCAATAAATATTTGTAAATTTTGTAAATGTTTATAAATTCCATTGTGTAATGCATATATCTGAAAAAAGATATTAAAAAGACGTTTTCTTATGTTTGAAAACAAAATTATTTTCTCTTAAATCTAACTACAAGTGGTTTGTGGTTACTGAAATAGGAATCATAATTGAAAACATTCGAAATTATAGTCATTTAATCGTCCGAAAAATCCGTCAATTGTTGCATAGCTCTGATACTTTCAATTAAACTCAGAACACAAGCTTACTATTTCATTTGATGAGTTTCTTAATAAATCTTGGTGAAACTACGTGCTGCAGTATTTTGCACCAAATGAATGGGTTATTGAACGTACAAGGTGTATATATAATATATAAGCCTATTAGGAGCCCTGAAGCCCGGCCCTCAGAGGTCCTGTCGCGAAATGAACTTTTGATGTACACATGGCAGGCCAAGACCTACAAAATGATATATACATCATGGGTCTAGGACTTATAGTTGCTGAGAATGGGCGCTCCTTTATTAATATAGCTTATATAGTAAATAAACGGTACCATGCCCCCTTTTACGGCCCTCAGAGGTCAGATCGCGAAATGGAAAAAAGTCATTTCTTGGCAGGCCAAGACCTACAAATGATATATACATCATGGGTCTAGGACTTATGGTTGTTGAGATCTAGGGTGTACACGGACGGACAGACAGACAAAACGGGGACAATAGAGCATTTTTTTTCAAAAAGGCTCTAAAAAACAAGCAAAAATTAAGTCTGTAAAAACAGGACGTTTAAGAGCATTTTCATGTATAATAGAGAGGGAAGTAAGTCATGTTTAATAACTGTTACAAAAATAAATAATGATTACGCCCCTTTGTTTAGCTTATAATCTATATATAATATATAAGCTCCTTAGGAACCCTGAATCCCGGCCCTGAGAGGTCCTATCGCGAAATGAACTTTTGATGCACACATGGCAGGCCAAGACCTACAAAATGATATATACATCATGGGTCTAGGACTTATGGTTGTTGAGATCTAGGGTGATGACGGACAGACAGACAGACAGACAAAACGGGGACAATAGAGCATTTTTTTTCGCAAATGCTCTAAAAACATCAACAGCATTGACAGTAAGTTTTGGAGTTTTGTTGACGTCTTTTGTGTACATTTTCTGGTTGTCCAAAAATTACAGTTTTGTGTTGAAAGAGAATTAAGTCAGCGTTATATAAGATACAATAAGACAGAATTCAGTTTTAAAACTTCGCTGCGTATATTTGTAATAAAATGCCACAAGAGCTTTTACGTTCTATTAAAGTCTCTGTAGGGATGCATCTCTATAAGATTAGAATTCTATACATCTCTATAAGATAGATTCTATGCATCTCTATAAGATAGATTCTATACATCTCTATAAGATAGATCTATACATCTCTATAAGATAGATCTATACATCTCTATAAGATAGATTCTATCAACTACTAATGGAAAGGTTTTATGGTGCACTTATGTTGCTGCTGCAATATTCGAGAGTACTGTGATATTGAAGACCACGTGGTAAATACTCAGGCGACTAATACACCCTCTCGACTAGTACATTTACTAGTACAATGTCTACACTCTCGACTAGTACATTGACTTGTACAATGTCTACACTCTCGACTAGTACATTCACTAGTACAATGTCTACACTCTTGACGAGTACAATGTCCACCATCTCAACTGTGTGTATCAGTGTTTTGTATTTAACAACCTCAACAAAAATCAGCTCACAGTCCTGATTCTGAGCATCTCAGATTTTTCCTCTTACAAACAAAAATCGCGTTCTCGCAGAAAATACACCGCGCATTGGTCCGTGTATAATAGAAATACAACAATACACTCAACATATTTAAACTTATTTATGTATTTATTTATACATGCAGGCACACGTATTGATTATCTAGCACAACACACATCACATTTAAAAGGGCAGCAAGTGGTTCTGTTGTCCTACTGGAGTTAATCCATCGGAATTTTTCTCCATTGTGTTAATCCAAGTGTAACGATGTCAATTTCGGTCGATGGTTGGAAATAGACTCAATAATTCAGTGACCCTGAGACATATTTAATTTAGAGCTGGTGGGTTTAAATAGTACTGTTGATCGAAGTTGGTGAGGAATTAACAGAGTAGACAACGTAATTCGGTTGTTGGAACAGGAGTTAAGTGACATGTCTTACTTTTTTTTATTTACTTAGTTATCTATCATATATCTCTGTCTATCTATCTCATATATCTCTGTCTATCTATCTCATATATCTCTGTCTATCTATCTCATATATCTCTGTCTATCTATCTCATATATCTCTGTCTATCTATCTCATATATCTCTTTCTATCTATCTCATATATTGTCTTTCATTATATATCTGTAGGTCAGTTTATCTACTAGCTTTTACAGATGTCCTTCACTCTGTCACAGAGGATGTATGTCTGGTCACATATATCGTGTTGAAATATGTAATTGCTTTTTCCCGTGTAAAGTGTTTGTTTTTAATGTCTTACGCAAATTGAGCAAGTTGAGATAAACATTGTTTGGTTGAAAGAATTATGATACCCAAAAAATAATTAGAATCACAATAAAAGAACTAAAGTGAAATAACGTGAAAAAGAGATGAGATGTGTGAAGTAATATAAAGAGATGAGATGTGTGAAATAATATAAAGAGATGAGATATCGAAAGAGAAGCACACGTCATATTTCAGCAACAAACTTGACCTAAATAGTTCCAACGTCATCGATAAATTGATTATATATTTTGTACTTAATGAGGTGATGTAGTCATTGTTGGATAAATGACACATAAAAACCCCTTAAAACAGTATGTATTCAGAGCCGCTTCTAGCCTATTTGTCGCCCAGGTGCACAAAGTTGTTTCCGCCCTCATGATGAATAATACATTGATTTAGACCTAAATCTATTTTTAAATTTACATGTAAGAATCATTTTGAAATACTTTATATACGAAATCTAAAACAATAGGCCTTTGGCTTCATAGTTTTATTTCTCGGTTCAAGCTGTAGCCGAACATCAGATGTCGCACTGGGACGTTTATTACCACCTTTGACCAATAGGATGGCTGGACTCTGACATTATTTGCAATCACCTTCTCTGTCTCTTTTAAATCGTATCTTCTCAGAGGAGAATTGGGGTTTGCCAGAGTTCTGGGAACAGAAGGGTATATAACAGAAGGGTATATAACAGAAGGGTATATAACAGAAGGGTATATAACAGAAGGGTATATAACAGAAGGGTATATAACAGAAGGGTATATAACAGAAGGGTATATGGGCCCTGACGTTTCGACCCCGGAGTTTCTCGACCAACGGACGCGCAGACTATTACAGTCTCGGACAGTTTGACATAGTTTGGACACATTTACAACCCTAATGTTGCTTTTGGTTCGATGCTGTTGATGTTAGGTAGGAGAGTTAAACCTTATAGTGAAAACTTGTAGGTAGATCCAACGACTTAGACCTGATAGTACAGGTGGAAACTTGTAGGTAGATCCCACGCTTTTTGTGTTTTTTGATAAGATCAGCACGGAATGTGCCTGTGTTATTGTCACAACTACTGTGACGAAATCTTTCCATTCGACCAATCATCTGCCCCCTACCCACTACTGTAAATAACCGTCTGTTGTTATGGACTGGCAAGCTGTTCGACTCTGCAAAGAGAATTTTATTTCCGGTAGGCAAAATTATTATCGTACGTCGTCCAAGGCAGTGGTCCCCAACCTTTTTCTCGCCACATGGAAAGTCGCACAATCACGAGAGAAATAAATAAAAAGGAAATAATTTAATGTTTCTATTTTAACCATTCATATTCATTGCCTGTCACACTCCCACACCCCCCCCCCCTTCCCGACATTATTTAATAAGTGAACAATCCCTGTGACAAAAATGTAAAACAGGTCTGGCTGCCCAATCTGGACAATGGTAGCATTCAGTTCCTTGGTAGTCAGTGCTGCTGAGAAAAGCGGTTTAAATCTTACACAGATGACACGTGGTCCAATAAGTTCGCGTGACGTCCCGTCTGAGCTGTACTGTCAAGGACTCATAGCAAGCTGTCTCCACCAGGTAGTGAATGTGGTGGTATCGATCAATGTGACCTTCTTTATATAATATATTTGCTTGAACCCATCTTGATAAGGTGAACACACCTTATGGCGTTCACTTACTATGATGGCGGTACTCTTTGTTTATACTCGGCTTCTCTACTTTCTATCAAATCGGAATCTGCTAATACATACAGAAAACAACAACATTAATGGGATACTAGTGAACAATCAAATCAACCTGAGATTGCTCAGAAAAGGTATGAACTATTTTTGTTATAAAAGGCGATAGTTTTAATATTTTTGTTGCTCATTTATAATCTCGGACCCATGCGTAATCTGGTAACTGCGTTTTTTGGACAGTACGTCATATCCGGTAGTAGTTTATTTTATTTCTAAAACGAAATATTTTGTCGCTTAAATTGATGTAAACAAATTATTTTAACGATAAAAAGAAAAGGTATTGTGATAAACTGCACTAGGACTGTGTATATTTATTATACCATCATCTAGCTACTTTCTTTACTACTTGACTTTTGATTTAACATTTTAAATTCTGTGAAATCAATGGTTACAAAAAAAGCGTAACTGAAGAGGTAAAATTAAATCAGAAAATTATTTAATAGCATTAAAAAAGAAAACGAAATTTTATTTAGATAGTTGAGTTTGAGTTACTGAACATCAATGGGGCTATGGTGATAGTGTTAATGGCACTAAAAACTAGTTTAAGCAATTGGCAATGGAATCAACATAGAGAAACAATGGGTAGTAAGAAATGTTAAAAACTAATTTTTATGACTAAAAAGATTATTTCCCAGCTTTTACAGGTCTGCATTAGTGACTCTATGTAGTAAACGTTCGAAACTTTTATGGTCAGGTATCATAGGTCATATTTCATAATCTAATTGATTCAAATGATGATCTAGTATTTCATAATCTAATTGATTCAAATGATGATCTAGTATTTCATAATCTAATTGATTCAAATGATGATCTAGTATTTCATAATCTAATTGATTCAAATGATGATCTAGTATTTCATAATCTAATTGATTCAAACGACTTTGAAGAATGAGATGTTATTTCTCTCAGATTCTATAAACCACTAATGGGACGGTATATATAGTGCCCTTCTTTCATCCCCATCATAGTGCAACGGCCATGTTGGCACCACGGGAGACATAAGTAAGTGACTGAGACTCACCGGGAGACGAACCCGTGACCCACAGTAACTGAGTGGTGGTCGATCGCTTGCAATGGTTGAGCTGGACAAGGTGGCCATTGGTATTTCATTTCTTAACTGACTGTAGTTTGGACGGTAAAGGAGCGGCATTGTTGAAGTCTGACCCATGCGACCCCGCTAATGAAGCCACTGCCCTGAGATGTTTGTGCTTCAATACGTTCTTCACAGGGCTGCCAACTATGATCATTTACACTCAGATCGTGATATTGTTTAGCGATACAGTGATTAGAAAATGATATCTTAACACTAGGATTAGATTTTATTAAATTTTTAGTTCGACTTACGGTATTTTTTATTTGGCTTTTAATTTTTATAACTAGATGTGTTCATTTATTTGTATATAAATTAGTAGCGAACGAATTTGACAGTCCTAGTTCTATTACATCGACATTCTTAGTTCTACATTGACAGTCCTAGCTCTAGATTGACAGTCTTAGTTCTACAATGACAGTCTTAGTTCTACATTGACAGTCTTAGTTCTACATTGACATTGTTTCATTGTTATTGGTTGTTATTGTTTATTTTACTTTTGTCAAATCGCACAACCTGTAATATGATACCAAAGGTGAATGGACTTCTATAATTCGATACTCCACTGCTGATAAAAAAGCTTAATTATCTTTTCTCTCTATTTCTCTAGGTGAGAACTATTTACGGATGAGTTCTTTCTTCATCATCATGTAGTACGCCACCATCCTTCACCTCACTGTTACCATAGCAACCAATAGTACAAAATGGCAGCGGCGGTCGTGGCCCAGTCCATGGAGGACAGTCTTCACCACACCAGGCCAACCAATCTCAGCGCGGAGTCGAAACTGACCACCGAGGTGGACTACCAAGACAACCCGGAGGAAGAACCATTGCTGCTGGAAGGGAAAGATGCTTCCACTGTTCATGTCGACCAACGCCAGAATAAAAACCTCATTTCCGATCTGGCCAAGGCGGACACGGCCGAGTCCATCGGGGACAGTCTGGTGTCGTCAGGCTTAAGGCACAAGGCGGAACCTGCAAGCGGCTTTCAATCCGCCAATAAGAAAAGTAAAGCGAGGAAGACCGACGACACCTATGAGGACATTTGGCTCAGGGGTGAGATGCTGGCGTCCTACAGACAAGAAAAGAACACCAGTGCAGGGGCGAGCAGCAGCGATCCCAGAGAGGCAGTTAGTTCACCTGTAGTTGATGTCTCAAGGGCGCTAGGGGTGGAGTCCCATCAAAGGCCAGGTCGAACGTTTCGCAGCTCCGCGTTGCAGGGGTCCCAGAAGGTCACGCTGGATGGGAGTGAGTACTCTCAGTACTGGCGTGGTGAGGTCAAGGTCATCGGACCAGAAGAGCTGCAAAAAGAATCTTCCTTGTCTGGGATAGAGGTGTGTATTGCAAATAGTTTGTTTCTTTTCTTTAGGCCAACTTTATGCTTTACTTTTAGAAGTCTACCATGTTAAATAATTGTTTGCAATACAAATATTTCAGAGAATTTAAAAGTAGAGCTTGAGAAAAAAAGTAAAAAAAAAAACAACAAAAATTTTCTGTCATGTCATATATTTTTTTGTCGAATGTCCTTTCAAAATTAACGAACATGTAAAAATCATTGTCCTATTGAACCAGAATTTTCTATAAAATGTTTTTTTAAGTGTTGACTGTGTTTCTTGTCCAACAATTATAGACAATCTCTATGGTGGTTCCCGTTGCTCAGAGCCTGAAAGCCATAGAACAAACCATGTTGTCTACAGCCATAATGTCAGCCATCATCAAGGGAGACCATCCTCTGGTACTGGAGTGCCTTAAGCAGGGAGAGAACTTTAACATGGTTTGCTCCAGAACGTGGGTTCAAAGTTGATTCAGTTTTAAACAGTTTGTAAACATTGGCTGATTCCAGGCTATTAGCTTAGTGAAGAATATACATTAGTGGAGAATACAAATTAGTGAATAATGTAAATTAGCAAAAAATATAAATTAAGTTAGTGAGGAATTTAAATTATTGAAGATTATAATTTAAATTAATGCCGAATGTATACATTAGTGAAGAATATCTGTTAGGGAAGGGTTTTAACTAATAAAAAATGTCAATAATTGGAGAATGTCAATGAATTGTTCCTCTCTCATTCAGGGCCAAGTCTTACCTTCATGTTGTTACGATGATTGCCTCACCTGAGCAGGAGGTTAGGTTTGTGCCCATAGTTTTTCAACTCTCCAATGCTGGCATAGACTTGAACAAACGTGACATATCAGGGGCAACTGCCGTTAAAATCGCTGTCACAAGGAGACTGCCACAAGTGAGACAAATGTTGCTTGCATCAAGAAAGTTTCCATTGTAGTTTTTATATATGTCCTAACTTGACAATTTTTGTGTTCTACAATTGACTTGAAATATTGATAGGCTATAGGTGGTGGGGGCGAGAAGTCGTGCTGTAGACACATTGTTCAAACGGTCATTGATATAGGCCTACGTCTGTGCTAACTACAATAACTCTGTTAAATCGTTTCCATTGTGTATGCGTGTGTATGTGTATGTGTGTGAGTGTGTGTGTGTTTATCTCTATATGCCATATTCTCTGTACTTAATACGTTATCACCAAAAATATAATTTCACTTTTTTTATCCATTTCAATTTGTATTTACTAAATGGATTGAACCAAACAAACAAACAACTGTTGAATTGTTCATTTATTCTAGATATTGGCGGCGCTACTTAAATGTGGGGCCGAGTTCACTGAAGATGACCAATACTGTCTGGAACAGGTCAAAGGCGTTGCCAAGTCTGAGATGATGGAGCTGGTCCGTAGATTGACCCCATCCTATTGGGTCGCAGTGCATGACCCAACGCCTTTTAAGGTTCGATTACAAATGTAAATGTTATCGATATTGTATCAGTAAATACAAGCTATTATTGCTCCATTGAATTGATATATTCTATTTATTTATGGTCATAGTTAATTTGTTACATTGATTGCTTTCACAGAAACAACAGCCATAATAAATACTATTCGACACAATACATACCATTTGACATAATAAATACTATTCGACACAATACATACCATTTGACATCTCTATAGTTATAAGACGCATTTGTTGTCTGTCTGTCTGTCTGTTCCCTTATAACTCAAGATCCAGACAACCAAATAACGTGAAATTTGTTACACATACACATAATTACATGGGGAAGGTTATAGGACAGGTTTCGTTTCATCTCGATGGGTAGTTTAATTGTAATTAATTATTTTAGTATTTTACTATATTAAAGTAATCTCGACGGCGCCATAAATAAAACTCTTCTGTGACGTCATTTCCTGATGATACATTTTTAAAAGAGGGGTAACTTCTGGAAACTCCAATTGTAAACATGATGAAATCAATAGTCATATCTATTTACCTATCGTTTTATGTATTCAGAATATTAAAATTAAAGGTGCACTTTAATAAACCGAAATACGTTAATTAAAATGTTTCTGTGACATTATTAACATTATTAATACAATATCAATGGGTAGTTTTAATGTAATTAATGATTTTAGTATTTTACTATATTAAAGTACTCACTGTATGGGATCGCCTTCACTATAAATAAAAATCCTCTGTGACGTCATTTCCCGATGATGAACTTGCGCGTGGGTGCTTTAAATGTTATTTCATTCAAATTCTATCAATGCACAGGGAATTCCCTATATTCGCGCACCAAGTGAATGTGTAATTGAACGGACGGAGAAGAAAGGGTTAGGGACGGAAAAAAAAATATTGTTGTTTTTTTTTTTCATGCTGCAAGTACCCGGCTTTGCCCGGGATTAAAATAAGGTTTTCTGTTTATTTAAGAAGCGTAATTTGACTTTTAATTGTACAGAGAGAGGGAGGGGGGGAGAGAGATGAAGAGAGAGGGGGGCAAAGAGGGAGATGGAAGGAGGGGGCAGGGAGGGGGAGAGAAGGAGGGAGGGAAAGGGAGAGAGGTGGTAGGGAGAGAGATAAAGGGGGAGGGATGGAGAGGGATCGTTGGAGAGAGAGGGAGAGAGAAAGGGAGGGAAGGAAAGAGAAAGGAAGGGAGGGAGAGCGGGAGTAGGGAGGGAGAGAGAGGGAGGGAGGGAGAGAGAGAGGGAGGGAGAGAGGGGCAGGAAGGGAGAGAGGGGGGAGGAGGAAGGGAGGAAGGTGGAGAGAGGGGGGACGGGGGTGAGAGAAGGAGGGAGGGAGATAGGGAGAGAGAGTTAGAGAGGGAAAGAGAGGGAGGGAGGGAGAAAGGGAGGGAGGGAAAGAGAAAGGGAGAGAGGGGGTAGGGAAGGAAAGAGGGGGAGGGAGAGAGAGAGGAAGGGAGAGAGGGGGTAGGGAGAAAACAAAAGGTAAACAGAAAACCTTATTTTAAACCCGGGCAAGCCGGGTACTTGCAACTAGTAATAAATAATTTTCTCTGTAACTTTTCGGGGGATCCCAGAGCAAAACATTCAGGTTGGGGGAGGGGGGGGGAAGGTGCCGAGGAACAAACTGAATATCGGGGCACCAGGCAAAAAACTGTCAAATTCAAAGCTATTATTTATTCGTCCCAAAAATTTTTTTTTATAAGTTGGGTCTTCTCAAATGGCCAGTATTTTAGTACTGGTCACTGAAATATGCTCAGACATCCATTTCTCGTAGGGTGACAGTTACAATGTAAGCCTAACATATTGTGAGATTATTCTGTAGAATGTTTTCAAAACTACATAAATACTGGGAAGAGTAGAAACATGGTAGACAGTCGAGCATCTACACCACTCGGCTACTAAATATCAATGTATTTCTCTGTCGAAATAGTAGTTTTTATATGACCAAGTTTAATAAATCGATTTTTTTTCTAGACCATAAGGCGTTACAAACCTGAAACATTTCATCACCAGAAGGGGCCACCGACAGTGCCACGTAAAGACGTTCTCTGTCCCTGTGCCAAGATATTTAGCTCAGCCCCCCACCACCTCATCCTCAGAAGAATTTTTATTTGTAAATAATTTATTTTAATACATTGATGGTTGGCTTCCAAATATCTTCTAACAATACTAACTGTGGTGTATTTGATCAATTATTTTGTCGTTAGGTGCAGTTCAAAAATGATGTAATGTTTTATTTTTAATATTCGACCTGTCCTTCCCCCTTATAGTTTAGCGTCACAGTGCGTCATTCCTGAGTACGTCACTCTTCAGTGCGTCATTCCTGAGTACGTCACTCTTCAGTGCGTCATTCCTGAGTACGTCACTCTTCAGTGCGTCATTCCTGAGTACGTCACTCTTCAGTGCGTCATTCCTGAGTACACGTCACCTCTTCAGTGCGTCATTCCTGAGTACGTCACTCTTCAGTGCGTCATTCCTGAGTACGTCACCTTCAGTGCGTCATTCCTGAGTACGTCACTCTTCAGTGTGTCATTCCTGAGTACGTCACTCTTCATTCCTGTACGTCACTCTTCAGTGATCATTCCTGAGTACGTCACTCTTCAGTGCGTCATTCCTGAGTACGTCACTCTTCAGTGCGTCATTCCTGAGTACGTCACTCTTCAGTGCGTCATTCCTGAGTACGTCACTCTTCAGTGCGTCATTCCTGAGTACGTCACTCTTCAGTGCGTCATTCCTGAGTACGTCACTCTTCAGTGCGTCATTCCTGAGTACGTCACTCTTCAGTGCGTCATTCCTGAGTACGTCACTCTTCAGTGCGTCATTCCTGAGTACGTCACTCTTCAGTGCGTCATTCTTTGTTTCTGAGTACGTCACTCTTCAGTGCGTCATTCCTGAGTACGTCACTCTTCAGTGCGTCATTCTGAGTACGTCACTCTTCAGTGCGTCATTCCTGAGTACGTCACTCTTCAGTGCGTCATTCCTGAGTACGTCACTCTTCAGTCGTCATTCCTGAGTACGTCACTCTTCAGTGCGTCATTCCTGAGTACGTCACTCTTCAGTGCGTCATTCCTGAGTACGTCACTCTTCAGTGCGTCATTCCTGAGTACGTCACTTTTCAGTGCGTCATTCCTGAGTACGTCACTCTTCAGTGCGTCATTCCCGAGTACGTCACTCTTCAGTGTCATTCGTACGTCACTTCAGTGCGTCATTCCTGTGCGTCGCTATTCCTGGAGTAATGTCGTGCGTCATTCTGAGTACGTCACTCAGTGCGTCATTCAGTGCGTCATTCCCGAGTACGTCACTCTTCAGTGCGTCATTCCTGAGTACGTCACTCTTCAGTGCGTCATTCCTGAGTACGTCACTCTTCAGTGCGTCATTCCTGAGTACGTCACTCTTCAGTGCGTCATTCCTGAGTACGTCACTCTTCAGTGCGTCATTCCACGCTACCTTTCAGTGCGTCATTCCTGTACGTCACTCTTCAGTGCGTCATTCCTGAGTACGTCACTCTTCAGTGCGTCGTCACTCTTCAGTGCGTCATTCCTGAGTACGTCACTCTTCAGTGTCATTCCTGAGTACGTCATTCCTGCTCCTGAGTACGTCACTCTTCAGTGCGTCATTCCTGCAAGTACGTCACTCTTCAGTACATCATTCCTGAGTACGTCACTCTTCAGTGCGTCATTCCTGAGTACGTCACTCTTCAGTGCGTCATTCCTGAGTACGTCACTCTTCAGTGCGTCATTCCTGAGTACGTCACTCTTCAGTGCGTCATTCCTGAGTACGTCACTCTTCAGTGCGTCATTCCTGAGTACGTCACTCTTCAGTGCGTCATTCCTGAGTACGTCACTCTTCAGTGCGTCATTCCCGAGTACGTCACTCTTCAGTGCGTCATTCCTGAGTACGTCACTCTTCAGTGCGTCATTCCTGAGTACGTCACTCTTCAGTGCGTCATTCCTGAGTAATGTCACTCTTCAGTGCGTCATTCCTGAGTACGTCACTCTTCAGTGCGTCATTCCTGAGTACGTCACTCTTCAGTGCGTCATTCCTGAGTACGTCACTCTTCAGTGCGTCATTCCTGAGTATTTTTTTAATATCGTCTTCTCTCTTCTAGTATCGTTTCATTTTTATCCTTTCTTTTTAGTAATTTTGTTTTTTATTTTATTATTTTATTTTTTTTTTATTTTTTTTTTTTTTTTTTTGTCGTCACTCTTCAGTGCGTCATTCCTGAGTACGTCACTCTTCAGTGCGTCATTCCTGAGTACGTCACTCTTCAGTGCGTCATTCCTGGGAGTACTGTCACTCTTCAGTGCGTCATTCCTGAGTACGTCACTCTTCAGTGCGTCATTCCTGAGTACGTCACTCTTCAGTGCGTCATTCCTGAGTACGTCACTCTTCAGTGCGTCATTCCTGAGTACGTCACTCTTCAGTGCGTCATTCCTGAGTACGTCACTCTTCAGTGCGTCATTCCCGAGTACGTCACTCTTCAGTGCGTCATTCCTGAGTATGTCACTCTTCAGTGCGTCATTCCTGAGTACGTCACTCTTCAGTGCGTCATTCCTGAATCAATTCATGGTTCACACAGACTTCTTCACCATTCATATTTTCATCAATGAGAATACTGGAAGTGGGGCTGACTGGAAAATAGGGTGACTAGAAAAGAAAATTAAATATGATATATCTGTACAACTTTGGAATAAATTTTAAACATACATAAACATATATTAGATTTGTTTATTACAATAAAGCATAAACAGTTATTGTCAGATGCATAACTTTCATCTCTTCGACCAGTATTGGCTTAACAAAAAGGTCCATTCCAATGATGAGCCCACTTCTTTTCAAATTTATTAGTAATTGGAACAATTTCTATTGAAATTTGTATTGAGGTTTAGTGTCTGATCTATCCAGAAGATTTTGTAGAAAATTACCAACTTAAATTTGTCTGATTATTATTAATACTAGCTATACCCTGCAAAGCCTTTGCATAAACATTGTTCAGCTTTGATACATAATTTAAAAAAAAATTTTTTGTAAGTTATAAAAATTAAAATCTAATTAGTTGTTGTTTCTTTTCCTTAAAACAACCAAAGGATAAATTATAAAAAAAAATTAAATAATAAAAAAAAACATAATGTCCGTAGGAAACGACCTGGGTAGCCACCATAAAAAAAAAAGCAGTAATTTAGCCATTCAGCCACCACACCACATGATTGATTTAAAACTTTATTGTACTATATTAAAGATAGCTCAATTATTTTGCACTTCCACTTGACTTGTATAATCTTACTTTATAATTTAAAAATAAATCAAAGCACTATTTATTTAAAAGAATGAAATTTTATAATAGCTGAGATATTATTTTATAGAAATTAGCAGAATTTCTTTTTCTATATTAGATCGACTTTTTAAAAATAAACATTATTTGAAATTAGTTACACAGAGCAGCTCGATATTCTCATACTGTCATCATACGTTAATTTGATTATTACTATTGTTTCACTTTGACAATTTTAAACTGGAATACTATAAATCTTATTTTGTAATTTAAAAATAAATCAAAGCACTATTTATTTTAAAAAATGAAATATTATAATAGCTATTACTTATTGTATAGAAATTAGCAGAATTTCTTTTTTATATTTGATCGACTTTTAAAAAGATTTTTAATTACGAAATAAGAATCGCGAGCACTGCTATACATTCTCATACATTGAGAGACGATTATTGCTATTGTTTACATTTGACGATTTTAAAATGCTATCTGTTGTGATAAAAACAATAATTTTAATGATATTATGTTATAATTGTTCTTTAATATTTGGGACTTTTACATTTCATAATAAAAACCACAGAACTATTTAAAACTATAGATTTTTTAAAAGAAATATCGAATTGAGAACGGAAGCCATGAGTAATATTTTAAACTGGAATACTGTTGTTTTAATGCTTAACTTTTGATTTAACACAGACATGAGACTGCTATTATTTACATAAATACTTACTCATGAACTGCTGATAGCCTGGAATGTGAGGCCACTACACAGAATGATTTTTCTGGGCTCACCATGGTTTTAAAAGCATCTACAGTAGGAGATGGCCACTCTGTGTTGTTACCTGGTGGTTTAATGTAGCTAAGAGTGCACCGTATTGCTGCACACTTGAGTTTCATGAGCTTTTCTGATAGCGGAAACACAAGACCCAGGCACCCACTGATAATCACCAAAGTCCACAAACAAAATCAGTAACTGTAAAAAATTTAAGAAAAATAATTAATACATGAGTTAGTAGCATATTATACTGATGACAGATTGTTCAGTTCATAAATAAAATATATGACTATTCACGTTTAAAAAACATTAATGACCTTCAATAACAAATTAAATTTGAAACCGCACATAAAATGCCATAATAGCTACAAACAATATGATGCTAATTTCACACTATTGAAACTAATTATATCTATAAAAAAAAAAAGTTCCCTTTGCCCTACTGGGCCATTGGGGCAGATGAAGTGTAGAATTGATCTGTTTCTATAACCTCTGTGTATAAAGGGATTGTGTAGTTAGCACAACGCCCAGCCCCTTACTTCCCCAACTTAAGTCAGGTACCCATTTAAAGTTGGGTGGACTTGTGGGACGTTTTTGCATCAAATAACACATAGATAAATTCCATGGGTCTCACCGAAGATCGAACCCAAGCCTCTCAGGTTAACAGTCGAGTATCTACACCACTCTGCCATCTGTCCCACTCCATCTGATAAACTCTTGGCATATTCACTCATAGCTCTATCCTAAACATTCAAAAGCTAGTCATATATATCACAACATGTGACAATTAATATTTGTAAAGTATTGCTGCATTGTATTAGAATACTGGCATTATTGTAAAAAATCTAACTAACAAAATAATGTCTATTATTGCACCTGTTCTGAGCTTGCTCCACACAAGTCTGAAGTTTTTCAATTTTCAAGTCTGAAGGTTTTCAATTGCAAGTATTAGACCTCTATAGAAAAGATCATCCTGATTAGAAACTGCACAACAAGGGAATTTACTCTAGGATTAAAATATTTTTTCTGTTTCAGAAGATCTGCTGTTGAAAGGTTATTATAAGAAGCATTCAACTCTTCTTGTATTTTTTTAAATATTTCTTTAGATTTTTCATCCACAAAATGAACAAAAAAACTGCTGGGAGAAATGGCTGAACTTATGATGACTTTTAATTTGAGTTCATTATTTTCTGCAGTCAATTGTTTATGTCGATTACATTTGTAATAACCAAGTGAGGCAAGTTTTTTGAGAACCAACAAGCCCAATTTCTGGCTGCTTTCTACATCTGTGGATTTCTCATCCTTTTATCTAGCTCTAATGTATCAAATGTTTTGACCATAAGATGTGTATCAATCTTCATTTCAGTACTGATATCATACAAGTCAGGAAAATAGAACTTATTCAGTTCCTTATGCAGATTATCCAGATCTATGGCCTTAGCTAAGCCGCTGTGTACAGAAATTTAGACAGGCTTTGAACTTCACTTTTGTGCATGTAATGAATGTTTTTTATGAAAAACAACTTTCACAATCCATGGATGTGAGCCATGCCACTTTCTTTCCACACAGAAGTCTTTGTATTTTCACTTCTTGATCATTTATACACTGTTGAAAATGCTGAATTGCTACCTCTGGCCACATATGCTCTGCATTTTCGGACACACCTTTAGAAAAAAAAATTGATTACAAAAATAAATTTTAAAATCTTAAATGCGAAGTGATAAAAATGACTGTAAAATAAAAAATATAAAAAATTTTTTTTACACTCTCTATAAGATTAAAAACCCCAAAACTTTGAATCAAATTATTTCTTACTCCTTCCAAAGCACACCAGATAGCGTTTGCTGGATATGAAGCCAAACTTGGGGGTAGTACATAAAGATCTTGAGGGGACAATTTGGGAATTTCCATAATCAACATATTTCACAGACACCATTTCACCTGAATATATCATATAAATTCAACTATAGGAAAAACCATCAAGAAACGTCAACAATTTAGGTGAAATAAAAAGTTATATTATTTAGGTGATATGCGTCGAAATGATATTTAAAAGTGAAAAGTTGTACCAATGCTTAAAATATTTCAGTCCTGTTATGTTTTTATTAGCAAACTTATCTTAATTTCAGATGTATTTTTAAACTAAATCAGCTAACCTTGGACTGACTTAACTTTGGCTCTATAAAAACAACCATCTTCAAATCTTGCTAAACAATACAAGCCCTGATCAGCAACCAATGTGTACATTTTTTCAGAACAAATATATTCCCTGTGGTAAAAAAGTAAAAAATAAATAATTGGTTTATAAAAGACACAGCTAATCATAATCAGATAAAATGCTTTTATTCAATTTGTATGTAAGTAAAGGTATGCATTAATTTAAATAAATGTTTGCTTAAGCAGTTCAGGGACCATTAGATTATAGACCTTTCTCATATTAGTCCCCTTACTGAATTGTTTGTTTAGATGGTTAAGTTACACTTCCGGTGCCAATTAATGTACTTGAATTTGCGAATAATAAATTTCTGTTGCCGCTATTCTTTTAATTTTAATCATGAAAATCAAATAATCAAAATTTAATATATTTTTCAGTGTGATTATTTATTATTATCTTAAAAGTTAAAACTAAAAAGTAGAATGCCAAGAAGTTGTTGTGTGCTAATTGTACTGCAAACGTTGTTAAATGCAGAGGATTATCATTTCATAAGCACTGGCTCCCGGAGACTGCGTTTCATAACGCAACAGGATTGATGCTAATAAGAGAAACTATGGATTACTAAAATAAGAAGAGATATTGTAAAACATTTTAAAATATTATTATCTATTATTACATGTAGTCTAAACTATAACAAAAGTTTTTCTGTTTTTTAATACTATACGATATATAATTATAGATCACTGTTAACACCTGTGTGTGCTCTCGACATTTCATAAAGGAACATTTTAAAAATTGTGAAAACCTACAGTTTAAGGACAAATTATTGAAAAAAGAAGCTGTGCCTCTGTTATTTGATTGGAATAACTATCAGTTCCCTTTAGGCGTAAAAGTATCCCAAAAGAAATGAACCAGCATCATCAATTAAGGTTAAAGATTCTCCGACAATATAATAATATTTGAAGAGAATGATATCAGGACATTTTGTGACTTTAAAAACTTGTCAACATCACAAAAATTAAATTTTGGTATTAAATTTAAAGTCATTTTATCATATATTAGACAAAAAAAGTAGGAAAAATAATCGGCGAAGTATTAATCAAGTATAAACAAAGCGACCGGAAGCCCATTATAACCCTTTCACAAAGACAGCTGACGCAGGAATACAAGTGAGAAGGTCTATACATGTAATTACCATTAAATACTTCAGTAAAAATAAATTTCACAACAGGTTTATAAAAGTTCTCCTCACTTAAAATTACATGCATTTTATGATATGAATCAAGAATCTTAATAGATCAAATGTTATGCTAGTGTTCAATAGAGCTTTTAAAATCATGTCAGTTATTGAAGTTAGATCCTTTCCTTGTTTAGTGTTTCCTAATTTTGAAGTGGGTCACCAACTATTGTAATGATTACATAATTGAGAATGCAAACAATTAGTTTGAGCTTTACTTTCTTTTATCCTTTTTTTACAGAAGGTCTGAAAAACTCAACAAGCTTTTTAGTAGTTGCCAATATGAAAAGTTTAAGAACCAATGCTATAATATATTTTTTTTAATATTTATTTGGCACTAAGTTATATTTTACAAATTATAAAATCATATTTTAAAAAATCATAAAGATATAATTTAACAATCATTATAAATAAGTAAATCTAAAGCCTGTTCTCCCACAGAATATCAATCTAAAAAAATGGCAGTCTTGGGTCTATTTAATGCAAATAATTTTTCAGTATACCTGTATTAAACTTGCAAAATTTACATTGAAATGTAAAAATGTTTTACCTGATTTTTTGAGAAATCTCTACATTTAAACTGTTACTAAATTGCACGTGAAATGACCAAGGATGCTCAACATCAATAACTACAACATTGAGAATTTCATCTTTCTGGGGGCTAATTTCTGCTACAGTCTGATAGCTTGAAAGCAATTCTTTAGATGTATTTATATCTGGTAACAAAATTTTTGTCATCACAATTTTATAAATATGAGCTGGTTACATTAATAAGCTGAACAAAAAATGGAAAGAATAAAAATATCAATTACTTATCAATGTGTTTTCTTCAATAATTCAAACACAATCAACTTAATGTTTTCTACAAAATTTCCCTATTCTGAAAAAATGTCAATGTGTATCCAGTGCTCACTATGATGAAAGATGTTTTACCATTAATATCTCAAACATTAATATCTCCTCTAGTCTTTCGGTAGTATTATAGCATCCCTCCCAATCTGTAGGCAAAACCAAATATTAAATGATTTTTTCTTTAAATTTGTGTTCTGCCACAGTTTAAATTCTACCAACCTCAATGCAGTTCACAACTTTGACACATCAACCATATAAAAAGATCAATTTCAGGGGGCTGCTTTTCAATTTATGTATTGCAAGTGGCTCCGGATCGGCAGACACGTATCGTTTTTCCCAAGGGTATGATAGTTAATGTGCATAGCTCAATTTATTTTTACGGCTTAGATGTGCGCATGCGCGATAGCAGACTCAGATTATTTTCAGGTCCGGCTATAATCATGCTCCTAACCCTATCCCTAATCCTAACCCCCCTATACAACCCTAACCCTAGCCCCGAAAACAAAATAAGCAATAAAATGCAGTCTGTCTGCCTCATATCTATCACGTCCCCGAAAAAAAATACAAGAGTACGTCTGCCGTATCCGAGCCACTGCGTTTATTATAATATATCTTATGCTTAGTTAAAATCAGTCAAAAAAATTAATTATTTTTTATGTTGTTATGACAATGGTGGCCATCTTTTCTTTTATATACAATTATTAAAAAAAACAACTCATAAATTTAAATTTTCTTTTATGAAAAATAGTTTAACAGATTTGAGAGAGGATTGAGATACTGAGATATTAAAAAATCTTAAAAGACTTTTTATGAATATTTAAAAAGTTTGTAATTATTTTTTTTTAAAAGTGAACACTAAAAAATTATGACACAAAAAGAAATAAATATTTTGCAGAAAAATTGCTATTATTAGAAGTGTAACATTGTAGGAGTATTATTTTTATATTTAAAAAACAACCATTTATAAAAAAGGAGTTATCTTAAAACACTTTGAAAATTGAAGTAAAAGGTCCCATACAACTAAAACTAATATGATTTTAAAATGCATTTTTTTAAATTCAAACAATGGAATTTAAATTAAAAAATCATGATATTTGATTCAGCAACATTTAAAATATAAGAATCCAGTAAAACTAAATACTTTTAATTTTCAGCGAAGATGACATTTTTTTACAAACTGCTTGCCTTAATACATCACAATGAGCAATTTTATAAAAACTTACTCTGAGTATTTATTTCTAATGGAGATAGTAAACATTTGGTATTCTGTAGTGTACATAAAGCATGTTGTACTGTCATTTCTGATGCAAATTTAGGATTCAGATCTGGAGTGGATGTTAATAAAGGTTTCTTAATCAAATTAATGGATTGGTTCTTTTCATTTTCTGTTAATAAAAGATAATAGTGAAATAATTAAAAAAAACCTAAAGTAAAAAATAAATACATGTATATTATTTATAAATCTCAATGCACTGTACCATGTATGTATTAAATGCTAACTTACTTAGCTATATAAATTGGAAAAAGTTATTGTAAGAAAATTATGATAATTTTTTTAAGTTTCATAATAAAAACCACAGAAACTATTTAAAACTGTACATTTTAAAAAAAAAGAAATACCAAATCGAGACCGGGATGGGGTCATTTTTAAATTTTTAATATTTTACTGGAATACTGTTGTGTTAATTCTTGACTTTTGATTTAACGCAGAACCCACACCGCTATTATTTATATAGATTATTTATCAACTGCATTTTTAAATAGTAAGAACTTTATATTAATATGTTGGAAGTTACATAATCTTTCTACTTAATACTTGGTAGTGCGATGACCCTGTTATGGAAATTTTATGACCCTCTTGACTGAGATGAAGAAATTCTTCACATAGTGGGTCTGGTTTTTGCCTTCCAGTCATTGCATAATGGAATACTAACGTAAATGACCAAGATATTCAAAAAGACAAAAAGCAGACCTTCACCCTTTTACCACAAGTGTATAATTTAGGCAGAATGGGGGCTTAAACCTTGCATCAAAATCTGCCAATTTGGCAGGCTTTCCAATAGGCAAAAAACATGTTATTTCTATCCCCTTTCCACTAAATATGTAATTAAAAAAAGAATTGTCAAGATTCTGTGTAGAAATGATTTCTCTAAAAGATATAGGTTTCTTTGCTATTCATTTAGAATAAGATCCACATCTGTAGTTCAGGCCACTTAGCGATTGTTGTCAAAAGTCAGCATGGGGAATGAATGGGTTAAGGCAGGGGTCTGCAACCTGCGGCTCTTTCAAGGTTGAATTGATGCCTTCCACAAAGTGCGATGGCTTTTCAGGGATAATGTATTGAAACGTTTTAATTCTTGCTTGAGTAAAATAAAAAATTCTAAATGGGAAAAGCATTGTCCATCCTGAATTGGAAGAAGACAAATGGCTGCAAAAGTTCAACTTCATGGTGGATATCAAAAAGAAACTAAATGAACTAAATGTAAAACGGCAAGGAAAAGGAAACCCAACCTATGCTTTGCTTGAAGAAATGGTTTGTTTCGAAAATAATTATTTTTTTTGTCGAAGACCTGTAGAATGGTAAATTAAATCATTTCGAAAAGTTAGTGTTGCAGAAGACTGATAAGTCCAGTAACCATATTTGGATTAAATTTACCGAGATAGTTAAGGATTTCAACAAATCTTACGTTATAATATATCATCATATAAAGCACCAAAGAATATAAATTATACAGAAGCACCTTGCTATTTGAAAAAAAACTATTGACACGAATTACTTTAGTATGACTATAAACAAAATGAAGAATAGATTTGCTGAGAGATTTGAGAAATTCAAAACAAATGCAAGTACTCTGGCATTCATAGTAAAGCATCTCAATACAAATGAGATCAACATTGAGCCATTTAGAATTGATGCCGGTTAGCTTCAAATGCAATTGCTGGATTTGAAAATCAAACACTTGTGGAGTGGCAAGTTCACAGAACTCAAGAGCAAGTTAGAAGAGTAGGAGGTCCAGAAAAGCAAGCATGTTGCGCTGCACAAGTGGACAGATCTAACAGAAATACCGGCAGTGAACCACATTGGGGGGCATCTGCAAGACGATAATTTGCCTGCTACGAGCATTGTTATCCTAACGCTCTCTGTTCTCCAAGCCATAAAAGGAGCGGGAGAATGACCCGAGCTACTGGAAGCCATGGGTCAAGGTGACCAGAGTCTTATGTCCGACAAAGTTTAGTAGTGACCAATGTTCCCTCTAAGGATTTGGGGTTTGTCTTTGCAAAAAAATTTGCGAGCCAAATTTCATTGATGTAAATTGTGAGCCAATTGCATGGCGCACTACAAATACAATTACTGTCATTTAAAAGAAAATAAATAATAAGATAATAGAGTCAACACAAGGGAAGCTTCCATATATTTACATGTAGGAAATTTTTTATAAAGCTTTTGTAAATAAATTCTTTTAGAATTTAAAAAAAATTATGGTTGCAGTAAATATGGTTAAATAGAAGAAATACAATTTAAAAATGACGAAATATGCAGCAAAAAATAGAAATAAACTGATAATTTTTAGATATAATTATAAATGGAAGACTAAACTAAATTCTAAAAACAACAAGATAAAAAAGAAAACCCAAGAATTGAAGTCAATTAATTTTATTTGGTAATAATTAAATTTTCCCTTCTTCCTTTTCTGCTTTCCAAAAGTCATATACATGATCTGTGTTAATGACATTTTCAGCTAATAAATATGACTTAATTCTCATTAAATGTTCCAGATGGTCTACATCAAGCCTATTTTGCATTTTTGTTTAATTGCATTCATTAAGCTGAATCCTCTCTGTTTCACTATGGTAGCTAACTCCTTTGACACCAAACAACCAAATGTACTAGATGTGTGGTGAACACGGCGATTTATTTACAGAATGTACATAATTAATAAAACAAGTCCGTAAATGAATACACTTTTAAACTCCACAATAATTAGCTGTGCCTCAACTCTGACTAACAAAAGATCATAACAATTCTCGTCAATATATCTCTCGTAACAATATCTCCTTACTAAGAACTTCTCTTAACTAACTAATGTCTGAATCCAGTCATATTTATACTAACGTCCGTGCCCTAATTACCCTAAATACGTCACAGTCTCTTCAGTATTGTCCTAACTATCTAATCTTTCTAGGACGTCACCTGGTAGTCATTGTTAACCCTACTAGCCTATAGCCTGTCCGACGTCGCCTCCTAGTCTTCGCACCTTTGCTGTCTACTATTCTGTGGTTTCCCCACCATGTCCTAAGTCGTCTATCACCTTGTCTACCATTAATTGTATTAATCCTACTTCTTAGATTTCATCTTATCTTAAAACGTCAAAGAGATTGTCTCTGTCTCTACATCTACTCCTGATCATTAAGCCCTTTAAACCCGACTTTTTCTTTTTTCTCCAACTATATTATATTTAACGAAGTTAACGAAGTGTACTATTTACAGTCAGCTTCAAGCCAATTACTTAAATTATGAGCGGGATCGGAAGTTGATATCACAACAAAAAGACTGTATGCTAGTTCGATCCTGTTAAGTTAATTTATAAAGCACAAGTCACGGTAGGAATTTTATGACAAAATTTTATGTATTTTTTTCTCTAATCACATGTTTTGTGTGCAAGAAAAGTTGTGCGCTGAGGTCTGAAAAATCGAGTGCGCTAGCGCAGGCTGGCGCAGCTTAGAGAACAGTGGTAGTGACCCTTCAGTGGGTCCCCGGGCATGTGGACGGGCCTGGTACTTGAAAGGGACGACTTCCTTGCAAAGTCGATACAAGCCCAAGCGCAGCCCGTAGGTGCACAAAAGAGCTCACTTGAGGCAGCATGTGACAAGATCAGGCTTTTTGAGCAAACTCTGTGGTTCTTGAGTTGGGACGATGGGGTGATCGGCAGAAATGTCCACTGTCAAATGGAGCGGCTGTCCAAAACTGGCCCGTGGTAGGGGCTTAGAAGGATCCAGCAGACACTAATTGCCCAGTTTCGTACTTAGCATTGTTCTTTATGTGCGTACTTTGGGAGGTTGAGGTCCAATTTCGATTCACTTTGCCGCCACTGCAGGGAGGTAGAAAACCGTGGATCATGTGCTTTTTGAGTGCCCCTGGCTGGCAGACCACAGGGTGGACCAGTCTGGCAGCTTGCTGGCCATCAGTCTTTATGGCAGTCTCCAGATGTTATTTGACATTTTTAACACTTGTGTTTGTATTTGAGATGACAATTGATTAGATTTTTACGAAGCTTATTACTTTTTTTATATTCTCTCTATTTATAACAATCAAAGTATGCATGTTTTATTGTGCATCCTAGAAGTCAACATCGTCCAATAGAGTACAACCGAACGTGTCATCTCACTCAGCTATGCACCTGTTCATGCTAGTTCTAGCTATTTTACTCGAGATTAACATGTTTAAGAGGTTTTTTTTTAATTTTAAATTAATATAATCTTGATTAATTTCGGCGACCTATTTTCTTTCCAATTTACTGAGAGCGTGCAACTCATTGTATTGAAGAGACTACCTCCGTGTTAGAGAGTATATTTGATGACTATTTATCACATAAAATGTGATAGAATAAAAACAAACAGCATATAATGTTAACTTTTTCAAATATTTAAATGAATCTTAAAATGTACGAATGTAGTATTACAACAAATAAAAATGTTACACACTAAATATCTAAGACACTTTTAGTAATAAATGTTTACTAGCCGTATCCTGCGAAACCTTTGCATATAATTATATTCCCTTAGGTTTGATCTTAGGCTAGGTTATTTTGGTTTCGGACAGATCTGATTTTTTCATGATTTTTACTATTATTGTTTACGTTTGACGATTTTAAACTGGAAAATTGTTGTATAAATTCTTTTACTTTCGATTTAACGCAGAACCCACACCGCTATTATTTATATAGATTGTTTAATAAGAAATGACAAAAACTTGATATTATGTATGTAATATGTTATCCTGGCTCAGAGGTTAGTGATAGATTGGTAAGTTAGGTAAGTTCACTTTTTTAAAACTATAAATCTTTAATGGGACGTCTTTTTATAGTGCACCTTCATTCAGCCCCACCTAAGTCAATAAATAGTTCAATGGCCATGTAGGCACCACGGGGAAACATAATGCACAAGTGACTGGAAAAGTAAAATGGAGTTATATAAGGAGTAAATTAAGGGAAAGATCATTACCCCCCCCCCCGAGCACATTTTTCCCGGTTCAAACCCATAGTCTGCATGTACTAAAATAGATCACTAGCGACTAGTATGTGTACAAAGTATTTGTTACGCCATTCCAAAACATAATCTTTATTTTGGTGTATTGTCAATAATATAAAAAGGGGTCAGTGGGATCGGGATCTCTGTGTAAGAATGGGATTGTTCGTAGGAGTTATGGGGGGTTTGGGTCTCAAGCTTAGCAATTGTTTAGGTCAGTGCAAACTTCTGAAGTTGTTTTTTGTTCAGTATTGTGCGCAATTTTGTAAATAAAATTTATTTCATCGCTGTGAATATTTGTTTGATCGATCTAAGCCATTTCATCGCTGTCAATATTTGTATGATCGATCTAAGCCATCTCATCGCTGTGAATATTTTTATGATCGATCTAAGCCATTTCATCGCTGTCAATATTTGTATGATCGATCTAAGCCATTTGTCTATTTTCATTTATTGTGATTATATTCTTTTTTTTTATAACACCTCACCTAAATCAGGAGAGGTAACCATTAAATGTCGAAGAAAAAGTATATTGTTGTTATGCCCCTTTTACTGGATCGAAATAGTTCTTTTTGTCACAAATATTCTGACCCCTTTTACAACTTTTACTGCTATTTCATTTAGCGTAGTTCCGTTTCAACGCTGTTTATTTTCCTGATTTATATCTTTTTTCATTATTTCATCGAAATTATCATTTTACAAGCTATTATTTCACTTGCTTTGTCCGGTGTAGAAATACTGTAAAGTCTGGTATAAGTCAATACCGTAAAGTAAGTCTGTCTGGTATCAGTGTTAGTGAATGCCGTATCAGTGTTTAAAGTAAGTCTTCATACATAATATATATTCGTATTGTGTATTAGAGAAGAAATACTTTTTTTTTTAAATCATGAAAATTAATTGGGGTAAAAAAACAAATAAAACAAGTTTGTAATGAAAGTAGTAACACATGTAGTTGAGTAAACTAAAGTATTTCCCAATTTATTTAAGTCACTGAAATATTTTTAAAGTGCATTATAATTGGTAAAATGGTGGACACAACATCCGACAGTTTCCGATGGACACAACAGCTGACATAGTTTCCGATGGACACAACATCCGACAGTTTTTGATGGACACAACAGCTGACATAGTTTCCGATGGACACAACATCCGACAGTTTCCGATGGACACAACAGCTGACATAGTTTCCGATGGACACAACATCCGACAGTTTTTGATGGACACAACAGCTGACATAGTTTCCGATGGACACAACATCCGACAGTTTGTGAAGGACACAACAGCTGACTTAGTTTCAGAAGTATACTATAGCAGCAAGTACTTGATGGACACATTGTTCTAGTTATTTATAAATGTTGATTGACACCTTTTGTTTGACACCTTTTGTTTGACACCTTATGTTTGACACCTAAATATTAACAACTAATGTCTTTTTATATATTAAAATTGATAGTTGATTCATTAGTTCAGGGGTGGGCAAACTTTTTCTCTGGAGGGCCACATTGAAAACATGACTGTTATTGGCGGGCCGCATATATAATTTGTCTTCTTCAATTACAATTTGCAATGCATTAAAATATGAATTAATGATAACAACCATGTATTTGTCATTTTATTTCACATTCACACTCTATTACACATGCACATTATATTTTAAAATACGAGCTAAAATCAGTTGCTAATCCATTGCAAGAGAGTACCACAAAAGTCTTTGATTGCATCTCGAAGCTGGTGTAACAGATTGTCACTTATCTTTTCAACACGCCTGATTACAAAAGCCTATTCTATTAAAGCGGAAAAGCAGTTAACAATTAATGTCTATTAATCAGTAACATTCTGGAGCCATAAACCCAGTTTAATATCCCTGGATTCTCATCAAACTTAATAGTCGAAATAAAATTTTAAA
This sequence comes from Bulinus truncatus, assembly GCA_021962125.1. Classification (NCBI taxonomy): domain Eukaryota; kingdom Metazoa; phylum Mollusca; class Gastropoda; family Planorbidae; genus Bulinus; species Bulinus truncatus. The sequence goes on along the minus strand of JAGDYQ010000087.1, from coordinate 1,058,013 downwards.
AATGTAGCAAAACTCTAATCAAAGAAATTTAACATCAACATAAGATCGCAATATGTACATGCTAACGGGCCGCATAAATTACTCTGACGGGCTGCATGTGGCCCGCGGGCCGTAGTTTGCCCACCCCTGCATTAGTTGAAAAAAAATTGACGTTAAACAATTTTATTGATCGTAATTGTAAAAGAAATATGAGTCTTTTAAATTATTTTTAACTCCATCAGTTATTACATAAATGTCTTAATTGGGAGATTGACTCTCTTCAAATTTAAAATATGACTTATGATTTGATTGAATAATATAGAAAACGTCACATATACATCAAAATTTCAAAATAAATGGTGCTTTTAAAAAAAGCTTTGTATGCGGTTAAAATGAAACCGAAAATCCCTAACCCTATAGGGCTAATCAGAGCAGATTAAATGTAGAGTTTATTTCATTAGCTAAGTCTTACTAGGAGAACATATACAATAACTTGTCATACTAGGAGAACATATACAATAACTTGTCATACTAGGAGAACATGTACAATAACTTGGCACTATCGAGCTTTGTCTTAAACTATGAAATGGCAGATAACCAGGGTTGTTAACAATACTAAAAAAAATTATTGGCAATACCAATACCAATACAATTTTAAAACCAGTATTGCAATACCAATACCAATACAATTTTAAAACCAGTATTGCAATACCGATACCAATATTTATTTATTATTGCTAATACCAATACCAATATTTGGGTCATTCGATGAATAAAACGCAAATACGAAATTCATTGCTCTATATCGCTTACATCGATAAACGATAACAACATTTTTGGCTGATTTAGATGATGTATTTTTAACCAAATTTTGTTCAATATTTAACACTTGCTTCATCAGTTTCCCTCAAAGCATCCAAAAGTCTTTGACAACATAATAAACTACTATTAAATAAGTCGGCATACCTTAACGTCCTTTAGCAGCAAGATTTTTAATATGTATGATGTACAAATATTGTGAATGAATGGATAAATAGATGGATGGATGGGTGAAGCAAATGACTGTCATAGAAAAGCAAATGATACTTAAACAGTTAAACATCACACTATAGTAAAAGCAGTCAGACCGAGTCAGTGGATTGCATTACATCTGGAAAACTAACGATGAATTCCAGTAGAGTTCACAGGGTAACGCCACCTAACTGGCAGTTACCACTTAGCCAGGCGAAGTAAAGTAACCATTTCAAAATGCGCACTGCTCCAGTCGTGAACGAAGAGGGGAAAATACTCATCCTCCTAATGCAGGGTTCGGGGAACTTTTTTAATCATTACCCCAAAATATTTTTGTGTAAGTTGATATTACCCCATAGCAAATTAAAAATATATACTTTTTACTCACAAAAGTTTCATTTTTACCCCCAAAAATTTCATTTTTACCCTATTTGGGGTGATTTACCCCAGTTCCCCGACCACTGTCCTAATGAAAACAGCCTTTCAACAGCAGCGCTTGAAGGAAGTCATGTATTCAGGTATATTTATATTTTACGGTTATGTGGATAGGCATCCAATGATAAAATACTGTCTGAAGTGTCTGCCAAGTAATTATTAATTTCTTGATTCACATCAGTGATTGTGAAATGCGTCTCTTCAGATGCGAACGCTGCAAATCATCATCCATCCAGTCCATCTTGAATTTGGGATGTACAACGGATGCCCTCTGCGCATCAATGCTGTCAAACATGTTTGCAAATCTTCTATCGATGGCATTCAAAAGACATGAAGCTAATGGAGAACAAACTACGAGCCGATCATTCTTTCCTTGTTCAAGAAACACTTTTAACTGAGCCTTCATCATGACAAGTGCTGGTAAAAGGAAACCAAGTCCAATTGATGTCTTTTTTAGTTTCACCTGCAAAATATCTAGTTCACAGCAAACAGGCTTCATAACAGCAACATACTCTTTAACAAATGTTTTCTGTACAGGCTGTAGTCTTTTGATATCAAGTTCACCACAAAGTTTGTCAACAACTTCCATGTCACTTCCATGTCACTTACACAGAGAATGTTGTAATCTCTGGTGACAGCATCATACATTGAATTCCATCGGGTTTCACCAGGTGTTACCAAAAGCATACCAAGTGATCTGCCTGACAATACTTTGCAAATAACAATAAACACTCAAGAAAATTATTTAATGCAACCGGAAAAAAGCTTGGAAAGAATAGCGAATTCCATAGAAATCAATTTACTTAGAGTACTCACTGGTCAATACTCATTGCCACAGATATCATGTATGATTTCTATTATCATTCATTGCTCAGTCTCATTCAAAAATTGCTTGGCAATGTCACTCGCAAGATGGCGACACCAAAGAAAAATTTATTATATTCAGTTTTATTCACAACCAATGTTGTAGAGAACTTATTGAATATTGCTTTAAGTATTGGCTAAAAATCAATACCAATATCAAAAATAAGTATTGGCAATACCAATACCAATATCAAATTTCAAGAAGTATTGCAATATCGTACCAATACTTAAAAAAGTATTGGCAATACTGCCAATACCAATACAATATTGCAATATTAACAACCCTGCAGATAACAGATAATTTCTTTTAGTGTCTCTCTTTTTTTTTTATAATGAGTAGCTGGTGTTGAACCTATAAATATATCATACATGTGGGGTCATGCCATATATCTATGGTCATACCGGTAGGAATTGGTAAATTTGTCAACCACTTCCTTTATCTTTACCAGTTTTAAGTAATTGTAACATTTGTCAACCACTTCCATTATCTTTACCAGTTTTAAGTAATTGTAACATTTGTCAACCACCTCCTTCATCTTTACCAGCTTTCGGTAACTTGAATGTTTCCTGGAATAGTTAGCAAAACCATCACCCTTTAAACTATTTTACTCTTAGAATGAATAATTTAACCATTTTTATGTATGTACTTATATAGTACATGTTTGTCATCTTTTGACAAATGATGGTCATAGTTTCTAAACGAAAAGTACACTCTGACAACAACTCCACCTCGTGTACACGAGGTTAAAAATGTGTATGGTGGCTTGATCTGGGACGCTAGTTGATGAGATGGTTATGTCCATGAAACCGTAATGACAATGTCCATGAAACCGTAATGTCAATGTCCATGAAACCGTAATGTCAATGTCCATGAACCGTAATGTCATTGTCCATGAAACCGTAATGTCAATGTCCATGAAACCGTAATGTCAATGTCCATGAAACCGTAATGTCAATGTTCATGAAACCGTTATGTCAATGTCCATGAAACCGTAATGTCAATGTCCATGAAACCGTAATGTCAATGTCCATGAAACCGTAATGTCAATGTCCATGAAACCGTAATGTCAATGTACATGAAACCGTAATGGTAATGTCCATGGAACCGTAATGTCAATGTCCATGAAACCGTAATGTCAATGTCCATGAACCGTAATGTCAATGTCCATGAAATCGTAATGTCAATGTCCGTGAAACCGTAATGTCAATGTCCATGAAACCGAAATGTCAATGTACATGAAACCGTAATGGTAATGTCAATAGAACCGTAATGTCAATGTCCATGAGACCGTAATGTCAATGTTTATGAACCGTAATATCAATGTCCATGAAATCGTAAAGTCAATGTCCATGAAACCGTAATGTCAATGTACATGAAACCGTAATGGTAATGTCAATAGAACCGTAATGTCAATGTCCATGAAACCGTAATGTCAATGTCAATAGAACCGTAATGTCAATGTCCATGAACCGTAATGTCATTGTCCATGAAACCGTAATGTCAATGTCCATGAAACCGTAATGTCAATGTCCATGAAACCGTAATGTCAATGTTCATGAAACCGTTATGTCAATGTCCATGAAACCGTAATGTCAATGTCCATGAAATCGTAATGTCAATGTCCATGAAACCGTAATGCCAATGTCCATGAAACAGTAATGTCTATGTCCATGAGAGCGATCTCAATGAAATAGTAAAATAATGATGCAGCAATGTCAATGTTAAGTAATGTAAATGTTACAGTCATACCAATGAAACCGTATTGTCAATAAAACAGTAATGTCAATGAAAAAGGAATGTCAATGAAAGTAATGTCAATGTTAAGTAATGTAAATGTTACAGTCATACCAATGAAACCGTATTGTCAATGAAACAGTAACGTTAATGAAAAAGTAATGCCAATGAAATAGTAATGACAATGTTAAGTTATGTACAAGTTACAGTAATGTCAATGAATCAGTAATGTCAATGAAACAGTAATGTAAATGTTAAGTAATGTCAAAGTTACAGTAAAGTCAATGAAACAGTAATGTCAATGAAACAGTAATACCAATGAGAAGATCATTTCATGGATAGAGTTAAGTCGATGATATAGTAATATCAATATCTAAGGTAATATCAATGACACAATAATGTCAAGGATGCATTAATGACTATGATTAAGTAATATCAATGATAAAGTGGCAATGATAGAGTGATGTCAAGTCATTGAGATCCTCATAACGGTCTTTTAAAGAACTCAACAATGACACAATATTGCCGCCGTACAGTAAAGCTTTTAATTACAGAACTGTTGAACCTGTTTTCTTCAATGTATTATGCCACAAGGATGTCACGCCTCTCATAGGCGGATATAATGTAGATACGTGAGCATAATACTTAGTAATCAGGATGAAATGTGCAAGTCTGTCTTGGTACGTGCGACATTTTGTCTGAATCAAGATGACGATACCGGTTGCTACATTGTTTGTATTATGTTGTTTGGGATTTATTGTACAAGGTATGGGCTTTAAATAATTTTAGTACACATAATAAATGTATTACCTACGTGGATGTAGGTATCTTTCTCTTCGTTATTTTATTGTTGCTGCCAACTAATCAATGTATTACCTAAGTGGATGTAGGTATCTTTCTCTTCGTTATTTTATTGTTGCTGCCAACTAATCAATGTATTACCTAAGTGGATGTAGTATCTTTCTCTTCGTTATTTTATTGTTGCTGCCAACTAATCAATGTATTACCTAAGTGGATGTAGTATCTTTCTCTTCGTTATTTTATTGTTGCTGCCAACTAATCAATGTATTACCTAAGTGGATGTAGTATCTTTCACTTCGTTATTTTATTGTTGCTGCCAACTAATCAATGTATTACCTAAGTAATATATATCTAGAAGACAGATAGATAGATGATAGACATATATCTATCAATCTCTCTCTAGAGAGATAGACGGATAAATAGAGAGGTAGAAAGAGAGACAGACAGACAGAAAGATATTTATGCGATTTATCTTTTTAACGAAAACACCTAAATGTGTTACTTTTTAGACCAACGCAGTTATTTCAGTTGCTGGAAAAATCACGAAACATAAATCTGTAAATAACCCAATTATATAATCAGAAATAGGTCTGAAAAGATTTTTTTTAAAAGCTAGAAACAATACCCGATTGCATGAACTGTCATGTTTATATAGACTATTTAGCAGCTCTATGATCTTGAAACGATAGGATTTTCATTTCTTAATTCTATTTTCTGACCCTAAATGATACAATTAGTGAACATCTGAAGACGCGTGCTAATAGTTTGATTGACAGGAGCCATGGGTTTGACACGATGGATCTTCGTATCAAGCTTTTTTGACACAAATGTGGTATGTGAGTTGGGTTAGCCATAAGTAACATGACCTTTGTGGGGAGAGAGGCTAAGAAGTGAGTCAAAAATGTGACCGGATGGGGAAAGGGGGTAAAAGTCAAGAAAACAATGCGTTAATAATAAGTGAGCGACTACTTTCTGACTATACTATTATTTTATGAAGGAAAAGGCAGATATGATTTAGAAATGACGTGTGTTCTTTTGTGTGTGTGTGGGGGGGGGGTGGGAAGTGGATGATAGGGTACGGTGGTGGAGGGTAGGGTACGGTGGTGGAGGGTAGGGTACGGTTGTGGAGGGTGGGGTACGGTTGTGGAGGGTAGGGTACGGTTGTGGATGGTAGGGTACGGTTGTGGAGGATAGGGTACGGTAGTGGAGGGTAGGTACGGTTGTGGAGGGTAGGGTATGGTGGTGGAGGTGAGGGTACGGTGGTGGAGGTGAGGGTACGGTGGAGGAGGGTAGGGTATGGTGGGGGAGGGTAGTGTAGGGTGGTGGATGGTAGGGTACGGTGGTGGGGGTAGGGTATGGTGGTGGATGGTAGGGTACGGTGGTGGAGGTGAGGGTACGGTGGAGGAGGGTAGGGTATGGTGGGGGAGGGTAGTGTAGGGTGGTGGATGGTAGGGTACGGTGGTGGGGGTAGGGTATGGTGGTGGATGGTAGGGTACGGTGGTGGAGGGTAGGGTACGGTGGTGGGTTATATGGTACGGTAGTGGAGGATATGGTTTGACCCTTTTGACTGGTGAATTTGAAAAACTACATCTATATTAAAAACAACTCTTTTCAGAGGTTTTACTTGTGCGGAAGAGGGCAATAGCCCCTCCCCCCCCCCTCCCCAAGGACCCTTGTTTTTTGTCGTAGCATTTTTTAAAGGGAATAATTTAAAAAGTTTGTTAGTTCTGAAAATCATGCGAACACGTTGTTTTATAACACATAGCAGACAGTGACGTCATACAAGGGTTAGTGAGTACTGGGTGGGCAATGCACCTCCCCCCCCCCAGTCATGATATGTGATTTCTTTTTTTCCTTTTTAAAAATGGAATGCAATAAATCATCTTATAAATACTTATCAAAATCATAAAAACGCGTGATCCGTTTTATATATTTGTTAAAATAGGTAATAAAAATAATTATGTTTAATGCATTTATGAGCACTGTGGTTGAAATATAATTTGAATAAAATCTTTTTTAATAGCGATGGGTGAAGCAGAAAAAAGCCCTGATCTATCCAGATTTTCAGTAATTCTCTCAGGCATTCCAGTACAAAAGACAGGATAATGGAGCATGTATTGTTTGTTGTTTTTTTTTTTGGTAATATTAAAGATAAACTTTTGAAAACTATTTTATTTGATGAGTTCTAAAAGAAAACAGCCCGTTAAGACTTGTTTATTTCAGCTTGCAATGTGACATTGCCGGACCACGGCCCACTTGACTAATTCAGTTTAGAAGGGCGTGACCAATGGGGTATAATGACCAGTCGAACTATCCCAGGCATTATAACGGCGACCTGTGTTGTATCTGTTCAATTTGTAATGAATAGAATGGTAGAATTGTTCATAGGTTTGTACAGTCAAATGTCAATTATAGCTTGTTGTTGTTGTTACATTTTTCGTTTCATTTCAATAAATATATTTTTTAACTTGACTTGATTAGAACGTGTGTTATCTTTGTAATCCCTCTCTAGTGATGGTTGTTAGATAATACAAGATCTTCATTGGACTTGATCGAGAACTCACTCCCCGCTTTAGTTGGCTCTACAGCTTCACCAGGCTTTTATCAACGGCAACTTTGGCTCTACAGCTTCACCAGGCTTTTATCAACGGCAACTTTGGCTCTACAGCTTCACCAGGCTTTTATCAACGGCAACTTTGGCTCTACAGCTTCACCAGGCTTTTATCAACGGCAACTTTGGCTCTACAGCTTCACCAGGCTTTTATCAACGGCAACTTTGGCTCTACAGCTTCACCAGGCTTTTATCAACGGCAACTTTGGCTCTACAGCTTCACCAGGCTTTTATCAACGGCAACTTTGGCTCTACAGCTTCACCAGGCTTTTATCAACGGCAACTTTGGCTCTACAGCGTCACCAGGCTTTTATCAACGGCAACTTTGGCTCTACAGCTTCACCAGGCTTTTATCAACAGCAACTTTGGCTCTACAGCTTCACCAGGCTTTTATCAACGGCAACTTTGGCTCTACAGCTTCACCAGGCTTTTATCAACGGCAACTTTGGCTCTACAGCTTCACTAGGCTTTTATCAACGGCAACTTTGGCTCTACAGCTTCACCAGGCTTTTATCTACGGCAACTTAAACTAGGCCACGGACAATCCCTGTAAAAATACATTGTTTGTGCTTTAGGATATAATTGTTTCAAAACATTATAACATTTAGTTGATGTAACATTGACTCATAAGGTGCACATTAAATGTTTAAATAGCTTTAATATTTTGTGTGATAGACTCAGGGTTTCGGAGCCGGAGCCGAGGAGCAGGGAGCCGCTACTTTTTGCTGGAGCCGGAGCCGAAAAATCTGGTGTCTCCACGGCTCCCAAAGGTTTTTTTTTACAGCAGAATTTTTTTTTTAGCTTTAAAATTACAAATTTGTTTGTTTGCCTCCTACAATTGGAAATGTTGTCATGTTTTACGAACGCCACAACAGTAACAGGCACATCGCCACAAGAAATCTTTAATGGGGAATCATTTTGTGTTCGTTTTAAATCTTGTTTACCGTCCAAAATTTTTTTAATGGCATGTTATTTTGTTATATATAAAGTTAAAACAATTTTATTTCATAGAATAATTGTATCAATCATTTAAAAATAAATTTTTACTACGACGACAAATAGAACGCGTCATTTCGTGTATTATTTGACCGCGAATTTGTAATAGACTAAAAACAAAATGGTAGCTTTCTGTATTTAACTATTTAATTATAAACAGAATATCTGAAATAGAGCAGATAAATTTATAAGGCTGTGGCTATTCGGACCCGGGTCCCAATAAAATCCGATTGTTATTCGGACCCGTGGCAAATATGCACTAAGCTTAGCTATATTTAAACTTTATTAGACGGAACCCGAAAAAATAATAATACAGAGTCCGCTTAGTGAAACCCTAGACACTGAGTAACGATTAAATCATACAATTCAAACAATTATAAAAAAATAAACAAAAAACAATAATAAAGTTTTCTGATTGATGTTATTAAATTTGCAAATTTACTTTTTAGAAGAATTAATTTAATTTTAAATTGAATAATTGCGACTGGTCAATTTGTTGTTGATAGATCTGTTCTTTTTTTCAATATTTTATAAGAAATATCACACAAATAACTAAGCTATATTCGTGATCTTTGTCGTTCTTCCTGGGTTGTACGTTAAATCAACAGTATAATGATATAAATCAGGTATCTATTATGTAACAATTGTGTAGCAGAACAAATGGTCAATATAATTATAACAGGAATCAGAAATTGCTTAGCCTCAATAAATTTTTATCATTAAAACTCTTTACTATTTAAATTATTTTTAACAAAACTGCAACATGTCATGCATTATTGAAACGTAGTTAAATTTCTAATTAATAGCTAAACAATCGGTACTAAACTGCACCATTCCAGATATGGAACTGCAAAAAATTTCTTGGGGAGGGGACTCACTGAGGTCCCCTCCCGAAACCCCTCCTCTCCGTTCGCAAGCTTTCGGCGCTTCGCACCTCCATCTTCGCCCCCCCCCCGAACATTTCTTCTACCCCACCAGGGGCGGAATTATGGGGAGGGGCCGGAGGGGGGCATTTCCCCCCCCCCCCGGTTATCGCAAGTTTAGGTAATACATCATTAAATTATCGAAATATTTTTTGTTCAAAGACCAATTTTCAACAATGAAAACAGTTTCGCCCCCCACCCTCCCAGGGGGCAAAGATTTGCCCCTCCCCCCCCCCGTCAAAGTTGTCTAGATCCGCCGCTGTACCCCAGAATCAGTTCTTCGGCACCCCCCCCCCTCCCCGCCGTAAAAAAATTTCTTCACCCCCCCCCCAATGCAATAATCCTGGCTATAAATAATAAATATAAATACTGAAGTCTTTAAAATATTTTAAATAATGTATCATTTTACTATTGGCTAATTTGATCATTGAAATAACTTTTTAGTACTTATGAAAATGGCGACTAGTGAAACCTAGATCGAAAATAATATGTTTCTGGATGCACTGAAATGGTTTGTTTTTAGTAAAACCGACAATGCGTATATTTTTCAAGTTCCTGACTATGGGGGGTGAACGCGGCAAAATTTGCATAACTTTTTATCAGCGGCATGTTTGCGTGGCGCAATTACAAAAAATTTTTGTCTCGTGTGATACTATCTTAATAGGGAGCCGGAGCCGGAGCCGGAGCCGTCAAATTTGTGGGAGCCGGAGCCGGAGCCGAAAAAAATTTGGCGGCTCCGCAAGCCTGGTGATAGTACTCGAAGGACACACGTAGTACATCATTTCAATTGGCAGCCCAGTATGCTGAAGGCTTTCTTCACACATATTTTGAGATTATTGATATTTTTTTAATGTTGATTTGTTATTACTAGTGATAAGTTATTAATGGTGATGAAACTATTTACTGTTTGATAAATTTAACTTCAGAAACAGAAGAAAAAAATGATCATAGCTCATAATTATATTTTTAAAGAACAATGAAAACAAAATAATGTAGAACATGAGGTTACCAAGTAACCCCAACCCTCTGTAGACATTTGTTTGGAAATTTATGTTTTGTTCTTAAAACTACCTAAATGACTTTAAGTAGACATTTTTACTTGGTAGACACATTCGCTTAGCGTGTGTGTGAAATTCCTGAAAGGATGAGATGCAATCCCTGAAAGGATGAGATGAAATCCCTGAAAGGATGAGATGAAATCCCTGAAAGGATGAGATGAAATCCCTGAAAGGATGAGATGAAATCCCTGAAAGGATGAGATGAAATCCCTGAAAAGATGAGATGAAATCCCTGAAAGGATGAGATGAAATCTCCTATATAATATAAACCACTAATGGGATGGTTTTTATGTGTCAACCCCACCTTAACCGAAAGTGTAATCGTCATGGAGAGATAGCGGGGACAGTCGAGAACTTTACCACGCCACCATCCGTCCCCTACATTCACTTGGTGTGTGCGTGTGTGAAATCCTATTTTCATCCCCACCATAGCCGATAGTGCAATAGCCATGGATGCACCACGGGAGACATAGTGGGGGAGTTTAACCATTGGTCCTCACCGAAGATCAAACCAACGACCCTCAGGTCAATAGTCAAGTGCTTTACCACATGACCATCCGTCTCGTACATTCATTCAGTAGACACATTCATTTGATAGTCCCATTCACTTGATAGACACATTCACTTGATAGACACATTTACTTGATAGACACATTCATCTGATAGACACATTCACTTATATGGCCAAACCATGGCGTCTTCTTGGTCATTCCACCTTTACTTACCATAGATAAATGTGAGTTACAACAAGACTGTGGCGATGACGTTATGGACTTGATATAGAATCAAGAGATCAGGGCTGCCGCAATCAATTCTGGGACCCCTGACAATACCATTTTATTTTAATTAAGTTTTATTAGAACTAACTCAAAATAAAAATATAGAACTCGCTATATCAATAATATCATACTAATATTTAAATGAATCATCATTACTAAAAAATTAAGCGCGATTGTACACCTAGATATATAAATTATTGATTGCTATAATATTTATTAACTAATGTAAAGACAGATTTAGTGTATTGTAATCATCCACCATTTTTATTTTAGCCATTTAAATTTGTAAAATTATTTTTATACATAATAATTTGTTGTTGTTTTTTTTACTTTTTAAAGCGTTTTAATAAAAGTTAATTTTTAGAGAGGATATTTTCTTCCACTTTTTAGTTTTGAAAGTATTAAACTTTCTATTGTTTTGTGCACACGTTAATATAATTTAAGTATTTTGGTTAGTCTATATAACACTAAATAAAGAATTTCAATTTGTACGTGTATACACCGTGTTGTGTTTTGTATTTATTTAGACATGATAATCTCAATATCTTTATATCTATTATCTCAACGTCTTTATATCTATAATACTAACGTCTTTATATCTATAATATCAATGTCTTTATATCTATAATCTCAACGTCTTTATATCTATAATCTCAACGTCTTTATATCTATAATACCAACGTCCTTATATCTATAATATCAATGTCTTTATATCTATAATACCAATGTCTTTATATCTATAATATCAATGTCTTTATATCTATAATCTAAACGTCTTTATATCTATAATCTCAACGTCTTTATATCTATAATACCAACGTCTTTATATCTACAATATCAACGTCTTTATATCTATAATATCAATGTCTTTATATCTACAATACCAACGTCTTTATATCTATAATCTCAACGTCTTTATATCTATAACCTTAACGTCTTTATATCTATAATCTCAATGTCTTTATATCTATAATATCAATGTCTTTATATCTATAATCTAAACGTCTTTATATCTATAATCTCAACGTCTTTATATCTATAATACCAACGTCTTTATATCTACAATATCAACGTCTTTATATCTATAATATCAATGTCTTTATATCTACAATACCAACGTCTTTATATCTATAATCTCAACGTCTTTATATCTATAACCTTAACGTCTTTATATCTATAATCTCAATGTCTTTATATCTATAATATCAATGTCTTTATATCTACAATACCAACGTCTTTATATCTATAATATCAATGTATTTATATCTATAAATCTCAACGTCTTTATATCTATAAATTTAAATGTCTTTATCTCAGTGCAATGTTTTCCCCAATTATAAACATTACTAAAAGGTAATTCGCTTCGTAATTCATCAAGATGATAATTCATGGAAAGTTAATTATTAAAATTATGGTCTAGAATTAACAAGTGTGTCCAGTTTTAGCCATCTCACTAAATTAGAATAGGACCCAACGTGAATTACAAGATTTGAGGATAAACACAGCCAGTCGCACACACAAAAATGAAAGTAATAAAAATATTACCAAAAAAATCTCATGTCAAAGATGTATACACATCTTGGTGGTACTATGTATACTTTCTGTAAGAATGCTCTCTAGTTTAAGTCATGCTGTAAAATACTGTTGCTAGCATACCAGTAGATCGTACATTAAGTACTTTATTAAATGTCTTGTAATTGGTAAATCTTATGAAGTACTTGGTCACTGATGGGATAATGGTCTTTAAAGAAATTGAATAGACATGAATGAGTGACCAGTATTTTAGACCGAGTTCTTTACTTAAAGGTATGTTGTGAGGTGAATAAGTTTACCCTTTGTACCCAGTAAAACTATTCACTGCTTGGATTATAAACCACCAAAACGGCCATATATGATTAATGGATTAATATTAACACTAACTTCACTACACATACAGATTTACAAAATTGAGTTGAGTCAAATGTCTAGATAAATCTGTTCTTTCTTTACCCCATTCTACGTCAATGGAGACATACATCAGACCTTTACTGATTGAAGAATGTATTGAAAGCGAATTCATTCAATTGGATATTTTGTTCAAGTGTTCATCGATCGCTGGTAGGTATTGATCTTTGATCCTCAGTTCGTCCAGTGATCTGGTGTAGCCAGCACGATACCAGCTCCATTGGTGTTTAAATACATTTCTTTTTGGTCTGCGACCCACTTTTTGACTCATAAGCTCCCCCCAATTCACTTTCGTTATTTTCTGTTGACACACAGGAACTTTAAGAAGATAAGGTAAGCTGAATTGAAGGTAAACCTTTAAAATAAGTTGAAATGGTTTGATTTGTTTGTAATGTATTTATTTGTTTGTTCTGAATTTATAAAGTAGCTCGTTTGTGAAATTACTACCAACATTATTTTGTTTAGAAAGATAAAGTTATAAAACTTTTATCAGAAAATTTACTTTCTTGCTACAGTTTAATACAAGTAAATGACCAACCTTCTACACCGAGTGTATACTTAAAACCCATGATTTTATTATGAATATCACTGTAACTTAAACCCATGATTTTATTATAGATATCACTGTAACTTTTGAGCGTGTATGTTTGCTAGTGCATGTGTGTATGTGTTAGTTAGTGGATTTATGGGATTTAAAAAAAACTGCCTGAAACGCTTAAGTTATCCACAGTCAGGTATTATTTCGTTGCTATACACTACTTCGAAAACAGTTTCTGATATTTTTATTTCATAATTGTTCAAACCAAAAAAAAAGAAGAAAAAGATTTTCCAATTGTTCAGACACATTTATTTATTTGTAATTGTGTTACTCTTGGCAATTTGTAAAGAAATGTGTGTACATATATTAGAGAACTCCACATATATCCTAATTTTTTCAAATATACATGCAATATCTAATTCAGTTTGTACAAGTTTCATTCATTTCATTAGCAACATGTTTTGTTGATTTGTACAAGTTTCATTCATTTCATTAGCAACATGTTTTGTTGTTTTGTACAAGTTTCGTTCATTTCATTAGCAACATGTTTTGTTGTTTTGTACAAGTTTCATTCATTTCATTAGCAACATGTTTTGTTGTTTTGTACAAGTTTCATTCATTTCATTAGCAACATGTTTTGTTGTTTTGTACAAGTTTCGTTCATTTCATTAGCAACATGTTTTGTTGTTTTGTACAAGTTTCATTCATTTCATTAGCAACATGTTTTGTTGTTTTGTACAAGTTTCATTCATTTCATTAGCAACATGTTTTGTTGTTTTGTACAAGTTTCGTTCATTTCATTAGCAACATGTTTTGTTGTTTTGTACAAGTTTCATTCATTTCATTAGCAACATGTTTTGTTGTTTTGTACAAGTTTCGTTCATTTCATTAGCAACATGTTTTGTTGTTTTGTACAAGTTTCATTCATTTCATTAGCAACATGTTTTGTTGTTTTGTACAAGTTTCATTCATTTCATTAGCAACATGTTTTGTTGTTTTGTACAAGTTTCGTTCATTTCATTAGCAACATGTTTTGTTGTTTTGTACAAGTTTCATTCATTTCATTAGCAACATGTTTTGTTGTTTTGTACAAGTTTCGTTCATTTCATTAGCAACATGTTTTGTTGTTTTGTACAAGTTTCATTCATTTCATTAGCAACATGTTTTGTTGTTTTGTACAAGTTTCATTCATTTCATTAGCAACATGTTTTGTTGTTTTGTACAAGTTTCGTTCATTTCATTAGCAACATGTTTTGTTGTTTTGTACAAGTTTCATTCATTTCATTAGCAACATGTTTTGTTGTTTTGTACAAAGTTTCATTCATTTCATTAGCAACTTGTTTTGTTGTTTTGTACAAGTTTCGTTCATTTCATTAGCAACATGTTTTGTTGTTTTGTACAAGTTTCATTCATTTCATTAGCAACATGTTTTGTTGTTTTGTACAAGTTTCATTCATTTCATTAGCAAAATGTTTTGTTGTTATTGGCGGTTGTTATTGTTGTTTTCTAAAATGTAACTGGATCGCCAAGAAATATTTCATGAATTTTGTATTAGTGTATAATGATAAAAAAACAAAAAGCTTTTTCAAAATATAATATCATATAATACTACACGTTCAGGGTATGGTTACTAACTTGTGTGTGTCAAATGATAAAAAAAAGTCTTTGTTGACATAAAGCTTTTTATTAGACCAAAGATATGGAAGAAATTAGAAATTCTAAAAATTATAAATTCACTCTCACACACAAGCTAAATCATACATAAATGCAATCACACATTAAGAAAAATACATGAACTCACTTACATATTGTTACTTAGTAAATGAAACATATGAACATGCATACATACAGTTACATACTAAGTAAAAAACACATGAAAATACATACATGCAGTTACATACTAAGTAAAACACATGGACACATATACATACATCCACACAGCTACATACTAAGTAAAACACATGGACACATATACATACATCCACACAGCTACATACTAAGTAAAACACATGGACACATATACATACATCCACACAGCTACATACTAAGTAAAACACATGAACATACATACCATACATACAAACAGTTACATAGTAAGTAGAACACATGAACATACATACCATACATACATACAGTTATATAGTAAGTAGAACACATATATGCATACACGTAAACATACATGCTTACATACATACAGCTACGATATAAGTAAAACACATGAATACACACATATACACAGCTACGTTCTAATTAAAACACATGATCATACTACATATATATATATATATATATATATATATATATGCATACACACACACACATACATATATACAAACACATTGCCAGTGCGACATATTAAACTTTCAAGATTTCCTGGTTAGATAGACACAAAGCTCTGTAGACTTGACATTTACAGAAGTCTTGTTAATAAATTAGTAGTTTTGAGCCATGTTCTGTATATCTAGTTAGTGTCAAATTAGAAGTTTTGAGCCATGTTCTGTATATCTAGTTAGTGTCAAATTAGAAGTTTTGAGCCATGTTCTGTATATCTAGTTAGTGTCAAATTAGTAGTTTTGAGCCATGTACTGTATATCTAGTTAGTGTCAAATTAGTAGTTTTGAGCCAATTACTGTATATATAGTTAGTGTCAAATTAGATTGAGCCATGTTCTGTATATATAGCTAGTGTCAAATTAGTAGTTTTGAGCCAATTACTGTATATATAGTTAGTGTCAAATTAGATTGAGCCATGTACTGTATATATTGTTAGTGTTACACAAGTAGTTTTGAGCCATGTTCTGTATATATTGTTAGTGTTACACAAGTAGTTTTGAGCCATGTACTGCATATATCGTTAGTGTTACACAAGTAGTTTTGAGCCATGTTCTGTACATATAGTTAGTGTCAAATTAGTAGTTTTGAGCCATGTACTGTACATATAGTTAGTGTCAAAATCACTTAAATGGAGATAAAATGATACTGATATGGTATTCAAACTTGCTACAGAGAGACTAATGGTCTTTTTTAAAAATTAAATCAATGTAAAAACTCCAAATTGAACGCATTAACAAAACATATTTGATAAGTCCCCTAACATTAACAGTGATATTAATTAATAGTGTAGTGGTAGGGGGGGGGTCACAAAAGTTATTTTCCTTGCCCGTTGAAATAGAAACTTGTTGTATAGAGTGCCATTTAGGCTGATGCTGGGAGTGAATGAACATACTTTTCAACTTAACACAAATATTGGGCAGATAACTGTCAGAGAACGTAAGTAAGTATCTCGGAGAAATACAGAAAAGAATCTGATTAACGCACATACATTCAGACAGACATACACATTAGCACACATACATTCAGACAGACATACACATTAACACACATATATTCAGACATACACATTAACACACATATATTCAGACATACACATTAACACACATATATTCAGACATACACATTAACACACATATATTCAGACATACACATTAGCACACATACATTCAGACAGACATACACATTAACACACATATATTCAGACAGACATACACATTAACAAACGGCGGCAGCGGCCTCTTGGAGCAGTTACCAGGGCAACAGCACCAATTTCCATGCCACAAGATGACCCTGCAGTTGTTTTGGTTCAGTAATTAGCCTACAATAACGACTATTCATTTTATCTATATAGATACATGTATGATTATTTTGGTTCAGTATTTAGCCTACATAACGACTATTCAGTCTATCAATATAGATACATGTATGATTGTTGTTGTTTTTTTGTACATCAATAAATTGTTCATAAACTGAACAAGGGCCATAGGTTAGCGTTGCTGAACAAAATGTTCACTCCTTTAAGTATATCTTTAGCTATAAATGCAATTATACAACATATAAATAAAACATATTGCATTATAGCGTGAATAAATGCCTGCAGCTGAGTCGTGACACTTGTATTCAGTCGAGATGAACTTTTCAGCTACAGGAAGTGAACAATTAAAAATGTTTTATCTTAATTGCACATGGCATTTTTCATGAAATATAAATAACTTTTATGGTGAATTTTGTTCCTTGATTAAAAAAAAAAGATATATGACTATATACGACTATATATGACTATATATGACTATATACGACTATATATGACTATATATGACTATATACGACTATATATGACTATATACGACTATATATGACTATATATGACTATATATGGCTATATACGACTATATATGACTATATACGACTATATATGACTATATACGACTATATATGACTATATATGACTATATATGACTATATACGACTATATATGACTATATATGACTATATACGACTATATACGACTATATACGACTTTATATGACTATATACTTCAGCAGAATTTTTTTTTTTGTTTTTGTGAAACATATACTTCATAGTCTTGAATAAATAGCTAAATAAATAAATGTTTCAAAATCTGTTTACATTATCTACCAGTCAATATTTTGTCTAAAACTTTGAACTTCATAAATAAATATCAACATTGGGACAAACAGTTTCTCGCAGTTGCCTAGTTACGATTTTCTTTTATGAATTTTTTCATCGCGAAAGATCAATTAATGAAAATATGTTGAAATAATTATTATCAATAAATCAATCTTTCAAATAAGGAATAATTTTTATCAATAAAGAAAAAAAAATTGCATATCAAAGAATAAACATTAATAAATGATAAGTAAAATATATGTTTTGTGGATCTTTCAGGCCCAAACATTTCATGTCACCTTCTGAGTCTTGATTAATTTATTTTTACACACTCTCTATTTACAAAATAAATTATTTCAGTTCAGATCACTTGAATAGTTTTGTCTTATGACTTTTTAAGTTCCTAGTCCTACAAAATCTCTTCAATGGTTGATTCATCGGAAAAAAAAAAAGATTTAAACTTGTCTTTGTCTTTCCTTATACAAATGCTAGACAATTAGTCGATATTGATTGATTGATTGATTGATCTGCTCATAAAATGGCAGCACGTGATATCATCCAAGTCCAGTTCAACTTGTCTGAGGCTAATTCATCAATAAAACAACAATATGTACAACTAGATGTCGAGGGAGTTGAGTTGGAAACGTCAACAGTTTTAGAACAAAGAAGAAACTTGTCGCTGTTTCCCAAACCGTCTATTTAAAAAACCGTATTTATTTACTAGTGGTTCTGAGATGAGATGAGCGTGATGTATCATCATCATCATATATAATGATATTCATTTCCAGTGTGCGTTAAATCGAAAGCGGAAAACAAGAATTCACAATGGCGTCATCCCATGTGTCTCGATTCAATTTTTCTTTTTGAAATATCTACAGTTTTCAATAGTTTCTGTGCTTTTAATTATGAAATGTAAAAGTCCCCAATATTAAAAATTAATAATTAGCATATAATATCATTCAAATCATTGTAGTTTTTATTACAACAGAGCATTTTAACATCGTCAAACGTAAACAATAGTAATAATCGAAAATCTCCGACGTCGGCGATGACAAGACTATTGACCGCGTTTTCGTATCTAATTTTGTAAATAAAGTCGATATAATATTTTAAAAAAAGAAATTCATTAAATTTCTATACTAATTAAGTTCTCAGCGTTTATAATATTTATGTTTTTAAATAAATACAGCTTTGAATTATTTCTTAATTGCAAAATAACAATATAGGCCTAAAAAACTAGGTCAAAAGGCAATGAAAACATAACTGAGCGATATTGTTCTGATAATACATTAAAATTGCGTCTTAATTTGTGTGGCGTGGTGGATGAATGGTTATACAGCTTGCACAACATTCACTTTTATGCAGATTCACCGGGTTCGATTTCTCCCAGTGACATTTTTTTATTGTTTTTTTTTTTCAGAATATATTCTTTTAGTTGTTTTAATGAAAAGTAACTAATTAGATCTCTTTGACATTATTTTTATTGAAATAATGTTTCCTTTAGGATGTTGTAAGAAAAAGAAACAACAACTAATTAGGTTTTTAATTATTTCATAACTTTAAAAAAAAACAAATAATTTTGAAAAAATGTATCAAATCTGAACACAGAGGCGTAACTAGGGTGGAGGGGGGTCCAAAATCGAAAGCCCCACCGGGCTCCAGCCTGAGGGGAGCCCCCAATTAAATTATTTTTTACATTAAATATTAAGTACATAGTCTCATGTCATGGTATCGAATGTCAAAATGCAGGGCCCCCAAATCCTAGGTTCGGCAATGGCTTTACAAGTCTATCTTCCTGCAAATGCTTTGCAGGGTACAGCTAGTATATATATGAGATGAGATGACCGTGATGTATATATATACTCGTTGTTCTGAGATGACCGGTCAGTATATACTACTTCCTAGTGGTTCTGACATGAGATGACCGTGATTTATATATATATATATATACTCGTGGTTCTGAGATGAGATGACCGTGATGTACATATATATATACTCGTGGTTCTGAGATGAGATGACCGTGATATACATATATATATATATATATATACTCGTTGTTCTGAGATGACCGGTCAGTATATACTACTTCCTATTGGTTCTGACATGAGATGACCGTGATTTATATATATATATATATATACTCGTGGTTCTGAAATGACCGTGCTGTATATACTTCCTAGTGGTTCTGAGATGAGATGACCAGTCAGTATATACTTCCTAGTGGTTCTGAGATGAGATGACCAGTCAGTATATACTTCCTAGTGGTTCTGAGATGAGATGAACAGTCCGTTAAGAGAGTAACTGTCACAAGAGTGTCATTAGATTTTTTATATCGGGTCCAAACGATGTGTCTAGTTGTCAAACCATACGTAAAGTGTTATTTTGTAAATTACAAAGTAAGGGTAATTAGCCAACCAACTATCCCCCCCCCCCGGACAGATTTCTCAGCTATGGCCATAAATATCTTAACTATGGCCCATAAGTAAAGCGTTATTTTTACAAATTACAAAGTAAATAATATCAAATAGTATGCGTTCATGTGCCACAGGTATTTCTGAATATAGCCCAAAATTATATCAATTATAGCGCGCAGATATATCAGCTAGCTATAGCCCACATATATCTCACTCAACTATAGCCCACAGATATCTTAACTATAGCTCACATATATCTCAACTATAGCTCACAGATATTTCAACTTTAGCTCACAGATATCTTAACTATAGCTCACATATATCTCAACTATAGCTCACAGATATTTCAACTTTAGCTCACAGATATCTTAACTGTAGCCCACAGTTATCTCAACTTTTGACCCACAGATATCTCAACTATATCTCACAGATATCTCAACTATAGCTCACAGATATTTCAACTTTAGCTCACAGATATCTTAACTGTAGCCCACAGTTATCTCAACATTTGACCCACAGATATCTCAACTATATCTCACAGATATCTCAACTATAGCTCACAGATATCTCAACTATAGCTCACAGATATTTCAACTTTAGCTCACAGATATCTTAACTATAGCTCACATATATCTCAACTATAGCTCACAGTTATCTCAACTTTTGACCCACAGATATCTCAACTATATCTCACAGATATCTAAACTGTAACCCACAAATAATTCAACTAAAGCATATAAAAATCTCAGGTATAGCCCACCAATATCTCATTGCTAATATGACAGGATGTTATTATCTCTAAATGTATCTATTCTCTTCTTTTTTTTTTTCTGTAGGTAAATGTGAAATCAATTCGCTGTACCACCACAAAGATCATATTTTTACACACTGCTCTGTTAGTGTAACTGCAACTGCCATCGTCATTCAGCAATCAGTACCTAGGCGATACAAAGATGTTAGCAATAATTGATGGCATCTAATTAACCTATATAGTCAAGGTAAAATCACTGGACCGTTCAGTGGTCTCACTATCAGTGACACTTACCCTGGCAGTTAGTGCAGACATCTGAAAAATTGATTGGTTTCTCTGAATGGTAAATGGTTCAACTCTCACAGTAGACAATCTGGATGTAAAAGTCAGTGGAATCAACAAGTCTTGTACAAGTCATAATTGAAAGGAACCAAATATTGACTTTGAAATACATAAAAAGATATCATCATGCCTAAAGTTAAAGGTTAGCTTTTTTTTTACGCAGCAAGTCTTGGGTGTGCTACTTAAGTAAGCCAGTAGATTTTCAAAATTTGTTTAATATTTAATGTGAACTAGTGGCAAGGCATGCATTGAATAAATATTTCCTATTTAAGTTCATAGAATCTCAATGTACACACAATGACTCATTGTACACAATCTGTCTTAATGAGACATTCAGATAGTTTTGTATTGTCATTACTAAAATTCTGCGATAGCTGTGATGGTACAGTGAGATACCATTAAATATGTAGATGACTGACACATGTAGATGACTGAAACATGTAGATGACTGAAACATGTTGATGACTGACACATGTAGATGACTGACACATGTAGATGACTGACACATGTAGATGACTGACACATGTAGATGACTGACAAAGGTAGGTGACTGACACATGTAGATGACTGACACATGTAGATGACTGACACATGTAGATGACTGACACATGTAGATGACTGACAAAGGTAGGTGACTGACACATGTAGATGACTGACACATGTAGATGACTGACACATGTAGATGACTGACACATGTAGATGACTGACACATGTAGATGACTGACACAGGTCGATGACTGACACATTAGATGACTGACACAGGTCGATGACTGACACATGTAGATGACTGACACATGTCGATGACTGACACATGTAGATGACTGACACATGTAGATGACTGACACATGTAGAGACTGACACATGTAGATGACTGACACATGTAGATGACTGACACAGGTCGATGACTGACACATTAAATGACTGACACAGGTTGATGACTGACACATTAGATGACTGACACATGTAGATGACTGACACATGTAGATGACTGACACATGTAGATGACTGACGGCAGGGGAACATGGATACCTGGCGCCTGTGAGAATCGAACCCCTGGCCTAATGTATGGCAGAAAACTATCAATCCTGCCGAGCTACTCAAGAAAACAATGTATAACTGTATATTGTTGCGGTTTAAATCATTTTGGTGTAGAACAAGTGACTCATTCTTCATATTAACCTACTCATTTCATTTTACTTACCAACTCAAGGTATAGTACTTACCAACTTATTTAATAGTACATGTACTTACATACTCATCGGGCATTACTTACCCATTTTTTTACAGCACATCAATCACAGACAACATCTAACTCAGACAACTTCAATCACAGACAGCATCAAACACAGACAACATGAAATACAGAAACATCAAACACAGAGATCAATCACAGACAACATCTAACACAGGCAACATCAATCACAGACAACATCTAACACAGGCAACATCAATCACAGACAACATCTAACACAGGCAACATCAATCACAGACAACATGAAACACAGAGATCAATCACATACAACATCTAACACAGACAACATCAATCACAGACAACATGAAACACAGAGATCAATCACAGACAACATCTAACACAGGCAACATCAATCACAGACAACATGAAACACAGAGATCAATCACAGACAACATCTAACACAGGCAACATCAATCACAGACAACATGAAACACAGAGATCAATCACAGACAACATCTAACACAGACAACATCAATCACAGACAACATCAATCACAGACAACATGAAACACAGAGATCAATCACAGACAACATCTAACACAGGCAACATCAATCACAGACAACATGAAACACAGAGATCAATCACAGACAACATCTAACACAGACAACATCAATAACAGACAACATCAATCACAGACAACATGAAACACAGAGATCAATCACAGACAACATCTAATACAGGCAACATTAATCACAGACAACATCTAACACAGGCAACATCAATCACAGACAACATCTAACACAGGCAACATCAATCACCGACAACATGAAACACAGAGATCAATCACATACAACATCTAACACAGGCAACATCAATCACAGACAACATCTAACACAGGCAACATCAATCACCGACAACATCTAACACAGACAACATCAACACAGACAACATCAACACAGACAACATCAATCACAGACAACACGAAATACAGAGATCAATCACAGACAACATCTAACACAGACAACATCAATCACAGACAACATCAATCACAGACAACATCAATCACCGACAACATCTAACACAGACAACATCAACACAGACAACATCAACACAGACAACATCAATCACAGACAACATGAAACACAGAGATCAATCACAGACAACATCTAGCACAGACAAAATCAATCACAGACAACATCTAACACAGGCAACATCAATCACAGACAACATTAAACACAGAGATCAATCACAGACAACATCTAACACAGACAACATCAATCACAGACAACATAAAACACAGAGATCAATCACAGACAACATCTAACACAGGCAACATCAATCACAGACAACATGAAATACAGACAACATCAATCATAGACAACATGAAACACATAAACATCAAACACGGTGATCAATCACAGACACCATCAACACAGACAACATCAATCACAGACAACATCAATCACAGACAACATCAACACAAACAAGACAAATCACAGACAACATCAAACACAGACAACACCAAACTACACAATCAAACGTCAGCACATCGTTACATAAAAACACATTCACCTAACAATAGATTAGTTCATGTTGTCCATAGATATCAACAGCTACACCCACAAACGCACACACAAATACTTATTAAGATAATTGACATATAAAAAGATATATCTACAAACGTAATAAACACACACACACACACACAATGTCATTAAGCTGATTCCAGACATGTATTTCACATAACGTTTATACTAACAAAACACATACTCATTTCTGTAAACTAAACACTCACGCATATACTCATCAGATCAAATATAAGTACACACAGATTATATTAACTATCTCTAAACAAAGGTAAACCTTCTTAAATTCAAATTATATTAAGGCAGGTAACTTCTTTTGACAGTAGAACGTCCCTTTTCATGTACTGACAGAGTAATCTTCTCTGACATGTACAGTGAAATGTTTTCCTTCCAGAATATTTCTTTCAATCTCACTGCATCTATCACAAGCTGTATGCAATGATTGACTGTCTGTTTGTTTGACTGTCTGCCTGTGTGTGTCTGTGTGTTTGACTATCTGCCTGTGTGTTTCACTGTCTGCCTGTGTGTGCCTGTGTGTTGGCTCTCTGCCTGTGTGTGTCTGTGTGTTTGACTGTCAGCCTGTGTGTGTAGGTGTGTTAGACTGTCTGCCTGTGTGTGTATATGTGTGTTTGACTATCTGCCTGTGTGTGCCTGTGTGTTTGTCTGCCTGTGTGTGTCTGTGTGTTTGTCTGTCTGCCTGTGTGTGTCTGTGTGTTTGACTATATGCCAGTGTATGTGTGTGTTTATGTGTTTGACTGCCTGTATTTGGGTGTCTATGTTTCTCTTTTTCTTCCCTTTAAACCAGACATTGACTTGACGGAGCTATGAAAGAATTACAAAACAAATGTTATCAATTGTGTTGTATTACAAACCAACAACTGAATTGATCTTGAATAGACCTGACTGTTGTTATGACGTTAGTGGTAAAAGGTCACCACATACGTTTAGTAAAGACTGGTTGTTATGGTAACCTACATACAACAACGTATTGACGGCTATGTTATTGATGCCTGTTGTTACCAATTTCTTTGCGGGTTTTTCTTTTACTTATGTTTTTAAAACTTGAAACTGGGTTAAACTTAACGAAAACGTATTCTGACACAGTAGAAGTCACCCCCCCCCTTCCACATCCCATCCAGTGCTAGAGATTGCCAGTCTTTCTATCTATCTTTTAGTCTATCTATCTGTCAGTCTTTTTTTATCTACCATTAAGTTTATTTACATATCCAGTCTAACTATTTATCATTTATCTGTCAGTTTAACTATTTGCTTATCTATGTGTCAGTCTATCTATATGTAAACTATTTATTCATCTATCGATCGATCTATATGTATGTCTCTCTATCTAACTATCTCTCTATCTAATACATATTTAACTATCTATGTGATGTCTGTTTATCATGCTATCTATCCATCTGTCAGTCTAACTGTATGTCCGTTTATATAAAATTTGATTCACTTGTGTATTTTGCCTTTATTTTTTAGTAGTAACAGTTAAATTAAACAAATGGGTTTAAGTTAAGAAATAAATAACAAGATGGAAGGTTGAAATTATGATTTAAAATGTTCAGTAAGTCGTCCCCTATAATGTATGCATTAAAGGGATATAAATAAAATGGGAAGACCAATACTGTACATAAAATAAGGTTACTGGATTTTCTATGCTTTATAGCATTTGTTTAATATTGATAATTCTTTATAAGTAACAGTTTTCAAAATACCTTTTTACTTCAAGAATGCTCAGCCCAGCATATCTGTATAAAGACATACAGAAGGACCGTTTACAAATTTTCTAACAGTTGAGATTGTGTGGATGGGTGTCCAGAGATTTTTTTTTTAAATCGTGTCGATATATATCATAGTGATGGTGATCTATATATATCATAGTGATGGTGGTCGATATATATCATAGTGATGGTGGTCGATATATATCATAGTGATGGTGGTCGATATATATCATAGTGATGGTGGTCGATATATATCATAGTGATGGTGGTCTATATATATCATGGTGATGGTGGTCTATATATATATCATGGTGATGGTGGTCTATATATATCATAGTGATGGTGGTCTATATATATATCATAGTGATGGTGGTCTATATATATCATAGTGATGGTGGTCTATATATATCATGGTGATGGTGGTCTATATATATCATAGAGATGGTGGTCGATATATATCATAGTGATGGTGGTCTATATATATCATAGTGATGGTGGTCGATATATATCATGGTGATGGTGGTCTATATATATATCATAGTGATGGTGGTCTATATTTATCATGGTGATGGTGGTCTATATATATCATAGTGATGGTGGTCTATATATATATCATAGTGATGGTGGTCTATATATATCATAGTGATGGTGGTCTATATATATCATGGTGATGGTGGTCTATATATATCATAGAGATGGTGGTCGATATATATCATAGTGATGGTGGTCTATATATATCATAGTGATGGTGGTCGATATATATCATGGTGATGGTGGTCTATATATATATCATAGTGATGGTGGTCTATATTTATCATGGTGATGGTGGTCTATATATATCATAGTGATGGTGGTCTATATATATCATGGTGATGGTGGTCTATATATATATCATAGTGATGGTGGTCGATATATATCATGGTGATGGTGGTCTATATATATCATGGTGATGGTGGTCTATATATATCATGGTGATGGTGGTCTATATATATATCATGGTGAGTGTGGTCTATATATATCATGGTGATGGTGGTCTATATATATCATAGTGATGGTGGTCTATATATATCATGGTGATGGTGGTGTATATATATCATAGTGATGGTGGTCTATATATATCATTGTGATGGTGGTCGATATATATCATGGTGATGGTGGTCTATATATATATATCATTGTGATGGTGGTCGATATATATCATGGTGATGGTGGTCGATATATATCATGGTGATGGTGGTCGATATATATATATATATATCATAGTGATGGTGGTCTATATATATCATAGTGATGGTGGTCTATATATATCATGGTGATGGTGGTCTCTATATATCATGGTGATGGTGGTCTATATATATATCATTGTGATGGTGGTCTATATATATCATGGTGATGGTGGTCTATATATGTCATGGTGAGGGTGGTCGATATATATCATAGTGCTGGCGGTCGATATATATCATGGTGATGGTGGTCTATATATATCATGGTGATGGTGGTCTATATATATCATGGTGATGGTGGTCTATATATATCATGGTGATGGTGGTCTATATATATATCATTGTGATGGTGGTCTATATATATCATGGTGATGGTGGTCTATATATGTCATGGTGAGGGTGGTCGATATATATCATAGTGCTGGCGGTCGATATATCATGGTGATGGTGGTCGATATATATCATAGTGATGGTGGTCTATATATGTCATAATGATAGTGGTCTACATATATCATGGTGATGGTGGTCGATATATAACATAGTGATGGTGGTCGATATATATCATGGTGATGGTGGTCGATATATATCATGGTGATGGTGGTCTATATATATCATAGTGATGGTGGTCTATGTATATCATAGTTATGGTGGTCTATATATATCATGGTGATGTTTGTCGATATATATCATAGTGATGGTGGTCGATATATATCATAGTGATGGTGGTCGATATATATCATTATGATCGTGGTCGATATATAACATATGCTGGGCCTGGAGTGAGTGTCATATGTGGGGCCTGGAGCGACTGTCATATACTAGGCCTGGGGTGACATATACTCGGCCTGGAGCGACTGTCATATGTGAGGCCTGAGGCGATGAGACGAGGCTTAGGATGAGTGTCGTATGTACGACCTGAGACGGCTGTAAAATCCTGGGCTCGAACGAGTGGCGTATGCTGGGCCTGGATTGAGTTTCATATGCTGGGCCTAGAGTGAAATTCATTTGCTAGGCCTTGGGCGAGTGTCATATGCTGGGCCTGGGGGTGAATTTCATATGCTGAGCCTGGTATGATAGTCATGTGCTGGGCCTGGGGTGAATTTCATATGCTGAGCCTGGTATGATAGTCATATGCTGGGCCTGGGGTGAATTTCATATGCTGGGCCTGGGGTGAATTTCATATGCTGAGCCTGGTATGATAGTCATGTGCGGGGCCTGGGCCGAGTGTCATGGGAGGGCTTGGACATCCCCGGAGGAGCCGCTGATAAGTAAGCACCTCGAGAGAGGGGGGGGGGTCAAAAGACTTTCTGATATAAAGACAATGGGATAGGTCATCTATTTATTTGTATGCCTGTGTCATGTAACGTGTCAAGAGTCCAACCAAAATTTAAACTAGAGTGAGACGTATTCATTGAACTCCAGCTTAATTACATCTTGACTTGATAAATCCATTTTAGCTCTGACTTTCTTAAAATGAAAACTACAGGTTTGTTTTGGTTACCAGTATACATCGTTAGCTGTTTTCCCGTTCACTCTGATCTTGTTACCGCCCCTTTCATTACCGCGGCCATACCACAGAACAGGAACGTCTCTTAGTGACGTCAAACTTCCCTTGATACATCAATATATGTTTTCAGAGTTGTTCACCTTTAGATCAATAATCAAAGTTTGACCTAGTTGATTTTTTTTTTTTAAATTGTGGTTACGCTGCCGAATATCGTTCCGGCGATTACAATAACTGATATATAGACAGACCTGGAGTTGGGTTTATTTTAAGGTGGTTTATTGGCATACCTAGGTCAATGTGACTTTATAGAACATAGGGATCATGTTTGATGTAGACTTCTGCGAAGGAGTAAATGAAATAAACCTGTTCTGTAGTGCACCTTTCAGTAGTAAGGTAAAATTCTAAGCTTAAAGGCTCGTTATAGTTTACCGTGATCTAGTTAAGTGAAGTACTAGAATCGGGGGGGGGGTGCATAAAAACACTTGCCAGAGACACACGCCCTTAGCGGCTCCATTGGGTACAATAGTTGGAAGTAAAATAAATTAGCGGACCCATTGGGTACAATAGTTGGAAGTAAAATAAATTAGCGGCTCCATGGGGTACAATAGTTGGAAGTAAAATAAATTAGCGGCTTCACGGGGTACAATAGTTGGAAGTAAAATAAATTAGTGGCTCCATGGGGTACAATAGTTGGAAGTAAAATAAATTAGCGGCTCCATTGGGTACAATAGTTGGAAGTAAAATAAATTAGCGGCTCCATGGGGTACAATAGTTGGAAGTAAAATAAATTAGCGAGTTCATTGGGTACAATAGTTGGAAGTAAAATAAATTAGCGGCTCCATTGGGTACAATAGTTGGAAGTAAAATAAATTAGCGGCTCCATGGGGTACAATAGTTGGAAGTAAAATAAATTAGCGGCTCCATTGGTTACAATAGTTGGAAGTAAAATAAATTAGCGGCTCCATTGGGTACAATAGTTGGAAGTAAAATAAATTAGCGGCTCCATGGGGTACAAAAGTTGGAAGTAAAATAAATTAGCGGCTCCATTGGGTACAATAGTTGGAAGTAAAATAAATTAGCGGCTCCATTGGGTACAATAGTTGGAAGTAACAAAATTAGTGGCTCCATTGGGTACAATAGTTGGAAGTAAAATAAATTAGCGGCTCCATTGGGTACAATAGTTGGAAGTAACAAAATTAGCGGCTCCATTGGGTACAATAGTTGGAAGTAACAAAATTAGCGGTAAGAGAGCATAAGAGGGATCCCATTGGTGGAGAATGTCAAGGACACAAAACAAATGAACAAATGTTACTCAGTTGTTTTTGTTTTTGTTATCGTTATTAAGTTGTTTTTTTTTCATGATTGTATTTTAAACTGGGAATACTGTTGTATTAATTCTTTACTTTCGATTTAACGCAAAACGCTATTATTTTATTAGATAGTTTAAACATGTTACATGCATTGCCCTAGTGTTAAAATGCCTTGAATGACGTATAACAGCATACTAAATTGAGAATGGGATTTCCCTTGGTTTAATTCGGCCATTTAATAAACTCACTTTTAGAATATATAAATACTTTTACTATGTGGTAATAAAGAGATGTTCTCAATTAGTCTGGGTACATTGGGGAACCAATGTAAATGTTAATTTAGGGGCCCTATTAAGGATAATTATGGGGCCTTGTCATCAGTGATTTGACAACCCTTAAGAGTATCCACTAAACCAACACGACGGTGCGTCAAACGCACGATTGTCGTCCTACAGACGACATGCCGTCGTCGATCCGTTTTTTTTTTAGTTTTATTTTGGACAAACACACTGCTACGACGTGCGTTTTTTTTTTTATTTGTGCTCACTGACCTACAAATCGCAGTTAAAAATACTGATAAAATGAGTACTGACATACACAACGTAGCGCTATTTTCAGACAAAGTACGTGCACCGGCATATATAATAACGTGAGCTATCTTGCAAAAAAGGTGATCCCGGGCTGTTTACTTCACCGAGGTTATTTTAAATTACGTATCAACTCAAATCAAAGCTAACAAGAAATGTGTAGCACAGAAATTTTTCGTAAAAATAATTGTATACCTAGTATATTTTATCTATTTTATTTTATCGGTTTGTTTAACTGTGTGAAGATAAATATTAATTGCACGTTCATGTGACACAACGATAGTTGTATTTTCTCAACAATATCTTATCAAACAACAATGGTTTTTTTTTCCAGTATAACAAAATCAAGTTTTTTCTACTAAACGAAATACTTAATAATGCAATAAAATAATTATTTTAAAATATACAAGCATTTTAATGCTCGAATCGATGTTGTTAGGAAGCCATTTTGCAATGTTTACAACGCGTTTTTTCAAAAGGTGCGTCATGAACAGGTCTAGCTGCGTTTTTTTTGGGAAAAAACGCAGAAATCACGACAGACGGACAGACGTCGTGCCGGTCTGTTTTACGCTATTTAATGATTGGTTCGTGACGTCACATGGTTTTCAGACGACTGCCGCATGATGCGTAGCAACGGGAAAAAACGCAGCGGTATGTGGACAGTTTAAACGCTGTCTGGGCCTCACTAATTGTCCTTCCTTGTAGCAATCTGGACTTATCAAATCTAGCCCTGCCATACTGTAAAAGATATTATTTTAAGACAGACAGTATAGAATTTGAAAATGTTAAATTAGTACAAAGACATAATATTCTATATATAGAGACATTGTATATTCTGTTGTGTTCACCATAATTCAATATATATTGTCTAGTGTTCACCATAATTCAATATATAAATTATATTATTTAATGTTCACCGTAGTTCAATATATATTATGTAATGTTCACCTTTGTTTACACATAAAAATAAAGTTTACTGAACACATGCAGACATTATGCGACCACTGGACATTAACAAACATTACTGCCAACATAATAATGTCACAATCTTACTCTTTCTTTCAGGGCCTGGGCCCAAGTATGTACTGCCATCAACTGTTGGGATGGTCAACCATGACCCTACTAGACCTAAGGCTCCTGGCTACTCATTTGGTGCAAGATACAGCAGTGAGTAAACAATAATGTCCACTAGTTAGTTGTGTTCTGATTAAAACAAATGTAACATTCATTTCCCAAGCCATATTCACATCCACACAGTGGCTAGAGTTAAGTTAATGTTAACAAGCAAACAAATTATTTAAAATGTTAACTTCATATAAAATGAGAATTAATGAACATAAAACATAAAGATAAATTGTACCCGTTATTTCAAATCTGTTTTATTTCGAAACTATCCCAGGGGCCTATCAGCACGGACCAGGATATTATTATTTAGAAAGTGGTCTCTACAACAATGGACGAGATAACCACCATGGGTTCACACTTCACGGCAGGCCGAAACAATCTATATGGGGTAAGTACTGACACATGGGTTCACACTTCACGGCAGGCCGAAACAATCTATATGGGGTAAGTACTGACACATGGGTTCACACTTCACGGCAGGCCGAAACAATCTATATGGGGTAAGTATTGACACATGGGTTCACACTTCACGGCAGGCCGAAACAATCTATATGGGGTAAGTATTGACACATGGGTTCACACTTCACGGCAGGCCGAAACAATCTATATGGGGTAAGTACTGACACATGGGTTCACACTTCACGGCAGGCCGAAACAATCTATATGGGGTAAGTACTGACACATGGGTTCACACTTCATGGCAGGCCGAAACTATCTATATGGGGTAATTACTGACAATGTGTGGGGTGGGGGGGAAGAACTGATGATGGGGTAAGTACTGATGATGGGGTAAGTACTGATGATGGGGTAAATACTGATGATGGGGTAAGTACTGATGATGGGGTAAGTACTTATGATGGGGTAAGTACTGATGATGGGGTAAGCACTGATGATGTCATCTATTTACATCGCTTTAGGAATAAATAGATTGGTATTGTCAATCATGTTGAAAGAATGTGTACACAAAACTAAACTTGTACTGCTAACAAGTATATAGTTTTATAATGAATAAACGTTAAATGCCTGAACTAAACCATAAGATAGCTATGACATTATTGTGAATGGGGGATTATTTGTGATAGATATACTTTTTTAGAAATGTTGCAATACCATATATATGTGCGTGTGTGTGTGTGTGTGCGTGCGTGTGTGTGTGTGTGTGTAACTTTTGAATAAATTGAAAATTGATTATAATAGTTAAATTAATAAAAAAAAAAATCTTCCAGAAATGTGTGACAAGTAATTAACAGACATTTTATGCTGAACAGTTTAATTATTCGTTTTGGGAATGTTACGAAAACGTAGGACCGTCGGTTCATATAAATATTTATATAAATTTATTCTTTCATGGTTATGTAACAGGACATAGCAGTATAATTGTAGCTCATGAATTAAAATATTAAGCATTAGGGTCCCATCTCTTGACATAAACAATGATTTCACTATTTGGTCATGTCGCCCTCCAACACGGTCGCTGGTCACATAATAAAGTCTCAACAGATCTACATTCATTGCACAAGAAAACATAACTCTTTCAAGTTTTCAGACGTCTTGATTTGTCCTACTTACCCAATCCTGAAATACTATTTGTGGTCTACCAGGTCAGTTTGACCTGAGCCTCAGTTTGAACAACAAAATGAAGGAAGTTCGTAAGTGGGTTTAGTTGAGACGGGAAATAAATCAATCGATCAATTTTTGTTTATTGAGTTCGGTGTGAGACGTAATGTGATCCTGATGTAATAATCAATATTATTTCTTCCTTCCAGAAATTACTTCCGGCAACTCGCCGGGACCGGTGTACGCAGTAAACGCAGGGGCCACAGAGAAACGAACCCCCAGCTACAGTTTTGGCAGCCCGTTCAAAACTAATTACAAATCTGAAGGCCCCGGTCCTAACAGTTATAATGTATTGAAGCCATGGGGATCTGAGCACAAGGGGCCTCTGATTGGTGGGAGGACAAAGGATTCAAAGGTGAATAAGAGAATTCCATTGGTCGTATTATTACATGGAACTATTTTAAACACATAAAGTTGTCATCTAAGCACGCGCAATGCTACCTGACATATGATTGGTCAATAATTACTGCATTAGCAGAACTTTTCGTCGCATGTCTCTAAATTTAATAGGTATCCTTACATTAAATTTAGCGTTAATAAGGTGTTATATTTTTTTTCTAAAACCGTAATGGCGATATGATTATAAATTGACATACATTCTAGCCCGCAGGGGAGGAAGCACCCCAAACACTTGTCAGAACCCCAGGCATTAGATAAAGAGAAGCCGTTGCTTTCAAAATAGATGTGTTAAATTTTAAACTTTAATAAAACAATTTTGCAAAAATTGCTTATAATTAAAAAATACACATTAGAATTAAAAGATTTTTGTAATATATATATATATATATATATATATATATATATATATATATATATACATTTAGAGTCCAGAAATTTTTTATTGAATATAATTATTTATCATTCTGCAAAGTTCTAACCTTCTGTCAATTTTCTTCTCGATCGATTTTCAGCATCTAAGCTCTAGAAGGGTTTGTTAGGTTCGAATAGATATTATTGAACCATTGGATACTAATGAAGCGAGTTAATGTTTCTCTTACACTATTTTTATAACCTGCATATGACAGGGTAACATAATGATTGATATGTGATACAATATATGATGGGGGACGGATGGTTGTGGGACTTCACACGCAGTATATGATAGGTAAGTTTTTATCTGCACTGACAAATCATCTCTATTGTTTGTAACCTGTTAACATAATGAATGATATGTGATACAACATATGATAGGTAAGTTTTTATCTGCACTGACAAATCATCTCTATTGTTTGTAACCTGTTAACATAATGAATGATATGTGATACAACATATGATAGGTAAGTTTTTATCTGCACTGACAAATCATCTCTATTGTTTGTAACCTGTTAACATAATGAATGATATGTGATACAACATATGATAGGTAAGTTTTTATCTGCACTGACAAATCATCTCTATTGTTTGTAACCTGTTAACATAATGAATGATATGTGATACAACATATGATAGGTAAGTTTTTATCTGCACTGACAAATCATCTCTATTGTTTGTAACCTGTTAACATAATGAATGATATGTGATACAACATATGATAGGTAAGTTTTTATCTGCACTGACAAATCATCTCTATTGTTTGTAACCTGTTAACATAATGAATGATATGTGATACAACATATGATAGGTAAGTTTTTATCTGCACTGACAAATCATCTCTATTGTTTGTAACCTGTTAACATAATGAATGATATGTGATACAACATATGATAGGTAAGTTTTTATCTGCACTGACAAATCATCTCTATTGTTTGTAACCTGTTAACATAATGAATGATATGTGATACAACATATGATAGGTAAGTTTTTATCTGCACTGACAAATCATCTCTATTGTTTGTAACCTGTTAACATAATGAATGATATGTGATACAACATATGATAGGTAAGTTTTTATCTGCACTGACAAATCATCTCTATTGTTTGTAACCTGTTAACATAATGAATGATATGTGATACAACATATGATAGGTAAGTTTTTATCTGCACTGACAAATCATCTCTATTGTTTGTAACCTGTTAACATAATGAATGATATGTGATACAACATATGATAGGTAAGTTTTTATCTGCACTGACAAATCATCTCTATTGTTTGTAACCTGTTAACATAATGAATGATATGTGATACAACATATGATAGGTAAGTTTTTATCTGCACTGACAAATCATCTCTATTGTTTGTAACCTGTTAACATAATGAATGATATGTGATACAACATATGATAGGTAAGTTTTTATCTGCACTGACAAATCATCTCTATTGTTTGTAACCTGTTAACATAATGAATGATATGTGATACAACATATGATAGGTAAGTTTTTATCTGCACTGACAAATCATCTCTATTGTTTGTAACCTGTTAACATAATGAATGATATGTGATACAACATATGATAGGTAAGTTTTTATCTGCACTGACAAATCATCTCTATTGTTTGTAACCTGTTAACATAATGAATGATATGTGATACAACATATGATAGGTAAGTTTTTATCTGCACTGACAAATCATCTCTATTGTTTGTAACCTGTTAACATAATGAATGATATGTGATACAACATATGATAGGTAAGTTTTTATCTGCACTGACAAATCATCTCTATTGTTTGTAACCTGTTAACATAATGAATGATATGTGATACAACATATGATAGGTAAGTTTTTATCTGCACTGACAAATCATCTCTATTGTTTGTAACCTGTTAACATAATGAATGATATGTGATACAACATATGATAGGTAAGTTTTTATCTGCACTGACAAATCATCTCTATTGTTTGTAACCTGTTAACATAATGAATGATATGTGATACAACATATGATAGGTAAGTTTTTATCTGCACTGACAAATCATCTCTATTGTTTGTAACCTGTTAACATAATGAATGATATGTGATACAACATATGATAGGTAAGTTTTTATCTGCACTGACAAATCATCTCTATTGTTTGTAACCTGTTAACATAATGAATGATATGTGATACAACATATGATAGGTAAGTTTTTATCTGCACTGACCAATTACCTTTATGTTTCAGAGTTTTGACTATGACTTCGCCAAAACACCAGGCCCAGCAGTGTACAGCTACAGTGACCGACAGCGTGGCCCCGCCTACAGCATCGGTCAGCGGATCTTCATGCCCGGCCACAAGATCGTGACCCCAGGGCCCAACACTTACCTCCCCCCACTGGATGGGACAACTCCTAGGTCGCCAAGGTTCACAATGGGAATACGTCATCATGAGGATGTCATGGTGCTTCCTGAAGTGGACGAATGACCCCCACCTCCTGTGACATGTCCATCTGGGAAACACTAAATTAAACAGCAGATAAAATCTTTAGCAGTAGATTTAACAAAAATTGAATTACAGTGATTGTCTGGTATTGGTTGACTGAGTGCTATTTTAATTTCCTATTTAAAAACTCTTGTAAAACAAACTAACCAGAGGCGGATTTAAGAACGGGGGCAACGGATGGGCGCCGGAGGCCCCGACTTTTGATAGGTCCCATAGAGCCCAAATTATAACTCTTTATATATATATATATATATATATATATATATCCTTTTTTTAAGGGGCCCAAAATTTTCCTATGCGCCGAGGTCTCAAGCGAATTATGTCCGCCACTGGAACTAACAAAACAAACAAAAAACTTTAATGTTATTGAAATCAGTTGTAGAGGTTTGATTACATCTTCCCTGTAAGACAGGACAGAAAAAAAAGTAAATAAAGTTAAAAATAATTACTGGATTAATAGGTAAAAATTCAATTTAGCATCCAATTAATTTTCAATCAAATATGGGTAGATGATGATTAACCGATTAATGGAAAAGCTCTAAAAAAAAGAGATGTAGAAGTTCCAAATAAAAATCAATATTAGTCCATAACGTGACAAACCTTATATAACTAGGTATCAATCAGTTTACAAAATTAACATAACTGTGTATCAATCAGTTTACAAAATTAATATAACTAGGTATCGATCAGTTTACAAAATTAATATAACTAGGTATCAATCAGTTTACAAAATTAATATAACTAGGTATCGATCCGTTTACAATAACCAAGCGTGTGGCTGTGATCATTTAACTATGTTATGTCAGTATTATATACCCTACTATTTTTTTCGTAATATTTTTCATATTTATAATAATGATGCTAATATGAAACAGATTTTTATATCATTGATATATGTTTACATCTAAACTATGAATTATTCAAACAAGTCTCTGTATCCATGGATACATGCTTACATCTAAACAATGAACGATACAAATATATCTCTGTATCCATGGATACATGCTTATATCTAAACAATGAACGATACAAATATGTCTCTGTATCCATGGATACATGCTTACATCTTAACAATGAACGATACACATATGTCTCTGTATCCATGGATACATGCTTATATCTAAACAATGAACGATACTCATATGTCTCTGTATCCATGGATACATGCTTATATCTAAACAATGAACGATACACATATGTCTCTGTATCCATGGATACATGCTTATATCTAAACAATGAACGATACTCATATGTCTCTGTATCCATGGATACATGCTTATATCTAAACAATGAACGATACACATATGTCTCTGTATCCATGGATACATGCTTATATCTAAACAATGAACGATACAAATATGTCTCTGTATCCATGGATACATGCTTATATCTAAACAATGAACGATACACATATGTCTCTGTATCCATGGATACATGCTTATATCTAAACAATGAACGATACACATATGTCTCTGTATCCATGGATACATGCTTATATCTAAACAATGAACGATACACATATGTCTCTGTATCCATGGATACATGCTTATATCTAAACAATGAACGATACACATATGTCTCTGTATCCATGGATACATGCTTATATCTAAACAATGAACGATACACATATGTCTCTGTATCCATGGATACATGCTTATATCTAAACAATGAACGATACAAATATGTCTCTGTATCCATGGATACATGCTTATATCTAAACAATGAACGATACACATATGTCTCTGTATCCATGGATAACTATGAAAGATACAAACAAGTATGTTTTCTATTGATGTTTTGATTTATTTGTTTAGCATTATATCAATTCAGTATTAAACAAAATCTATTTCAAAACATTAAGTTCGATTGTTTGTTTCATTAGCGATGATTGTTGAAACTTGTGTAAGGTAAACATTATTACTCATTAATACACAAAAATGTTGATATGTACAGGTAAACTTTATCGCTCATTAACACACAATATAAAGCTGATAAGTACAGGTGTGTGAAGTCCCTGTAAGGATGAGATGAAATCTCTTAGATAATATAAACCACTAATGGGACGGTTTTTATGGTGCCCTTCTTTCATCCCCACCGTAGCCGATAGTGCAAAGGCCATGGAGGCACCACGGGAGATATAGCGACCTGAAATAGCCATTGGTCATCACCGGAGATCGAACCAGGGGCCCTCAGGTCGACAGTCGAGTGCTTTACCACACGACCATCCGTGATATGTACAGGTAAACATTATGACGATCTTATACACAATATAATGTTGATTGTTCCGGTAAACATTATGATCAATTAAAACACTGGTTAAGACACAATATAATTTTGTTATGTACAGGTAAACATTACACAAGCCAATGGCTGCAGACAGGCCCACCGACAGAAATGTCGGGCCCCTGTGCACGGCTGTCACGCCCCCCCCCCGTGCTGATAATAATATTTTCAAAAGTTGATAGGCCAGCTCAGCCCGGGCCCCTAAAACTCGCCGGGCCCCTGGGCATTTGCCTCCCCCCCCTCTCGGCGGCACTGGCAGCCGATGTTGTTTTTATTTGGATCAATATATTTACCATCTAATTCGGAGGTAAACATATCGTGGCCATACGACTTTTTTCGTTGGAGTGGTTAATTTCAGCCAGGGAAAAAAATACATTTCTTCATAGATGTATAGATAAATATCACTTTGGCGGTCATCATAACTAGAATACAACGTTCAGTGCTGCAGTGTTGAATACTGAAAAAAAAAAAACAAGAGATATTCTCAGCTTGGAAACTGAAATATTTAGTTTTAGTTTGATTGCTTCAAGATGGTGGTTTACTTGTGAGTAAATTATAATTTGTTATCATTGCTTGAAGATTGAAGTTTACTTTGAGTTAATTATAATACAGTATCATTGCTTCAAGAATGAAGTTTACTTTGAGTTAATTATAATACAGTATAATTGCTACAAGAATGAAGTTTACTTGTGAGTAAATTATAATACAATATCATTGCTTCAAGATTGAAGTTTACTTGTGAGTTAATTATAATACAGTATCATTTCTTCAAGATTGAAATTTACTTGTGAGTAAATTATAATACAGTATCATTGCTTCAAGATTGAAGTTTACTTGTGAGTTAATTATAATACAGTATAATTGCTTCAAGAATGAAGTTTACTTGTGAGTAAATTATAATACAATATCATTTCTTCAAGATTGAAATTTACTTGTGAGTTAATTATGATAAAATTTCCTTTCTTCTTTTATTTTTTCAGCACATTTATACTAGCGTAGTGTTTCTTTCTTTACTTAACTTTATTTTTCCAATATAGTTACCAAACAATTCAGGGTTGTATTCTATGATCTATTTAATTAATATTTCTAGCATACAATGGTAACTGATTTTAATAAATTCAATACCCTTGACCACTTGTTCAACGCCTCAACAATCAAACTGAAGATGTTTAATACCAATGTTAATTTTTTTTTTTATTTTCTTTCTTAAGCAAACATTATTTAATTGAAACGATCGACTATTATTTATTTGTATGAGTTGCACTAATTAATTTATGGAATGAACTATTTATGTTTATATGTTACACTAATTAGATCAAGGGATACACTTTTTTCCATTAAGAAAGCTGTCAAATAAATATATTTAAATGATAAAACTTGGTTCTACTCATGGAAATCTAGATATAGCATCAGGAAGGACAACCAATATTTTAAAAAATACGGTTTAGGCTGACACACAATCAAGTGTTTAGCGTTAGTCTTCATGTTTAATAGCAGTTTTGTATATTTGATACTTATGTTTTTATGAAATAAACACAAACGCAATTAAAGTTTGAAAACTTTTAATAACAAATTTTTTAATTTAAAATCTTTATTTTGTCAATTTAATTATTTTTCGTTTTTTCATTGGTTTTTCATGAACGGTCTCATTCAATTGCTTAACATAATTTTTAGACGAACAATTAAAAAATTTAACATAAATAAGTTCTTTTAAATTATGATTGAAATAAAAAAATAATTTCTTCAATCAGCAATGACTCATCAATTGTTACTCTATCAACAATTTAAACAATTTTTTTTTTATTTGTTTGTCCTAGAAATAGTTTCAGACTACTTGCTGATCTTTTCAATGAATTGAATACTTTCCAATTTAGTAGGCAAGTAGAGAAGGTGTACTCAGATGGCTTCAATAGCCCTCCCCTGTTGACATTGTTAAAAAAAACATCCAGCTTTTTCAATCTTAATTCGTCAATGTCTTTAAAATTTTTATCGACTAATATTTCTCTAAAGCTTTTATTTTTAAAATTATGTTATTATAGTATATATATGAAAATGTAGTAAATTGAAAGGGCTTTTTAACAATATATGTTTCAAAGTGATATTATTATGCAAGTATTTTATTATTTTTAAAAAGTTAAGATGAAAAAAATAAACAAAAATAAATAAATTAAACAATTCACAAACACAAAGAAGAAAAAAAAATTCATTATGATTCATTTCAATAAAAGTTACTTTTTATTAAACTACATTCAATTCTCTGTGTGTAGGATATTTTTGAAGACATTATAATCAGATACAAAAGATATTTAATAATTTCTAAAAATGATGTGTTTTAACAGAAAAAGGACCAAAAATCTGCTGGGATCAACATTGACCATGCAACAAGAAAAATTCAAAAATATAAATCTAAGTTATAAAAACTAACATTCTAATGTCTATTGATAACAACAAAGCTCAATTTCAGTATGTTTTATAACTTTGCTAAAAATATTTTACAAGATTAGTGTAACTATTATACCATGATAATTTTTCATAGAACATTATATTTATTTATCAACTGGTCACTCTTATCTATTGTAATTGTGCCACGTAAACATGCCGCTGATAAAAAGTTATGCAAATTTTGTCGCGTTCACCCCCATAGAAGGCCCGAAGCGTGCGGGGGAACCGGGGCCCCCCCTGCTTTTTGTCTGGCCCCCTCTGCTTATTTGTTCTACTTAGTAAAATGTATTACTTGCCCCCCTGCTATTGCCTGGTCCCTGCTGTAGAATGCCTGGCCCCTGCTGTAGAATTTTCACGCTAC
Source organism: Bulinus truncatus (assembly GCA_021962125.1). NCBI lineage: Eukaryota > Metazoa > Mollusca > Gastropoda > Planorbidae > Bulinus > Bulinus truncatus. The sequence continues at coordinate 1,016,112 of JAGDYQ010000087.1, read as the reverse complement.
GGGGCTGCCCCATAGTCAGGAACTTGAAAAATATACGCATGTTGGTTTTACTAAAAACAAACCATTTCAGTGCATCCAGAATCATATCATTATTTTCGATCGAGAATTCACTAGTCGCCATTTTCCTAATTACTAAAAATTATTTCAATGATCAAATCGGCCAATAGTAAAATAATACACTATTTAAAATATTTTAAAGACTTCAGTATTTATATTTATTATTTATAAATTCGAAGTGACTATTCGGACCCGGGCAGGCCCGTAGCCAGGATTATTGCATTGGGGTGAGGGGCGAAGAAATTTTCGGGGGGGGGGGGCGAAGAAATTTTTTTCGGCCCCGGAGGGGGGGGGTGCCAATGAACTGATCCTGGGGTACAGAGGCGGATCTAGAAAACTTTGACCCAAGGGGGTTGAAACTGTTTTCATTGTTGAAAATTGAACAAAAAATATTTCGATAATTTAATGATGTATTACCTAAACTTGCGATAACCGGGGGAGAGGAGAGAGGGAAATGCCCCCGGCCCCTCCCCCTAATTCCGTCCCTGGTGCTAATATAAATATTTTAAAAAGTTGATTGGCCAGCTCAGTCCAGGCCCCTAAAACAAAATTGAACAAAAGGATTGATGTTTTATAGCCGTTATTATTAAAATTTTGTCAAAAAGCTCAAATCATACATGGGGGGGAGGGGGCTCAGGTCATGAACGGGGGGGGCTTAACCCTCCTAGCCCCCTCTTGCTACGGGCCTGGACCCGGGTACCAATAATTGTATGATTTAATCGTTACTCAGTGTCTAGGGTTCCATTAAGCGGACTCTGTATTATTATTTTTTTTCGGGTTCCGTCTAATAAAGTTTAAATATAGCTAAGCTTAGTGCATATTTGCCACGGGTCCGAGTAACAAACGGATTTTATTGGGATCCGGGTCCGTAAAGCCACAGCCTTATAAATTTATATACTCTATTTCAGATATTCTGTTTATAATAAAATTGTTACATACAGAAAGCGACCATTTTGTTTTTAGTCTATTACAAATTCGCGGCAGCCCCGTAGCGTGATAATTCTACAGCAGGGGCCAGGCATTCTACAACAGGGGCCAGGCAATAGCGGGGGGGCAGGCCCCCCCTGGCCCCCACACACGCTATGGGCCTGAATCGCGGTCAAATAATAATACGAAATGACGCGTTCTATTTGTGGTCTTAGTAAAAATTTATTTTAAATGATTGATACAATTATTCTATAAAATAAAACTGTTTTAACTTTATATATAACAAAATAACATGCCATTAAAAAAATTTCGGAGGGTAAACAAGATTTAAAACGAACACAAAACGATTCCCCATTAAAGATGTCTTGTGGTGATGTGCGTGCACGCTATCATTTTAACGCTGTTACTGTTCGTAAAAATAACATTTCAAATTGTAGGAAGCAAACAATCAAACAAATTTGGAATTTTAAAGCTAAAAAAAAATTCTGCTGTTAAAAAAAAAGCATTTGGGAGCCGTGGAGCCGCCAGATTTTTTCGGCTCCGGCTCCGGCTCCAGCAAAAAGTGGCGGCTCCCGGCTCCTCGGCTCCGGAAGCCTGCATAGTGGACATAACCGAAACAGTTTTATTGTCCCTCCATTGTACTGTCAATAACTCCCTTTCTAACTCATCTCATATCCCCTCTTTTAGATTTTTTTTCAAAGTCTTTTATATTTTTCAAAGATTGGGGACTACCTTTACATGTCCTAAGAATAGTTCCACATGCTCCTACCCCTAAATTCCATAGATCTTTAAATAATTGTATAGTAGTATAAAAATTATCGACTAATAATTTATACCCCTCTTTAGCTAAAGATTTAATTAATTTCATTACCACCCCATATGCCAATCCAAAAGGCCCATTATCCTGTTTACCTAAATATAAATGAAAATCATAAGTTTACCTAGAAAGAGAATCAGCTAATACCCATAACTTCATTCACCACTTAGTCGGCTTATCCCTTATGCACTGCCTAAAAATATATCTACCTTTATTTCTTATCATTCTTTAATCTATTGATATATCTTGGTAAGGCTGAAACAATTTTATACATTACAATCTAATAAAGTTAAAGAAAAAATGTATTTTACATAACTTGTTGGTTTTGTCTTCAGTTTGAGGATTAGACACCTTTAGAAAGCTCATTATAGATTTCAATCTATCACGAAACATAAAAGCTCTGGCCCAAAGTCCATTGTATAGTGATTTAGTAGACCAGAAGCGGTCAATGTTCTGTGCTTGAACAAGTCCAGCATACATGATAAGTCCACAGAATCTGTAGAATTCATCTGGTGTAAGATCAAACCAGCTTGGTAAACACAAGGTTTTGTAGGTCCATAATGTCTGGCATTGCTATTATTAGTCACAAATATGAATTACTAAGTCCAAAGTAAAATAAAGTTTTAAAAATGCCATTGCATTGCAGAATTTCCTAATGTCTTCTCTTGTTTTAGCTCCTCCGAGTTGTTGAATGCCTGGATCCCTCTCAGGTAGAAAATTCTTTGGTGGTTCTGGTAATGTGTCATTCAATTCATTCATATCATCATGCCATATGATCTGGGGGATAAAAAAAATATGTAAAGAAAACCATAAATAAAAAAAAATTCAGCTTATTTATCGAGCTACAATTAATTATTTTATAATGATGAAAACAAAATATCATCAATACAGATATGTAAATATTATGTAAACTTCAGTTGTTGTTGTTTTTTTTGTGTTTACGAAAAATCTGCAGATTGGCAATAACACAAACATAAAACAGTAACAGTAATTCTAGCGGCAGAGAACTAAATAAATAATATTTATACATAAACCTTTATATAATAAAATATAAATCTTTATACTTTTCTCTTATTTTATAACTATTCCCATATTTTAAGTTCTAAAGAATAAATAAATGAATAAATAAATAAACAGCTAATCTATGAGACCATAAAGACAAAGTCAAAGCATGTTGGTTCAATACTTACACATGTGAGTTTGGAAGTGTTGAAAGCTTGAATTAAAACTAATATTTTCAGCTTCAAAGTCATCTGAAGAAGTAATAAGCTCCCAAGTTTCATTTTTGTCACTTGAATCAAGTTTATTTTCCTCTAAAAAATCAGAATCTGAGTCTATTTTAGTGTAGTCGAAGTCGAAGTGATTGACAAAACGTAAACAAATCAAAATGGCGTTCGTGGCCAGTCACCTGATAGCGTTATTTTATTTACGAGAAATTGTAGTTAAAATAAAAATTGACAATTATTTTTTAGTAGAAAGTATTTAGAAAGCATTTTTTTTAAATAAAAATATTATACTAGAAATAAAAAGTCACATTTTATTGTATGCCGTCTGTTGGGCTTTAATCCTTGCGTCAGCCTAAACCGTACACAGCTAGAATGAAATTTTGTTTGGTTGTCTATCCTGGTGTTATATCTAGATATCCATGGTTCTACTAAATAAGTTAAATTATTGTGTGTGTATATTCATGGGCGTATTCAGGAGGGGGGGGGACAAGGGGGCATTTGCTCCCCCCGCCCCTTACATTTAAAAAAAATGTCATAAAATTGTTATTTGCCCCCCCCCCTGGAAAATTTTTGCCCCCCCCCCTGGAAAAATTCCTAGCGACGCCCATGGGTATATTAGTATGTACTGTGGTTCATTAATATCAGTTACAGCTATGATCCCCTGTAACATTCTTTGATAACATTCATGCCTTGTAGCTGTAACATTCTATCATAATTTTAGGCCTTGTGTCTTTTATTTACTTTTTACAACAACTTTCAACACAATGGCATATCAAAAACACACTGGTCAAATATTAACGCTTATTAGAATACAAAAATATATAATAACATAAAAAAGACTGATTAAAATATACTAAAAAGTACAAATATATCTCTTTTATCTTAAATAATACAAATATTTAATGAAATTATATTAACTAAAGAAAGCGTGGACAATTATATGAATTAACTATTTAATTTAGAGCCACTAGTCTAGAGAATATCCTGGTATTACACAATCACATACTGCAGCTTTGTTGAACAGACACTAGTTAAAATGAAATGTATTCGACCAAAGCTCTATACTCTATATGAACAGGTTACAAATTAGGCTGACACATTGTGTGGGTATATTGTGTGTGTATATAGTGTGTGTATATTGTGTGTATATATAGTGTGTGTATATTGTGTATGTATTGTGTGTGTATATTGTATGTGTATTGTGTGTATATTGTATGTGTATTGTGTGTGTATATAGTGTGTGTATATTGTGTGTGTATATTGTGTGTATATGTTGTGTGTGTATAATGTGTGTGTATATATAGTGTGTGTATATTGTGTGAGTATATTGTGTGTGTATATAGTGTGTGTATATTGTGTCTATATTGTATGTGTATATTGTATGTGTATTGTGTGTGTATATTGTATGTGTATTGTGTGTATATTGTGTGTATATTGTGTGTATATATTGTGTGTATAAATAGTGTGTGTATATTGTGTGAGTATATTGTGTGTGTATATAGTGTGTGTATATTGTGTGTGTATATTGTGTGTATATATTGTGTGTATATATTGTGTGTGTCCTGATGTAAATTAAAAATTTGCTCAAGAGATAAGATCAATTGTTTACAACTGAAAATGTTATATGATTTTTTATCAATGTATTTAAAATATATGTAGATCAAAATATGTGATGTTTCTATGAATATATATATATATATATATATATATATATATATATATATATATATATTTTATATATATATATATATATATATATATATATATCATAAGTATATTTAGTTTTGAAGCAATAAGTTATGGCATTTTAATGTTACAGGCATGTGGACTGCAGAATACGCTTTTAATTTCCATGCTTTTCTGTATTCTCTCTCTCTCTCTCTCTCTCTCTCTCTCTCTCTCTCTCTCTCTCTCTCTCTCTCCCTCTTTCTCTATCTCTTTCTCTTTTTGTACCTATGTATCGATCTCCATCTATTTGTGTCTCTCTGTTTCTCTGTCACTGTGAGTCTCTCTTTGTCTAACTATCTGTCTCTCTCTGTATCTCTGTGTCTGTCTCTGTGAGCTGGTTTATCTCTCTCTCTCTCTCTCTCTCTCTCTCTCTCTCTCTCTATGTCTCTGTGTGTGTGTGTATTTATATATGAATGTATGATTAATATTCAATACTATAGTTAATTGTTCAAAGTATGACAAGTCAATAAAACAATCTACGTTGATATGTCGGTTTAAAACAGCCACACAGTAATACAAGTGCATACATTGTGCTGGGCCTGCAGCTGATACAATCAATTAGCTGGTTAAATTCACACACGAAATGCTGACACTTTGAAAACTGGGAAATGATATATTGTGACAAGTGCTAGATAGTCTTATTTTATAAACATATCCATTAGTCAATATGTTGTCATAGCGACAGATGGAGGAGAGCTGACGCCGGTAGATTTAGACAATTGTTTGAGACATCTCCAACAGTAGAAGCCAAAGTTATTATATTTATGTCTGTGATTATATCTCCGGGTAAGTTCAAAGTATACATCCTGAGCACAGAATATATAACCGACCAGTGAGTAATACATAACCGACCAGTGAATAATATGTAACTGACCACTGAGTAATATATAACCAACCTGTAAGTAATATATAACAGACAAGTGAGTAATTTTATTTGTTTTTAGTTAAGAGGTGAATGAATGATCAACAGCCTCAATTTGAACAATGAACCAATAAGTGTGTATCAATTATTCAAACTAATTAGGACGTATTTCTTTCAAACTAATTAGTACGCAGTATATCCATTCGCCTGTCTATTTATATCCACATTTTAAATATAGGTTTACTTATGTATGTTTCTTTAAAGACTAAATTCTAATATAGGTTTACTTATGTATGTTTCTTTAAAGACTAAATTCTAATATAGGTTTACTTATGTATGTTTCTTTAAAGACTAAATTCTAATATAGGTTTACTTATGTATGTTTCTTTAAAGACTAAATTCTAACATATCACCATGACCAGATTCAGGCCATGCTAGGGGCACGATTGGAAACTTGTTTTAAAAAAAAGTAAGCAATAAAGAGTTAAAATATATAACTCATATATCATAACCCATATTTATATCATTTATCATTTCTAAAAGTATAAGCCTGAGGGGGGCATCTAGATTTATAGATTATTTATTAGTTTCAATTTACACCTACTTATCAACTAATGTGAGGACATATTCAGTTCTGTATATTGCAATCACTCACGCTTTTAAAATTAGTAATGATAATTGATATGAATATTTGTTTAATATAATGGATTAATTTTATACTTTTTAGTACATTTTAATTAAATTTTATTTTTTAAAATGTTTTTATTTTTTACTTTGAAGGAATTAAACTTTATGTTGTTGTTGCACACTTTAATATAAGACAATAAACTTTGTGTTGTTGTTGCACACTTTAATATAAGACAATAAACTTTGTGTTGTTGTTGCACACTTTAATATAAGACAATAAACTTTGTGTTGTTGTTGCACACTTTAATATAAGACAATAAACTGGGCACGTCCTTTATTAGACTTTTAAAAAATCCTAACTGTTTTATGCACCGGAGCTAGCCTTCTGTTTATTATAGTTGTTTCACATGATTATTTCACGACGAATTTTTTTACCCATTATAAAAACTACTAAAAATAAATAGCACCGTGATTGTACAAGATAGAATTAAAATTACTAAAAATCGCACATTGTCATGAAGAATCTACGCGAGTGTCAAATTTTGTGCCATCTCACTAAATTTGTCTTAGTTCGAAAATGAGTTACAAGGTTTGAAGACACACCCATGTATGTGGATTGTTCTGTGAGGATACTTCCTCCAATGGCCATGTTGTTGAGTGCACACAGGTCTGCAAATCTCTTTCCATTCTCAATCATCATTGCCAGAGCATGGGTGCTCATGACTGTTCATATCACGTGTTTTCGGACCCAATCTTGGCATTGAAACCTAACATGAGGATAGTGACATTATTTTCGGGTAAGGTCTGAAGAATCTTGTGTATTGTACTGTAGAACTGGTCTTTATCATCGCTGTCGTTCGTGGGCACGTGACACTGATCTATATTTGTTTTCATTCGTGGGCACGTGACATTGAACTATTATTTCTTTTGATTTTCTTCCTAGGTAAGGCAGGAGACAGTGATAATCCTGGACCAGTGTACTTCCCACTCAACCAGTGACCCCTGTGTTTGCTTGGACGCAACTCCCTGTGAGTATGATGCATCATTCTCTTCGTGTCCGGAATACAGCAACATCTCTCCCGATATCAGTCGCCTCTGTCCAGCTTGTGTCCATCTTGCCTCGCCTAAAATGGTCAGTTTGTTTTTTCCTCATGTCCAGCTTCTACCTGTGATATATTTCCTGACTCATACATGGTCCTGGCATTCCATGTGGCGATAGTGTTTTCCTGGTTATCAGAAGGGTAGTTGGTTTGTGACTTCCTTTCGGCTTTCACCACTACTAAGCTTCATAGGTCTTCGTGATGAAAATATTTTTTCTCTGTAGTTAATGTTTCTATTGGCATAGGAAATGGGTTCAAGGTTTTGTTGAAATCTGTAATATAGGAATGGATAGACGCTGAATTTGTTGGTTACCAAGTTTAATTTCAGTTATTTTAGTTAGGGGTGGTGTTCTATAGCGTGATATTGGTGAGTGGGAATTTTTAATATATATATTTTCGTTCGTATTTATAAGATTGTATTTTAAAGGGGGGGGGGTAAAAATTTGACGTTATTTGACGAAAGTTTGACGCTTGTTGACGGAAGGGGGGGGGGCGTCTAAAATGTGCTAAAATTTGTTGACGTAATTAATGGACGACCCCCTAAATTGAACTACTGTCTTAAATAAATTAATATCTTTACCTAAACCGTGAGCTCCACACTGAGAATTTATAATGTGATACATAGTAGCATGGGGATTGCAGATAATGAACATTTAGTTTTACTTTATTCAAACTCCTTCTATTCATCAAACAACTTTCTCTTCGTTATTCCATGTTTTACTTACCGTATCAAACAATTGGTAATGAAATCAATAAACGTGTAAGAGTGTTGGAAGTAACTGTGGGACTTTATCTATGCATTACGATTTTCAAAAAAAAACTAAACCTTAATTAAGTTTTACGTGTGGGTAATAGTTTTCAGAAAACATTAGTTTAGGTAAACATCTATTATAGGCTTCTTTTATTGTGGAGAGAAACATTGGGAGGTGCGTTCAATCGTATTCAAGATCCCCTGGTATGTATATTGTTCAATAGTAGCAGCACAACTCAGTCAGTTTTAAATCTATCTCTACCAGATCAAAATTTTTACTGTAGTTGTTGGTCTTCTGCTAGAGCTCGCTTTTCCAACACAGGTACTTCATTGCTGAACAGAGCAAGTGGGATCATTTCAGCAGTGAGGTACCACAGATGCCTATTCAGGGCACGGATTGCTGACTTGGATATGTCTCTGTTGACATCGTTGTAATCCAAAGTCGCTTGTAGAGCTGTAGATCATTCCATGGTGCATCCACACTCTTTTTGCAGTGAGCCACACACGACATAAACATGTGTTACAAATGTAGCAAATGCACGAATCTTTGGCACAATACGCGGTGCCCTTGTTTATCAGACTATAAGGATTATCTTTTTAATTATTTTCGCAAAAAAAACGGCAAGAAACTGCTTTATAAATCTTTAAATCTACTGTAAACAGGCAATATTTTGTGAAATTTTTACCTAATACATTTTGTTTTAATACTACCATTATTTCTTAACATTATTTAGGCCTAACGTAGTATAATGGAATATTCCTGTAGTATTTTCACTTTTACATTGATGGCCACACCAGGAAATCAATGTTTACATAGCGTTGGTCAGTCGAGATGAAATTTCAATTTTATCCACGGATACCTCTGACAGGTTAAGGCGAGTGAAAGATAAAACTGAGGCTGTGACACTGATGCGCCACACCGGACACCACTTGTTTGTGTCCAGTGCACTACCACTGACTGACCCATCGGTCAACGACGGCCGAGGGGACAGTGTAAGACAGATTGTTTCAATTGTAATGCTAACCGCTTCCGGTACTGTCCGTTTATCAGTACCACTGGTTTGAGGGCGTAAACCAAACAAAACAGTTTTTGAATTTCTTTTTTTCATACTCACAAAATTCGGCAAAAAACATTAGCATACAATTATATTCCCTTAGGTTTGATCGGTAGGCAAGGATATTTTTGGTTTCGGACAGATCCGATTTTTTCATGATTATATTACAATTTAAAGATGGAATATGTTGTAGATATACAAAAAAACAAACAAACAAACACATATTTAAAAGGAATTATTTCACATTTTTAAATTTTCAGGTTTCATGTTTAAAAACCGCAGAAACTGTACATTTAAAAAAGTATTTTTTATCGAATCTAAATGCCGGCAAGACGCTATGGTGCATTCTTACTTTCTACTTTCGATAAAATGCAGACGCGAAACCGCTATTATTTATATTTTAGATAGTTTTAAAGTTTGAGTAGTTTTTAGATTTAATATGAAATAAAAACAAAAAATTACAAAAATACAGAAATATTCCGAAATCTAAGGAAAATTGAAGGTAATCATCGGAAAGCTGAATTGGTCTTGTTAAATATTCCCATGCTTGTGTCAGCAGGCCTCAGGGTGACAGATGAATTCATGATGTGATTGAGATCATGCATCAGTGATTTCTATTTTTTCCCCATTTACTACAATCAAAATTGAAATATTTTTTATAAAGTTTGAAATGAAGTCTTACTAGTTAACAACATGAGAGTAAAAAAGAAAAGTAAATAAAACAATTAGTTTAGCAGTGAAGATCAAATTAGTTTTATTTATGCCAAACATTAAATACACCGGCATTTATTATATAATTAGAATTATACCCCCCACCCACATTTAGTCATTAATTAGGAGTAGTGAAAAAAATTGTCTGACAATTTATATTTTCATTTACGAATTTGGGGATTAAAATTATGGTTTTAGAATCCAACCCGTGAATGACGATGGTAATTAAGCAAAGAATGTCTTACGTAATTATGGGCCAAGGAATAGATTCATTTGGGAGACCTAATTTTTACGGACTTAGTAGGAGACCAGTTTGGGGGCCCTAGGTTAATGTAATTTGGGGGCCCCAAAAAATGTAATTTGGGGGCCTGAGGCAGTGTAAGAACACTTTTAAGGCTGTCACTTGCAATAAATTGAGTCCCTAATAGTCTTGGACAACTGGATGTCCAGGCACACCTCTCATTATACCTAGCACACCTCTCATTGTACCTAGTACACCTCTCATTATACCTAGCACACCTCTCATTGTACCTAGTACACCTCTCATTATACCTAGCACACCTCTCATTGTACCTAGTACACCTCTCATTATACCTAGCACACCTCTCATTGTACCTAGTACACCTCTCATTATACCTAGCACACCTCTCATTATACCTAGCACACCTCTCATTGTACCTAGTACACCTCTCATTATACCTAGCACACCTCTCATTGTACCTAGCACACCTCTCATTGTACCTAGTACACCTCTCATTGTACCTAAGGCACACCTATTTCTGTACCTAGTATACCTCTCATTGTACCTAGTATACCCCCCATTACACCTAGCACACCTCTCATTGTACTCTAGTACATCCCCTTCATTGTACCTTAGCACACCTCTCATTGTACCTAGTATACCTCTTATTGTACCTAGTATACCTCTCTATTATACCTAGCACACCTCTCATTGTACCTAGTAAACCTCTCATTAAATCTTAGCACAATCTCTCTGTGTACCTAGTACACCTCTCTATTTTAAATAGCACTCCTCTCCAATCTACCTAGTACACCTCTCAATGTACCTAAGTACACCTCTCAATGTACCTAGTACACCTCTCATTGTACCTAGCACACCTCTCATTGTGCCTAGTACATTTCTCATTGTACCTAGTACACCTCTCATTGTATCTAGTACACCTCTCATTGTACCTACCACACCTCTCATTGTACCTAGTACATCTCTCATTGTACCTAGTACATCTCTCATTGTACCTAGTACACCACTCATTGTACCTAGTAAACTGTTTATTGTACCTAGTACACCGCTCATTGTTCCTAGTGTATACTGCTCAATGATGTAGTCATTCTATAAAAGTTGTCAGCCACAGTGCTTCATGATGTTGTCATTCTATATAAGTCGTCAGCCACAGTGTCAATGATGTAGTCATTCTATAAGTTGTCAGCCATGGTGTCAATGATGTAGTCATTCTGAGCAGTGTTGCCAGCTCACGGTGTCAATGATGTAGTCATTCTATATAAGTTGTCAGCAACAGTGTCAATGATGTAGTCATTCTATATAAGTTGTCAAACATAAGTGTCAATGATGGGGTCATTCTATATATGTGCTGTCAGCCACAGCTTCAATGATAATACTCATTCTATATATGATGTCAGCCATGGTGTCAATGATGGGGTCGTTCATATATATGCTGTCAGCTATGGTGTCAATGATGTGGTCATTTAATATAATCTGTCAGCCATGATGTCATCGATGTAGTCGTTCTATATAAGTTGTCAGCCATGGTGATCAATGATGGGGTCTTTCTATAAATTGTCAGCCATGATGTCAATGTAATGTGGTCATTCTATACGTTGTCAGCCAGGGTGCCAATGATGTCGTCATCGATAAGTTGTCAGCCATGAAGCCATTGATGTAGCCATTCTATAAGTTGTCAGCCATGGAGTCAATGATTTAGTCATTCTATAAGTTGTCAGCCATGGTGTCAATGATGTAGTCATTCTATAAGTTGTCAGCCATGGTGTCAATGATGTAGTCATTCTATAGGTTGTCAGCCATGATGTCAATGATGTAGTCATTCTATAAGTTGTCAGCCATGATGCCAATGATGTAGTCATTCTATAAGTTGTCAGCCATGGTGTCAATGATGTAGTCATTCTATAAGTTGTCAGCCATAGTGTCAACGTTGTTTCGAATCACGTTTTAAACCTCTACACCAATTATATAACAACACAACTTACAAGGAGACAAATTATTTGCAGTTAGCAATATTTTACAGTAACTAAATTCGCCAGTGCATAACATTAAATTGGGAATTTTAAATTCACTTCTATCGCCTAAGTAACCATTAATTCATTACTTCACCATTTCCTAATCATAACACAGTTCAACATGATCATCCATTTGGTGCTCTGTCACAGGAAATACCCTGTGATATACCTCCCACCTTTATATTAGCAAATGTAATATTTACAAATAGTATAAATTTAAATTAATAAAAAATGTGTACCTTCGAATGCAGAAGTTTTGTTTTTCACAAACGTAGATAGTGATTTAATTTGTATAGAAATTTGCAGAATTTCTTTTTTTTTAATATTATAAACTTTATTTACGAACGTGCTCGCTAGTGACCTTGACCTACGTTTGACTCATTTTGACGATTTTAAAATGCTATGTGTTGTAATTGACAATGTTAAATGCTATATGTAGGAAAGAAAATGGTGTTAATTTGAATGATATTATATATTATTATTATTATTATTTAATGTTTAGGACTTTTACAAACCACAGAAACTATTTAAAACTGTAGAAAAATAAAAATCGAGTCGATTGAGCCCAAGCGCCATTTTGAATTATGTTGTCGTGACTTCGCTGGTCACGTGATTACTTTATCAAATACTATTGTTTTATTTATTAATTCTGGAGGTCGTTTATTTATAGAACTGATTACCCACACACCGCAACCTGGACAAGCTTAGCTGCTTTATAATGAGTGTATATTAGGGTTATGACTTTTTTGTAACCTCATATTTACATGGCAAGAAAAGGTGACTTTTAATGAGTGTATTATGACACAAATAACCTTTTCTGAAAATATTTGAAAAACTTTCCCCACCAAACCATAAAACAAATATTATATATTAATATATATAACACAACACTGTTATGGAAAGTTACATAAGAACAATAAGTGCAATTGCATGTAAGCGTGAGTATAGAGATGTCCAAAATATGAAATGATATAAAGGACAGCATAGGAAACATAAATTCAAGTTTTAGCTTCATCATTAGTGAGCATAAAAACAGTTATTAGTGTCCTTTGAAGTCTCACATACGTGGAACAATATCATGAACTATTTATAAAGCTCTTTCTGCATTGCAAGTTACATCTGTTCTAGTACCAGGTATTGCTTAATCTTCAACTGACCCAGTGCCTCAAGAAGAAATTCTTTCTGCTTGAGTGCATCTATGCAAAGCAGGTGCTAGAAATATCTTTTCCTATTTTCTCCAGTCCCTTTGATCTGAAAACCATACTTCAGACCATGCTTGTCCTAGTTATGAAAGCACACACAAATTCAAATTTAGGGCTTTCATTTTCCGAATGCCAGAAGTGCTAGTATTGCAATTGAGTTCCAACGAGCATTACTTAAAGTCTGTCAGTCTCTGAAGTGAATTACTTTAATAAGCTTTATTTCATTCGTAATAGTGACATACTTTGCGAATCAAATGAGCAAGAACCTCATGTCGTCGTTCCATCCTTTGTTTTCTCACATGACTTGGAACTACGATCTTGGAGAATCAAGTGACCTCTTTAAGTGACTCGCAATTTGCGTCACTTTCGTAAACAAAGGACAAGAAATGCTGGATTAGACGTTTCCTTGCCGAAAACAGAATCCATAGCATGCTTGAGTACTAGGGCTAAAACATGAAACTGGCAGCCTATGTACTGGCATTTGAGGATTTGTCCACTGTTCTGTTGACAGTAATTTTGTAGTTTATGTACCACACCATTTTTGCTGCCAGAATTTGTATTCCTTGTATCGCAAATAATTACTTGAATCAGTGTTTTTTTCTAGCGAAAAATGTTTGGGAACTCATTTCACATCTGTTTTTTAACTTATGTCAGAAAATACTATAATAGTCTATAAAAAAAAAAGGTATGGGAACTCAGCTCCCATGAGTTCCCACTGAAAAAAAGCACTGACTCGAATACATGAATAGAGTTCGTATTCAGCTAGAACAGCCCTATTCGCTGTAAATATTGTCTCTGCTTTTCCATTTGTCAGAGACAATACGGCTAATCGAATTTCTTTTTCAACGTTTTTCAGTAAAACAACTTGTTTTTCTCCTTCTATTCTTTTTCTGTCAAAATGTATGCACCATTCAAAATTTTGTAAGCTGTTTTTATAAACTGCAACGTCAACAAATCTGCTTCTTTATAGGTTGCCTTATACACTCCTGATTGCGAAGGAGCTTCAATATTGGGAGAGTGTTCGCTTATTATTTTTAAAACTTTACTAGCTTTATTTGTTAACGAATTTTGCTTTCCTACAAAATTAATTACAAACAGACGATTACAGTTGAATGAAATTGAAATAAAAGAATGGAATATTCTCAAATCAACCAAGCATACTTTCCAAATTCCAAGCAGACCACTCTTGACAATTACCAAACAAAGGTATCAAAAGATTTGACCTTTTTTGGTACAGTTGCAGTAGACGCATAATACATTCAAAAAGTGCACTTAAAATTTAAAATAAATTTTTTTGATTTATTTTGTTTCAGACATGGAGGTAAAAAATACCTTATAAAGTTCCTGGATATAATTAATGTAATCAAATATTTGTAAATACGCAATCCATAAAGAAGTAATTTTATTGAAAAACGCTTCTTATTTGCAAACACAAGATGGCATTGGTGGGGAAGGTTTTTTTGAGTGAAAAATAAATTAATATTATTTTCATATTTTGTTTCACAATTGTTCATTAAAAAATGCCATGTAAAATAAGATTCTGAAAAAAAAATGTAAAAAGTACTAACCCTAGTGTGTATATATATATATATATATATATATATATATATATATATATATATATATATATATATATAGTGCTTGTATTGTAAAAATAAATAAATGCCGGTACTCAGCGATGTATTTCCTAAATTTTAGCTAAAACCCAGCGTCTAGTTTAATTCTTATTGCGCGCAATTTTAAAATAATTCCATTTCAACAAATTAATAATATATTAAATCAATAATAAACGGCACAAAAAAGCACTGTATATATACATAAATATTTATGTATTACGTGAGAGTAAACTTTACTGAATGAAATACATTTGTTTGTTTAAATAAATTCTACAAAGCTCACAGTGATAAAGTGAGCCATGTGACCGAACTCTTTAGTCTGTATAAATACAACATTTATCAAAGTGTAAAAGAAACTTTTTGAGAAATAATTTTGGAGTGTTGGACAAGGGATCAGTGACAAGCTGTACAAGGGGATCAACACTGTTGCAAACATCCTGCTGGACACTGGTCACTTGCTGGGAGTTATCTACTATGTCATCAGGTCTGGAGATTTGAAACTTGCCAGCAGGTGGGGCATTCCTGTCATGACATAGACTAGTATCAGGTGCGTGGGTCAAGGTTATTAATATTTGTTTTGGAAAATATTTTACACTAATCTTTGATTTTTTTATGCACCGCATTGAATTTTTAAAACACAGTCATGTTATTAGTTCATTGTGGCAATGACGGCATGTGTTTTATTTAAATAGTATATATGTTGAATCTACATCTACATATTGAATAAAAAAATGTTTTCCACGAATCTGTCTGTTAATTTTTGTAATAAATAAACATAGATCTAGAGGAAAATTAAAACCCATCATTAATGCCATCTACAGTAGCTTGGTTTAAATAAAGTTGTGCATCTGTCAGTTGAGTCAAAACTTGGTTATCTAATGTCTACAAATGATGATAAAATTATAATCTCGATAAGACATGTAGTAACAACGAAACGTTCATTCTGTGCTGGATGATGGGATGGTGGGATGATGGAATGATGGGATGGCGGGATGGTGGGATGGTGGGATGATGGATATGGGATGATGGGATGGTGGGATAGTGGGATGATGGATATGGAATGATGGGATGGTAGGATGATGGGATGGTCGGATGATGGGGTGGTGGGATGGTGGGATGATGGATATGGGATGATGTGATGATGGGATGGTGGGATGGTGGGATGATGGGATGATGGATATGGGATGATGTGATGATGGGATGGTGGGATGATGGGATGATGGGATGGTCGGATGATGGATATGAGATGATGGGATGGTGGGATGAGGGATGGTGGGATGGTCGGATGATGGTATGGTGGGATGGTGGGAAGATGGATATGGAATTGTGGGATGATGGGATGATGGGATGTTGGGATGATGGGATGATTGATATGGGATTATGGGATGATGGATAGGGGATGATGGGATGGTGGGATGATGGGATGGTGGCATGGTGGGATGATAGGATGATGGATATGGGATGATGGGATTGTGGGAATGATGGATATGGGATGATGGGATGGTGGGATGATGGGAAGTTTTATTGTAAGATTACAAGAGACTCCGAAGTGGTCGAGAATAAATTGAATGAAATGATGACTTTATCTGGGGACACTTATTTTAGTCGAAAGTTTCAATACTAGTTGCCTACATGTTCTTGTTTCAATACTAGTTGCCTACAGGTTCTTGTTTCAATACTAGTTGCCTACAGGTTCTTGTTTCAATACTAGTTGCCTACAGGTTCTTGTTTCAATACTAGTTGCCTACATGTTCTTGTTTCAATACTAATTGCCTACAGGTTCTTGTTTCAATACTAGTTGCCTACAGGTTCTTTTTTCAATACTAGTTGCCTACAGGTTCTTGTTTCAATACTAGTTGCCTACAGGTTCTTGTTTCAATACTAGTTGCCTACAGGTTCTTGTATTAACTTTCAGGCTAATCATTTTGATGACATGTAGATGCCTGTATTAACCAATCATGTAGACGGTGAGTTGACAGTTAAGTAACATATAATAACTACCGTACCAGTGAGGTAACATTAGTTGGTGGTTGATCTCTTTTTATATAATTGCTGTAATCGGACTCTACTTACTAACTCACATTTTGTTTATCCTTTACTTGATTCTAATTTGTTTTTTTTTGTTAAACATCTATTTGTAATATTAAAAGCCAAAAACTGATGAAAAAAAATCCAGCGGTCAGTAGGGTATTGATGGATGTAATTAGTTACCTGTTGAGACATTAACTACTATGACCAGACGTCTTAGTCTACTAATGACACGTTCCAGATCCATCAATTATCCCATTGTCTTAGAATGGTCAGTTGATGTTTCAGAGAGGTTAGGAAATGTCCATTTCTGTCCGCAATATGCGCACATTTATTGCATCCATTCTGATTCGAAGTCATAAATGTTGTCGGACATGATGCCAAGACAGTAGCTCGTCCCTAGTTTTAAATGTTATTATTGTTTGTAGTGTATAGGGGTTCTCAAATATCACTAGCCGCAATTTGATCGCATCCAACGTTGGATAGAGGGATCCACTACACCCCCATCCATTCACGTCTTAGGTTGACCTCAGTGAAATGTACGTACAACGATATGTAGACCTGATTGATACTCTGAGTGTATTGATCTAAATATCACAATAATTTATGTGTTACATTCTCCTAATACCAGTATGGTGTCATACAGAAATATTTAAGTTGAGATTGAACTAATCGTATCGTGATAATGAGACTATAAAAACAAACGAATAATATAATGTTAGTTTAGGTCAATGAAACAAAAATACACACATTAACTTTAATAGACAATGATCTTTGAAATCTTTGTAAAAATTGTAAACTTATTTAAAATAATTAGAAATAAATAGAAACTCAAAACCTGTATTCATGTTTAAACAAGCAATCTAAGCCTGTTCCATTCTGGACACAGGACGTGTTAGCGCATTTTCGTGTTATGTATCAGTACGTATGCTACATTTCAATAAATATTTGTAAATTTTGGAGATGTTTATAAATTCAATTGTGTAATGCATATCTGAAAAAAAGATATTAAAAAGACGTTTCTTTATATTTGAAAAAAAATTATTTTCTCTTAAATCTAACTACAAGTGGTTTGTGGTCACTGAAATAGGACTCATAATTGAAACATTCTAAATTGTAGTTATTTAATCGTCCGAAAACTCCGTCAATTGTTGTTTCATAAATTGTTGTTGCCAATCTTGGTGAAAGTAGTTGAATGTTGAAGTTTGTTTCGAAGAAGTTTTCAATTTCTGCCCCGGGCTTTTTGAAATCTTGATTGAAGTCCCCACAAATGATGACGTTCGGTTGATTGAGCTGTGCTGCAAAGTTGTCATTGAAGAAATCTTTTACAAACCGATTGTTTGTTGCTGGGTTTTTGTATACATTGATAATAAGAATGTTATCAACCATACACGATGTTGCTATTACGCCCCTTTGATTAGCTTTTATTATTTATATTTAAAATATAAGCCAAAACGGTACTTAAAACGCCCCTTTTTTCGACCCTCAGAGGTAAGATAGCGAATTGAACTTTTGATGTACACTTAGCAGGCCTAGAAATACAAAGTGAAAAAAAAAATATTTTCTCTTAAATCTAACTACAAGTGGTTTGTGGTTACTGAAATAGGACTCATAATTGAAAACATTCGAAATTGTAGTCATTTAATCGTCCGAAAACTCCGTCAATTGTTGCATAGCTCTGATACTTTCAATTAAACTCAGAACACAAGCTTACTATTTCATTTGATGAGCTTCTTAATAAATCTTGGTGAAACTACGTGCTGCAGTATTTCGCACCAAATGAATGGGTTATTGAACGTACAAGGTGTAGAATGGGGCCATATATATATATATATATATATATATATATATATATATATATATAAAATATATAAGCCCCTTAGGAGCCCTGAAGCCCGGCCCTCAGAGGTCCTATCGCAAAATGAACTTTTGATGTACACATGGCATGCCAAGACCTACAAAATGATATATACATCATGGGTCTAGGACTTATGGTTACTGAGATCTAGGGCGCTCCTTTAATAATATAGCTGATATAGTAAAAAACGGTACTTTATAAGCCCCCTTTTACGGCCCTGAGAGGTCAGATCGCGAAACGGACAAAAGTGTTTTTTTGGCAGGCCAAGACCTACAAAATGATATATACATCATGGGTCTAGGACTTATGGTAGTTGAGATCTAGGGTGATGACGGACAGACGGACAGACAGACAAAACGGGGACAATAGAGCAATTTTTTTCGAAAATGCTCTAAAAAATAAATATTGGAGATGAAAAAGATGCGTAAATGTTTTGTAAACTAATGTGACGTTAATAAATGTGATATTGTTAAAAAAAAACTAGAGCTGCTGTTCAATAAATAATTTTAATCGAAATGAAAACATACTTAAACAATTAATTTAAAGAGAATTTAATCGACACAAATTAATTAATGTATTATTTTCATTCAAATAAGATTACCTGTCATTATATTCCAATGGTAGACAAGATTACCTGTCATTATATTCCAATGGTAGACAAGATTACCTGTCATTATGTTCCAATGGTAGACAAGATTACCTGTCATTATATTCCAATGGTAGACACAATTACCTGTCATTATATTCCAATGGTAGACAAGATTACCTGTCATTATATTCCAATGGTAGACAAGATTATCTGTCATTATATTCCAATGGTAGACAAGATTACCTGTTATTATATTTCAATGATAGACAAGATTACCTGTCATTATATCAACAAACAAAATAAAAGAAACAATTTGAATGATATATTAAAATATTTTATATATACACACACATACTATATACATACATATATACACACACAGTGTATAAGACAAGTTGAAATGTGTGTGTGTATGTGTCTTTTTATATGCGGATTTTTTGAAAATTCAAATTCTACGTTATGCGATTTGAGTTTAATAAATACATTTTAAGCGTTATTGTTGGAATACTTTGTACAGAAACTCTTTCTTTTGTTTGCACCGCCACTGACACACAAACACACACACACTCACACACACATACACACACACATATATATATATATTTATATATATATATATATATAAATATATATATATATATATATATATATATCTTAAATAGATAGATAAATCACCTATACATAGCCCATTGACTACTCCCTTTGATATTTCTGTTAAAGAAACCAGCAAAAAACGAAATGTTTCTTAAGTACGCTACTTATTAGTGATAAAGTGAGCTTTCAGTTTCTTGTTCAATGATATACATAGGCACATGAAAGGTGAAAACTCCATAGATCAATGAAAGAGCGAGTGATATTCATTTATTTATAAGGTCTTTGATTTCACTTGTAGTTTGTCTGAAAGCAAAACTAGAGTTCAAGTGAAGGAGTCAAGTGTCTAGCTGCTGTCTGTTATCACTGCAGTATTCAACCAGATCTCATTTGATTCATTTTACTTTTTTTTTTTTATTTCAGTTTATTATAGTTGTATCTGTGTCCGCAGGAAAAAAAAACGGTTATCAAAATTGAGTTCTTAATACACTAAAAGAACTAAAAGAACCGCTTTCATGCACACCGCACTTACGCGATAACGGTTTCCTTTTTTATTAATTCCCTCCCCCCCACTCCCGACTTTAAACTTGACAGCATCCTCCACCTTCACGACCCTACCAGCCCCCCACATCCACCTTCACGACCCTACCAGCCCCCCACATCCACCTTCACGACCCTACCAGCCCCCCGCATCCACCTTCACGACCCTACCAGCCCCCCGCATCCACCTTCACGACCCTACCAGCCCCCCACCTCCACCTTCACGACCCTACCAGCCCCCCACATCCACCTTCACGACCCTACCAGCCCCCCGCATCCACCTTCACGACCCTACCAGCCCCCCCCATCCACCTTCACGACCCTACCAGCCCCCCACATCCACCTTCACGACCCTACCAGCCCCCCACATCCACCTTCACGACCCTACCAGCCCCCCACATCCACCTTCACGACCCTACCAGCCCCCCACATCCACCTTCACGACCCTACCAGCCCCCCGCATCCACCTTCACGACCCTACCAGCCCCCGCATCCACCTTCACGACCCTACCAGCCCCCACATCCACCTTCACGACCCTACCAGCCCCCCACATCCACCTTCACGACCCTACCAGCCCCCCACATCCACCTTCACGACCCTACCAGCCCCCACATCCACCTTCCCGACCCTACCAGCCCCCCACATCCACCTTCACGACCCTACCAGCCCCCACATCCACCTTCACGACCCTACCAGCCCCCACATCCACCTTCACGACCCTACCAGCCCCCTCACATCCACCTTCACGACCCTACCAGCCCCCCACATCCACCTTCACGACCCTACCAGCCCCCCACATCCACCTTCACGACCCTACCAGCCCCCACATCCACCTTCACGACCCTACCAGCCCCCACATCCACCTTCACGACCCTACCAGCCCCCACCATCCACCTTCACGACCCTACCAGCCCCCCACATCCACCTTCACGACCCTACCAGCCCCCACATCCACCTTCACGACCCTACCAGCCCCCCACATCCACCTTCACGACCCTACCAGCCCCCACATCCACCTTCCGACCCTACCAGCCCCCACATCCACCTTCACGACCCTACCAGCCCCCACATCCACCTTCACGACCCTACCAGCCCCCCCATCATCCACCTTCCACGACCCTACCAGCCCCCGCATCCACCTTCACGACCCTACCAGCCCCCGCATCCACCTTCACGACCCTACCAGCCCCCCACATCCACCTTCACGACCCTACCAGCCCCCGCATCCACCTTCACGACCCTACCAGCCCCCCACATCCACCTTCCCGACCCTACCAGCCCCCACATCCACCTTCCCGACCCTACCAGCCCCCACATCCACCTTCCCGACCCTACCAGCCCCCCACATCCACCTTCCCGACCCTACCAGCCCCCACATCCACCTTCACGACCCTACCAGCCCCCACATCCACCTTCCCGACCCTACCAAGCCCCCATCCACCTTCCGACCATCCACCTTCACGACCCTACCAGCCCCCACATCCACCTTCATGACCCTACCAGCCCCCCGCACATCCACCTTCACGACCCTACCAGCCCCCCACATCCACCTTCACGACCCTACCAGCCCCCCACATCCACCCCCATTCCCCTTACACTCAAGAAAAAAATGTCTTAAAGGGGAGTAACTGCAATCCACTCAACAGCACTTACATTCCCTCCCTTGGTGATTTTACCTTTACTTAACGAAAGCGAGCAAAGTAAGAGATAAGAAATAATTCCATTCTGTCGCCAGAGGTAACAGTTCAAGTCAAGCAGATTATGGAAACAACTAGAGCTTCTGCCCGATTGTGGAACAGTTTTAGTTTTCGAAAGAGAAGAAAATTTCATGTCGGAATCGAGATTAAATCAACAGGGGAGAAAATCATTCCAGGAAAGAATGACAGGGAAATAAATATCTAGAAGATGTTCCATTTAAACCCAGAAATATCATTAAGTTAAAATTTTTTTGATAGGGACTATTTTTTGATAGGGACTATTTTTTGGCCATTGGATGTTGAAATGGTGCCGATATATTTTTGAAGCAATGGTTCTAAAACTGGAAACCTAGAAGCACATAGCTTGTCATGCATTGACTTGATGCTCATGGGTTATTCTAAGAAAACACAAATGACACAACCCACAAACACGATTGGACACTTTAACATTGTGTGGTCACGTGGTGTCAAAGTATAGACATTTATTCTTTAATTAAAAGAAAATGGAGTTTTAAAAGTTGGCAACCACTGATATTTTATTTTAAAAAATAGTCTGTGTAGGATTATGGGGACAATCCAAACTACAAATACGGGGGGGGGGTAGGGGGGCTTTAAGAGGTAAATGTGGATGAAAATTGTGGATAATATCAGGAATAATGACATTTTAAACTGTCATATCGAGCACATTTTTCAGTTGTATTTTTGTGTACAACAATTTATACAGCTCAGTAATGTTTCCCCGACCAACTCTATTTTTGATTTATCGTTAATTATTTTTATTAATTTATTTTAGATTTGTTGGTACTTTTAAAATCGGTTTGGCTTTAATTTATTTCCTTTTTTACACCCTAACCAACTTGTAAACAATCTAATTGTGTTTGTGGTATATAATGTTGGAAATGTGCTGCCAATAAACCTATCTAGACCTTCTACCCAGTGTAATATATTGAAAGAAGAATGTGTGCTACGTTATGTTTTACAAGAAGTAATGACGTGACTTAATATGTCAAAGAAGAATAGGTGTGTCGTAATATTCTCCATGAAGTATAGGTTTGCTGTAATATTCTCCAAGAAGAATAGGTGTGCCGTAATATTCTCAATGAAGTATAGGTTTGTTATAATATTCTCCATGAAGAATAGGTGTGCCGTAATATTCTCCATGGAGTATAGGTTTGCTATAATATTCTCCATGAAGAATAGGTGTGCCGTAATATTCTCCATGAAGTATAGGTTTGCTATAATATTCTCCATGAAGTATCGGTGTGCTATAATATTCTCCATGAAGTATAGGTTTGCTATAATATTCTCCATGAAGTATAGGTTTGCTATAATATTCTCCATGAAGTATAGGTTTGCTTTAATATTCTCCATGAAGTATAGGTTTGCTGTAATATTCTCCATGAAGAATAGGTGTGCCGTAATATTCTCCATGAAGTATAGGTTTGCTATAATATTCTCCATGAAGTATAGGTTTGCTATAATATTCTCCATGAAGTATAGGTTTGCTATAATATTCTCCATGAAGTATAGGTTTGCTATAATATTCTCCATGAAGAATAGGTGTGCCGTAATGTTCTCCATGAAGTATAGGTTTGCTATAATATTCTCCATGAAGTATAGGTTTGCTATAATATTCTCCATGAAGAATAGGTTTGCTATAATATTCTCCATGAAAAATAGGTGTGCCGTATTATTCTCCATTAAGAATAGGTGTGCCGTAATATTCTCTATGAATTATAGGTGTGCCGTTATATTCTACTTATAGAAATGGTGTGCCATGATATTCTACATATAGAAGTGGTGTGCCGTGATACTCTACATATAGAAGTGGTGTGCCGTGATACTCTACATATAGAAGTGGTGTGCCGTGATATTCTTCATATAGAAATGGTGTTCCGTGATATTCTTCATATAGAAATGGTGTGCCGTGATATTTTACGTATAGAAGTGGTGTGTCGTGATATTTTACATATAGAAGTGGTGTGCCGTGATATTTTACGTATAGAAGTGGTGTGCCGTGATATTTTACGTATAGAAGTGGTGTGCCGTGATATTTTACATATAGAGATGGTGTGCCGTGATATTTTACGTATAGAAGTGGTGTGCCGTGATATTTTACATATAGAGTGGTGTGCTGTGATACTCTACATATAGAGGTGTGCCGTGATATTTTACATATAGAGATGGTGTGCCGTGATATTTTACATATAGAGATGGTGTGCCGTGATATTCTACATATAGAAGTGGTGTGCCGTGATATTCTACATATAGAAATGGTGTGCCGTGATATTCTACATATAGAATCGGTAACAACGTGATTTCTTTTTTACAACGTAGCTCTACATTAATCCACAATTGTTTTCAAAGCGATCATTAAACACTTTATTTATTATTTTTATATTCGAACAGAGTAAGAAAAATATCAAACAAACCATTTTTCTTATTAAAATGTAAACCTGGGAATCGGTCAGTGTATAAGACAAGTTGAAAGGTAAGAAACCTGGGAATCGGTCAGTGTATAAGACAAGTTGAAATGTAAGAAACCTGGGAATCGGTCAGTGTATAAGACAAGTTGAAATGTAAGAAACCTGGGAATCGGTCAGTGTATAAGACAAGTTGAAATGTTTTATGTTTATTTAATAGAAATGTCACTCAGAAGAAAGTTGAATGGGTCGGTAACTCTTTTATCTTAAATAGAAAACAAAACAAAATATTTCCATCCATTTTTCTTTTTAAAATCCATCAACGAAGGTTTGTTTTGTGGGCGTGGCGTGAAGACAGAGAACAACATCATCATCCTGACATATGATAAATGTTAGAATAAACATTAAACATTTCAAAGTGCAAACAAACATATACAAATACTACATTCATACTTACATCTATCCTGGGCTGTGAATTCGTATAAGGTAACCTCACAAACATATACAAATACTACATTCTTACATACATCTATCCTGGGATGTGAATTTGTATAAGGTAACCTCACAAACATATACAAATACTACATTCTTACATACATCTATCCTGGGCTGTGAATTCGTATAAGGTAACCTCACAAACATTTACAAATACTACATTCTTACATACATCTATCCTGGGCTATGAATTCGTATAAGGTAACCTCACACACAAACATAAATACTACACCCACACAATCATTTATATCTTTGTATATACAATGAGCACAATAATTCACAAATACTACATTCTACATGCATCTAGGCAGGGCTGTTGAGTAAAACACACACACACACACATAAACGAATACTATCTTCACACATTTATGTTGGGTCAAATCTTCATTGAAGTAAACTGGACACTTGCCTGGACCCTAAGTGTGTAGGCCCCACTCCCCTTTCTTTAATCCTGGAAATCAAATATATATTTCAATTTTCATTACGATATGCCCCCCTATTACAGTTTTATACACCGAGACACTGTGAAGAGACATAGTGCATGGAGGTCTGTGGAATAATATTTATGAAGCCTTATTATTAATAGATAAATATGTCATTAGTGTCTTCAGCTTTTCATTGGTTATTTTCTCATTGATAAAATTAACTGCAACAGAACATAATTTGTAAACTCTCCATATTCAAAGAAAATACTGAGTTCACCGTATTTACTTAGTTGTTTTATGTTTACCATATTTACTGAGTTGTTCACCGTGCTTACTGAGTTCACCGTGTTTACTTCGTACAATATCTAATACACACTTCGTAAGAGAAGAAAAAAAAACTACATCTTATGACGTATGAAAAGATTCGTTTTCGTTTTTTATTTTTTGTCATTTAAAAAAATAAATAAATGAACCAACAGTGATGAAAGCTAAAGAGTTTCTTACAGAATTATTTCATGGGAGATTAAACAAAAAAGTAAACATCAGGTCTTATGAGACTGTGAGGACGTAAGTTATCCTCTCCCTCCTGGGGTAGATTTCCATTTCTTCTCCTTCACTTCTGTACTTTCATCCAACGGTAGACGGGACGGACGATTATTTCCATTGAAGAGCAAATTGAAAGCTTGCTGGGTATCTGGTGATAAACCAGGTAACATTGTCAAAACCTGTGTGATTCAAGTGATGGACGTGGCTTTTGATCCTTGTATCAGCGAGGCCGACACTTCTAAGCGTGTTGATAGTTCAGCCAGGGAATAGGGGAGTTAAAAGTAAGATGGAACTGGACTATAAAGTGCACTTTATTTTCTTATAATTCTTACACGTTTTAAACAAGCCCCTGGAGTATTGTTAAAGAAAAAAAAACGGAAACATGAAGAATATAAAAAAAAAATTAAGGGCCACCACATCATTGAATGAGAATGTACCGAGAGCAGCATATTTGGTGGCAACCATACTGAGACATTTGCCGTGAGCTAATAGAAGAGGGTGATGTTGAAATACAGCAATGGTGGCTTTGTCGGTTAGCAAGGCGCATTGAGTAAATGACCGGTGACAATGAGACACAATCGTTGAAGAGGATTAATACATCCCCGTCGTACGAACTCCAAGTTGACGAATCTACAGATATAAAAAATAAGGCAATACTACTTATTTCTGTCCAATATCTTTACCAGAAGGATGTGATTGAATTTGTTATGTGCAATATCTTTACAAACCAACACCAAAGGAGCTGAATTGTTCAAGTCACTTGTTGGTTATATATTAGGACGATTAAAATGGTTCTTTTGTGTCGGCATATGCGAATAATGAGCTGCTGCCATTATTGGACGACTGTCTGGTTTAACTGCTCGGATTAAATTTATTGCACTTGAGAGTGAGTCTACGCGTTGTATCTTTCACATGGAAATGCTGGCAAGTCGAAACGACCATTTTAAGCCTGTTCCATTCTGGACACAGGACGTGTTAGCGCATTTTCATGTTATGTATCAGTACGTATGTTAGCTTTCAGTAAATATTTGTATATTTTTGAAATGCTTATATATTCAATTGTGTAATGCATATGTTATAGGCAAAGTGTGAAATGCCGGCATTCTATAGAATGCCTAGGCATTGTATAGAATGCCTGGTGATTTTAGGCAAAGTATAAAATTTTTAAATTGTGCATACTTTTCCTAGGCATTCTATACAATGCCTAGGCATTGTATAGAATGACTAGTGTCGTTTTGGCAAAGTATAAAATTTCTAAATTGTGCATACTTTTCCTAGGCAATCTATACAATGCCTAGGCATTGTATAAAATGACTAGTGTCGTTTAGGCAAAATATCAGAAAAGAACAAAAGCCTTTATTGATAAAAACGTATTTTAATATGGAATGAATGCAAAATAAAGCATATGATGTTCATACCGTAAAAAACAACGACAGCAGATTGAAGTATTTGCTTCAGCAGGTAAGACTGGATTCACACTTAGAATTGTACTGTACTTAATTTTCTTCTCTCTGACAAAACACTTCATATTTTGGTATTTTGATCTGTCATGTTCATATTTCACGAATTAGTGAAGAATTGATAAATAATGAAAAGATGTTGTTTCTGGTGAAAACAAGCAGAACACAACTGGAATGAGCTACTTGTTGCAGCAGGGAAGACTAGAATGGCATTTTGAATTGCATTTAATTTTCTTTTTTCACACAAAGACACCTCATAGTTTGGCATTTCGTCTTGCATTTACATCTGACGAATCCTTGGCCGCTTCCTGTAGACTGAGAAGTAGCAGCAGATCGGAGAGCTATTTCAAAGTCAGGAACGTCTTCCGCTTTTATTAAATCTTTTGGACATACGGTGAATTCTGATCTGGCATATAGCTGCTTCAAGATTCCATGTGCAGTTTCAAGGCGGTAAAAGCCATCTTCTGTCATGCTCATAACAACTGCCAACAGATTTCGTGAGTCTCCCCGCTCTTTGTCAACATCGGGAATCGCCACCTTAATTTCCCTAATTACGTCACAGTCTCCTTCATAATAGTTCTCACCAAAGGAGCGCCCCCTGGTCGTCATGGTACCTAAACTGTCCGTCGTCGCCTCCTGGTCTACTTCAAGAAACGTCACTCCTTTGCTGTTTACTACTCTATTGTTTTCTGACCACCTTGTCCTAAGTCGTCTGTCACCTTGTCAACCATTATTTGCATTACTCCTACTTCTGATATATCTTCTTATCTTACAACGTCGAAGGGGGTTGTCTGTCTCTAAATCTACTCTAGTTCCTAACAAGGCCAGTTACATACTTTGCCGAACGGGTACTCGGCATTCTATAGAATGCCTAGGCAATGTATGAAATAGCAATTCATTTCATACATTGCCTGAAAAATTTAGGCATTCTATACATTGCCTAGGCATTCTATAGAATGCCGGATTTTACACTTTGCCTATAACACATATATCTAAAAAAAAGATACCCTAAGAGACACTGATGTCCAGCCCACAGAGGGCATTACCAAAATTAATGGAACCAAATTTATGTTGGGGGGATAGATACACTTGGGGCACCTAGGGTCCTTATTCTTGTATCGTTATGTATAAGGCGTAGAATGGGGCGATGAAAATGACATAATTATTAATATAGCTTATATAGTAAAAAACGGTACCATAAGAAACACTGATGCCCAGCCCACAGAGGTCAGATCGCGAAATGGACTTTCGATGCAGAAATCGCAAGCCAAGACCTACAAAAGAAGTATATACATTATGCGTCTAGGACTTATGGTTGCTGAGATCTATGGTGACAGACAGACAGACAAAACGGAAACAATAGCGCATTCGACTTCTCGAAAATGCGCTAAAAGTTCACTGTAATTTAATAGCGAATTGATTGGTGTAGTTAAAGTTATTAACCACACGTTCATTAGTTTTCGTCGATTTAAGCATCTTTGTGAGGAAAAGAATGCCTTTCACCGTACACAGAAATAAGATAGTTATCCAGAGGAGAATCGCCAACCAGAATATTTTAATAACGAGAGCCATTGCAAAGATTTCTCTCAAAACATAAGTCACTGCTGACGACTGTTTTCATGTTGGCAGATATAGTCGCTGAAATCTGAGCATTCATTCTCCCAGTTAGTGCACGATTACCTGTTTTTTCTTTACAAAGAGTTCGGGCGCTACTTTCTAACCATGCATGTCTGTGCATAAAGAAAATCAACTGCTTGAGATCACAAATGACTGCAACTACATTCGAGAAAACTCTGTCAGTGTTCTGTATTAAAGTCATGGCGGATTTACCTTAGATTGCCACCACAACACTTAAATCCCAGTGCCATTTCTGACATCCTATGTGTGTGATGGTGGGGTCTGCAGTGACAGCAAACAAAATAAAAACCACTTTTGTTGTGTACAAGGATCTTATCGGGCCGTTAGTTTAACGTCGTCACTACGTCAAGTGTGTCAACATTCTGACACAAGGACAACACACATTTCAATACACTGTAGCAAAACACTTCAAATGTCAAAATCAGGAAATCAAGCCAAGTATTCCTTCCGTAATGATGTTCAACGTCTTTAATATCAAAATACTAGAATACTAATTTAACAATAACAACGTCAACAGCCATCCATCGAATCATGCACCATCCTCATTCATCACCGATGTATGCGTTCAACAACCGCACCTTGTGGGTATTCCCATTCTTACTCTTTATATTTATATAACACTTGAACTACTGACCGTTATGTCATAAACTAATGCACAACACTTCGGGTGTCATTCTCTCCTATTTCCACAGATGGAACTGTTTCATTGCAGAGAAACAAGCTCGAGGTTCTCAATGCTTCATCGTATTAGTGAATGAAAATGTTAAATTGTTTTATACTCAGTTTTTTATATGTTTAATTACATTTCAATTAAATTGTGGAATCCAAACAATCTAACATGTACACAATCAACTCCCGAGCCCCTCCCCTCCCCAGCGGGCCGCAGTGAACTTATCAAAGTTTGACCGGCGAGAAAAAGTTTAGGGACCACTGGTGTAGGGCACTAATCTAGCGGGATGTCGGTGTAATGAACATGGTGTAGGGCACTAATCTAGCTGGATGTCGGTGTAATGAACTTGGTGTAGGGCACTAATCTAGCTGGATGTCGCTGTAATGAACTTGGTGTAGGGCACTAATCTAGCTGGATGTCGGTGTAATGAACTTGGTGTAGGGCACTAATCTAGCTGGATGTCGCTGTAATGAACTTGGTGTAGGGCACTAATCTAGCGGGATGTTGCTGTAATGAACTTGGTGTATGGCACTAATCTAGCTGGATGTCAGTGTAATGAACTTGGCGTAGGGCACTAATCTAGCTGGATGGCAGTGTAATGAACTTGGCGTAGGGCACTAATCTAGCTGGATGGCGGTGTAATGAACTCGGTGTAGGGCACTAATCTAGCTGGATGACGATGTAATGAACTCGGTGTAGGGCACTAATCTAGCTGGATGTCGGTGTAATGAACTTGGTGTAGGGCACTAATCTAGCTGGATGTCGGTGTAATGAACTTGGTGTAGGGCACTAATCTAGCTGGATGTCGCTGTAATGAACTTGGTGTAGGGCACTAATCTAGCTGGATGTCGGTGTAATGAACTTGGTGTAGGGCACTAATCTAGCTGGATGTCGCTGTAATGAACTTGGTGTATTCACTAATCTAGCTGGATGTAGGTGTAATGAACTTGGTGTATTCACTCATCTAGCTGGATGTCGGTATAATGAACTTGGTGCATTCACTCATCTAGCTGATGTCGGTGTAATGAACTTGGTGTATTCACTCATCTAGCTGGATGACGATGTGGGAGTAGCCTAGAACGAAATGATGTGGGGGAATATATAATATATACATTTTAAAGTAGTGACCAATATTCTAAATTAATTTAGAGATAAGAAGGACATCACAGGGTGATACTGACAGCTGTTTTAAGTACCTGCCCAGACCGGCAGAGTGTGATCTACCAGAATGGCAAGGCAAGGGTTTTTCCTGTCACTACAGTGGAAGGTTGTAGTCTGCCTAATCCCTCGGCCAGAAATGGAAAGCTGCGACAGTGTGCTTGAGCGAGACAGGGTGGTGTTGTGTGCATCCCACATCCGACACCTTTGCCAGCTTTGAATACCCTTCTCTGTTTATCCTCATTAAACACGGTAACAACACTGTCGCAACAGAAGTCATTTATTTTTAGCCTGAAAATGAGAGACCAATGATAATTCCTCACACATGTTTCTGAATAGGTAATGCACAATGCGCTAACGTATGACAGTACAATATGGACAATTACGAGTTCATTATGATCCATTGAACCAGTTTTATTAGAAGAAGAACAGAGCGAGTACTTTTATTAGGATTACTGATTTATTCTTGAAATCTTAGTAATTTACAATGATTTTACAAATATTTAATTTTCTTTTTAAATATGATTAGTGATTTAAATAAAATTGATTTTGATGAGAGCTTCGAAAAAAAAAAATAATAATAATTAACAACAGTTCATAAATGTTATTTGAAAATAAAAAAAAAAATTTTTTTGTATTTGGTACAACAAAAGTATATGTATTACAAATAACAACAGTAAAGGGGTGATGTGGGGGAGGGGGTGAAGATATTTTTATATACCTGTTACTTTAAAATAATTTTTCGTGAGTTATCTTAACCATTTGCGTCGTGCAAAAATTCATTTTAAAATTTATATTATAATTCTTATGGTCGCATAGTTTTTATATTAATGTTTTAAGACTGAATATATCTATGTTTGAAGTTTTCATATGAAATTTTTAAGGACTTTGTTAAGAAATCTTTTATTATATATTTTTTAAATGTCTTACTATTTTAAGCACACGTTTTAAAGTTTTGCAATGTTTAACTTTTTAAAAGGGAAAATATTGACTTTTTAATTCGATTTTTTATACGCATTTTTGTGGAACGTAATTAAAAAGTCGATTATATCGGTCAGTTATTTTCAATCTATATAATCGATTTCCATCCAATAAATTAGTTTCATGGTATAACAAATAGACTAACGTTTTAGGGAAAGGTTAATGAGCGATTTTCTTTTTAATGTGATATTATTCTGAGAAGTAATATATAGAAGTAATTTGACATTATAATGTGATATTATTCTGAGAAGTAATATATAGAAGAAAGTTGACATTATAATGTTATATTATTCTGAGAGGTAATATATAGAAGAAAGTTGACATTATAATGTTATATTATTCTGAGAGGTAATATATAGAAGAAAGTTGACATTATAATGTTATATTATTCTGAGAGGTAATATATAGAAGAAAGTTGACATTATAATGTTATATTATTCTGAAAGGTAATATATAGAAGAAAGTTGACATTATAATGTGATATTATTGTGAGAAGTAATATATAGAAGAAAGGTGATATTATAATGAAATATTTCAATACGCACAAGTCTGATGTTTAAATTATTATAAAGTAACACGAAGCCGCTATGCTCCAGCGACCTCAGCCACAGGCACCTTCCCGCAATTTTCACTGGCGCCCCATCCAGCACCACCCGATACCTCGGCTCCCCCTTAGATCAGGTACAGAATCACGTCTTTACCCCCTACCGCTTCAAACTGGTTGTTGTTACGACCTAAATACTTTCACTTTTATAGATATAATCTGACTATTTAAAAACGCCAATGGTCCAAAAGTATTTTGTTTTGTTCTATAGATATAATCTGACTATTTAAAAACGTCAATGGTCCAAAAGTATTTTGTTTTGTTCTGGTAGAAAAATGAAAGTAGAACTTAGAGTCACTGAACATCTCTAAAATAAATGGCAGTACAGCAAAGAACAATATAATGTTACAATATAATGTTACAATATAATGTTACAATATAATGTTACAATATAATGTTACGGAACATCCATAAAAAAATAAAAGATATTTTAGCAAAATATAGAGTTGTGTCACATAACATTTATAATGAATATATAGATTTTTCAACCAGTATTAACCTTTACGTTTTGGTTTAAACTGATCGAAGCTCCATCTAGTAAAGCTGATAGAATATATTTAGATACACCACCACTCTGTGAATCTGAATTAAAATATTTTAACTTTTTATCAAAACTATGATGAAGTATTTAAAGGTGAGATTACAAAATATTGTATAGATAATTATTTAAAATTTTTCATGAAGTGATTTATTTTGATATAAACAATAATCTTCGTTGGAAGATTCTATTATTGTAAGATTCTATTATTGGAAGATTCTATTATTGGAAGATTCTATTATTGGAAGATTCTATTATTGGAAGATTCTATTATTGGAAGATTCTATTATTGGAAGATTCTATTATTGAAAGATTCTATTATTGGAAGATTCTATTATGGGAAGAATCTGCTATTGGAAGGTTTCTATTGTTGGAAGATTCGTTTGCCCTCTTGTGACGACACATAATCGTATGTTAGTTAAATTGATCATAAGGTAAATTGCTGGCATAAATTAGAAGTACCACTTCCACATCAAATACACAAAATATGTTTGTGATAAAACAAAAAAATCTGCTGAAGGCTTCATTAGCCACCCAGCTTAGAGCTATAATGTGATTATAACTACTTAGAATAAAGGCGGCTGGGCATTGTGACAGCCACACAATTCTCTTGTTAGTTGTAGCTATTAGAAACAAGTGAACTGAACTGCCTTCCCCAATACGTCAATATTTACTTATTTTGTTACATCAAATATGTGAAATAGTCATGAAGTCGCCACAGAGATCGTATTTCCTCGTACCACCAACTGCATATATATATATATATATATATATATATATATATATATATATATATCGTGAATATTCTTTGATGACGTCTTATGGTATCATTTGGAAATTCTGACTTGAAGCACCATTTGATTTTAAACCCCCCCCCCCTCCAAAAAAACAAACAAACCATTTCATCTATTTATAACTTAGGATGAAATATTTTGTAATGTAGAAAGAGACATATTGTGAATTAAAGGGAAACATTGAGAGAGAAAAAGAGTTCATCAGGACAGTGAATCACCTGTGTTTCTTTACTTCTTATATTCAATTAAAGTGACAAGACAAGACATTGAAAGAAGAAAAAAAAATTGTAAATTTAAAATGACAGGCTATGTCGTCTGCCGGGCTATCACATTTGAACAATTCTGCACGCTGACTGAATACCATCTTGTCACCAAAAATCACTCTTTGTCGCCATAATCCAATTCACTCTCTTATTATTACATATTTTTTTTACAATATTAGAAAGAAAAAAAAATCTAAAAATACATGGAAAGTTTTAAACCTTCGTGTATTGGATACACTGAAAGAACATTAAAATATCCGCCATATTGTGTACGTAATTAATAGTGACATGAAAATGACGCGGAGACTCCTTGGAGCGGGGATACGCCCCCTCCTTCTGGTACAGTTGGAGTCCCCCATAAGGTGTTTGACAAGAAAATCCTTAAGCAAGTATCCACAAAAATGGGCCCCCGACAGCTTGGCTGACTGTGGCGGTATTTATGTATTGCATTGTTTTGTTGTTGAGAATGAAAGTTTTATGGGTAGAGAGCGGGAACTGGGGGGAGGAGGGTTGTTTGACGGGCCTGGAAGATGAGGGTAGAGACAGGGGGTGGGTTCCTAACTTCCTGGTACAATGCGTAGAGCGGGAGGTTGGACCGATGTTGCGCTGAGCAGGGTTTGTATTAATCAGATAATTGTCGCAATTTTCAATGTTTCATCTAAGTGAAATTGTCATATGTGTAAATGTCCTACGTCTTCTAAAAGTATCTCTGACATCGCCAGTCGTGACGTGTCATATGTTGTTTGTTGTTTTGTTTGATTGTGTACCGGCAGACAACTGTAGACAGTATACAATTATAAATAATGGCGCCGGGTGAAATGACTGGATTTATAAAGGTCTAAAACAGTACTTCATATGTTTTAAGTAGAGCAGATAGAACAGAGTTATACTAACGTGGGGTTCTAGCCCATTGGTTGGGGGGGGGGGGGGTAGTGAACGCGCGTACAGATCTTACCAATCGCGAGCATGTAATACTTTAGAGCGCATTAATGTTTTTCTCTCTATTACCTGCAGTATATGGTCTCTCCCTCTATTACCTGCAGTATGTGGTCTCTCCCTCTATTACCTGCAGTATATTGTCACTCCCTGTATTACCTGCAGTATATTGTCACTCCCTCTATTAACTGCAGTATATGGTCTCTCCCTCTATTACCTGCAGTATATTGTCACTCCCTGTATTACCTGCAGTATATTGTCACTCCCTCTATTAACTGCAGTATCTTGTCACTCCCTGTATTACCTGCAGTATCTTGTCACTCCCTGTATTACCTGCAGTATATTGTCACTCCCTGTATTACCTGCAGTATATTGTCACTCCCTGTATTACCTGCAGTATATTGTCACTCCCTCTATTACCTGCAGTATATTGTCACTCCCTGTATTACCTGCAGTATATTGTCACTCCCTGTATTACCTGCAGTATATTTTCACTCCCTGTATTACCTGCAGTATTTTGTCACTCCCTGTATTACCTGCAGTATATTGTCACTCCCTCTATTACCTGCAGTATCTTGTCACTCCCTCTATTCCCTGCAGTATATTGTCACTCCCTCTATTACCTGCAGTATATTGTCACTTCTTCTACTTCCTGCAGTATGTGCTCACTCCCTCTATCACCTGCAGAATATGGTTACTCCGTCAATTACCTGCATCCCATTTAGTTTGCTGATACAAAATATACTTTTACTGAGGAAAAGTGTAAAAGACTTGAATTTGAAATTATTTAGCATTTTTTTTATTCTGTACATCATGTAAAAAAATGTTTAAAAAAGAAAACATCAGTTTTAGGTCACGAGAAGAAGATTACGTCATCAACGAAACTGCAGGGATTTTAGAAGCAACCCTTTCTTTCTTTCTTTTTTCCTTCCTTTTGTGTTGGAGACTTTATTTTCTCACACACTCTGTCTTCCCCCATTTATTTATTTCTTTATCCAAAGTTGTGTTTTTTCAATACAAGTTAACATTTGTGGTTACTTGTTAACAGAGAATGACATTTTTTGGTTGTTATTTCTTCAAACAGCAATCAAGTAATTACAAAGTATTCTTTCACTCGATGACTTTGCATTGTTGATTTTCAACTTTTTTCAGTATCTAATTATTATTTTAAAAAAAATGTGGATTAGAGAGTTTTCTTTTCATGTGATTCACTATTTTCTTCTAGAGAAACTAAACGGGGTGGAGGGAAACGTTTAGGTTAGAGGAGAAACCAGAGTGAGAATGACAGAGGCTGAACAGAAGAGTTTCACAGGTGAGACACTTGCCTTGTTGGCTGGTTTTTTCTTTTCTTGAGGAAATTGACGACAAGTTCAAATGTTGACCACATAGCTGACGGTGGCTGTTTGGTAGGCACTATAATCATCCACGATTTGATTCCTTCTTTTTTATCATCCCCCCCCCCATCTTTTGTAAAACAGCTTTGTTTTCTAGACGGCGTGTGTATTGTTGATGACTATATTTTCTGTAATAAACCCCCTGCCCCCTCCCCGTCTTGTGACTCTTTCATTTCTCGATCCCTTTTTATTTTGTGTGATTTTGGTAAGTACTTGGGAAATGGTTAAGCATTGTGGACATGCAAGACCAGGGTGTCAACAAACCAGGAGACGCCTCTGTATACAGACATTGTGTTTACCAGCAAGGAGCGCAGAACGAAAGATACCCAGACCTAGATAAGTATAAGCGAGAGAAATAATATGATACACAACAATACATTGGGCTGTACGGGGGAGGGGTCCGAGGAGTGGTTGGGGGGGGGCAGGAGATGACTTGACAAAGTGATGTTGAAAGGGAAAAATGAAATACGAGATAATGGTTGGGGGGGGGGGGAGCGACACGGATGAGACGTGTGGTGACAGACCTCGCCACGCAAGAGTTCACAGTAACGTACACAACCGAAAGGATGAGAGCCGATTGAGTGGGTGCTACAGGGCGGGAGTTAGTACGGGGATTGTTTAAACACCATTCCACCTCACCCCCCCTCTCTTCCCCCCTTCACTCCTTTTTGTTATGAAGTTTGTTAAAGTAACATTTCTAGTCAGGACAAAATGTCCGCGTAAATCGTCCATGTTACCCTAGTCTCTGTACAAAACTGTCGCCATGGTTGGCTTATTTGTAACGCCAGTTTCTACCAGTTGCGCATGACTGATTTCTTCCTGTATAAAGGAGGAAAGTTTTGAAGAGTATCGTAGAACGTGGCTATCTAGAATCGGTAAAAGTTGGAATTGAAAATTTAAATTTTGTAACGTTTCGCCCCCCCCCTCTATTTCAAAGAATGTCAAACATTCTGTTGTTATCAGGCTATGAAAATATCATTAAATTCTATTTGTGTGTACATTACGTGCGTGTGTTTATATGTCTGTTATATATTAATGCCCTAGGATAATTAGATCACGTGTCTTACTTCGGTGCTTTAGTTAATTCTATGGAACTAATAGTTTTCTGGAAGTGTGTGTGTGTGTGTGTCAGTTGAAAGTAATATTATTTAGTACACTCAGTATAGAATGTTTCTTTCAACCGTTAATTTTATGTTCTTGAATTCTTTTATGTGACAGGTTCTAACAAGGAGGCAAATGTAATTTGAATTCATTTTCAATAAACATTTAGCGACTATTGGAACGTATAAAAGCAGAAGTATCGGGGATAAAATATCAAAACAAACTATTATTTGACAAAGTCGCCAACTTCTCCAAACTATTTCCTGAACTAACCATTTCGGGATCTAACAATCTCAGGAACTAACCATCTCATGTACTCAGGATTAAACTTACTCAGCAACTAACCGTCTCAGGAACTAATCATCATCGGAACTAACCGTCATTTGCTAAAACCAAAGTTGTACTAAAGCGTTTAACCCAAAAAAATTTTTAACTTTCACAAGAGATGTAGAATGACCACAAGAACCTCTTGATTCTATAATCACTGTACTCAGCCATCAGTCACTGTCCTCAGCCATTAGTCATTGTACTCAGCCATCAGTCACTGTACTCAGCCATTAGCCACTATACTCAGCCATCAGTCACTGTACTCAGCCATCAGTCACTGTACTCAGCCATTAATCACTGTACTTAGTCATTAGTCACTATACTCAGCCATTAGTTACTGTACTCAGCCATCAGTCACTGTACTCAGCCATCAGTCACTGTACTCAGCCATCAGTCACTATACTCAGCCATCAGTCACTGTACTCAGCCATCAGTCACTATACTCAGCCATCAGTCACTGTACTCAGCCATCAGTCACTGTACTCAGCCATCAGTCACTGTACTCAGTCATTAGCCACTATACTCAGCCATTAGTCACTGTACTTAGTCATTAGTCACTATACTCAGCCATTAGTTACTGTACTCAGCCATCAGTCACTGTACTCAGTCATTAGCCACTATACTCAGCCATTAGTCACTGTACTCAGCGATTAGTCACTGTACTCAGCCATTATTCACTATACTCAGCCATTATTCACTATACTCAGCCATTAGTCACTGTACTCAGTCATTATTCACTATACTCAGCCATTGGTTACTGTACTCAGCCATTAGTCACTGTACTCATACTTATTTTGATTTTCGATAAAACGTCTACATGTTATAAAAAAGTCAACAAACAAATTGCTTTAAAAAGTTTGCTGCAAACTAATTAATGGTAAAATGTTAACAGTTAAAAATTAAACAAGCCTGCTGTA
The DNA here is from genome assembly GCA_021962125.1 of Bulinus truncatus. Classification (NCBI taxonomy): domain Eukaryota; kingdom Metazoa; phylum Mollusca; class Gastropoda; family Planorbidae; genus Bulinus; species Bulinus truncatus. Next base: position 977,185 of record JAGDYQ010000087.1, on the reverse strand, counting down.
AACTATGGGAAGTATGGTAGTGTGGTAAATCGCTTGACTGTCGATATGATGGTCTCTGGTTCTATATCCGGTGAGGACCAGTGTAGTTTTCAGGTTATGGTGAAAGTTTCCGCTATCTCCCGTGGTATCTCCATGGCCATTTCACTATTGGTTCTGGTGGGGATGAAAGAAGTGCACCATACAAACCATCCCATTAGTAGCTTATAGAATCTAAGATATTTTATCTCATCCTAACAGGGACTTCACAAAAACACAATTCTTATGTTTTGGTAAAAGGTGCTAATAATATGAAAAAAAAATTCTTTTTAATAATCAAAATTATTTGACTCCTTTCAGTAAGTGTAAGAAACCAAAAAAAAACAAACAATTTCATTGAAGTCAATGATAAGTACTTCGAGATGAACTTTACATATTTCACAGAATTTTTTATTCTTTTCAAATACCCACCTTTAATACATATTAGATATTTCTTGTCAAGTGTGGTCGAGAAGAGGCCAGTCGGTCCAAAAAAGAAAATTAATAAAATCACGATTTAAACACGCAAGAAGAACACATTGTTTTAATCATTAGATTTAGTGAAAGAGAGGTTGGATAACTTTTAATACTTGGTACACTCAATCATAATTTAATATTTGGGAACACTCAATCATGATTTAATATTTGGGAACACTCAATCATGATTTAATATTTGGGAACACTCAATCGTGATTTAATATTTAACAATAACAACTTGTGCGATATAAGAAACTGTACGGGACTATACGGGACTATACGAGACTATACGGGACTAAACGGGACTATACGGGACTGTACGGGACTATACGGGACTATAAGGGACTAAACGGGACTATACGGGACTATACGGGACTATACGAGACTATACGGGACTGTACGGGACTATACGGGACTATAAGGGACTATACGGGACTGTACGGGACTATACGGGACTATAAGGGACTAAACGGGACTATACGGGACTATACGGGACTATACGGGACTGTACGGGACTATACGGGACTATAAGGGACTATACGGGACTATACGGGACTATACGGGACTGTACGGGACTATACGGGACTATACGGGACTGTACGGGACTATACGGGACTATAAGGGACTAAACGGGACTATACGGGACTATACGGGACTATACGGGACTGTACGGGACTATACGGGACTGTACGGGACTATACGGGACTATAAGGGACTAAACGGGACTATACGGGACTATACGGGACTATACGAGACTATACGGGACTGTACGGGACTATACGGGACTATAAGGGACTATACGGGACTGTACGGGACTATACGGGACTATAAGGGACTAAACGGGACTATACGGGACTATACGGGACTATACGGGACTGTACGGGACTATACGGGACTATAAGGGACTATACGGGACTATACGGGACTATACGGGACTGTACGTGACTATACGGGACTATACGGGACTGTACGGGACTATACGGGACTATAAGGGACTAAACGGGACTATACGGGACTATACGGGACTATACGGGACTGTACGGGACTATACGGGACTATACGGGACTGTACGGGACTGTACGGGACTGTACCAAGTTATTGTAAACTGAGTGATGGGGGGGGGGGGTCTTCAACGAAATCGTGTCATTCCTGACAACCAATTCTATTGTTCTGTATAGTAACAACAACGGCCTACTTTAACATAGACACTTAACAACATGTCATTCAAATTTGGCATTAAAATGAAAATGTAGTCAAATGAGCAAATTAGTATTTCTGTATAGTGGAGTGTTGTTGAGCCGTAATGTTTTCAAGCAAAATGGGGAAAAATCGGTAAAAAAAATAGCAGATACTTTTAATCAGTCAGTTTTATATTATCTTCTTCAGCATTTTAAGGTACAAAAAACATAAATATTTCTTCAAAGAAATCAAATCTACTCAAGTGTATCTCGTTAACGTTTGAAAGCTGCTGATTTGTGTTAACATGTCAGGCGAATTTTAGAATTTATAAGTGTTGTGCATATTGTTGGGTTTTGTGTGTGTGACCACAAAAAATGTCCAAACGTACCGCCATCAATAACTTCAGCCTTTATTTTCTACTATTGTCATGTCAGAGGCTATTACTATTTTTGCAGCTGGACTCTCTACACCACATTGTTGAGTCTAACCTTTGAACCTCAAGGCAGATGCTCTATTAATATCTTCTTGAAGGAAAACCAGCAGAGACAGTGTAGAGAGTAAATAGTCTACTATTTAAAGTAAAATAATGAATACACCTTAATTATTACAGTTAGGAATAATTTCTTCCACCTCAGCGGGGATAACTCCATTGCACGTCTGCCATTTCATTTTTAAAGACAGACGTCACAGCGTCTGCCCTGGAAGACGTCATATTGGGATATTGCCCATTTAAGGAGTGCAGGTGAATAGAGAGGTAACGACATTTCATTTTAATGTTCAACTGCCGAGGTTGATCTCACCCGCCTCTCTCAAACTTTTGTTGTCGAAAACTCAAAACGATTTTGATATACGATTCTCAAAGTACTTAAATGTCGCCCTTAGTTTAATTTCTGTGGTGTCAATTTTTTTACCTTTTCGAATCCTCATTTATTTTTCCATTCGAAAAAAAGAATAGAAATAATTTCATATTTTATAATTTTACAAGTTCATTATGGTGATGGTTTACATTCTCTATTGGCTGGTTATTATGAACATACTTTTAGAACCTCTGATTTGATGAAGAGATACACGAGGAGTCTCTCTCCGTACGGTCCAACAGGATCAATGGACAGCAAACGACCATACATTGCCGTAAAAAGTGAGAAAGAGAATGACAACGGTCTGGTGATTTGATGAAGATGATAGCACTCTCAATATACACACACTGGGAAAACTGAGATTGGATTTTTTCCCCTGTTTCTCTGATCCTCCACTAACCCCCCTTAGTCTTTCTTTTTTTGAACTCGTTTTTTATTTTTTAAACTTAAAGACAAGATCTAGAAGATGGCGCTGTCAAGACATCTACAGAAGAAATGCGAATAATGAAAAAGAAGAGTAAAATGATGGGACGAAGAGGTCGCATTAATTGAAAGAGATAAAAAGACATAACTTTATTTTGAAGTTTATAGTTGGAGTTGAAAAAAAAAAAACTGTCACAATCGTGTTAATGGTGAACTGAGGATGTCTAAAATCGGCGAAATAAATTGTGCATTTTATGCAGTGCATCTGTTATCAGATCTAAGTATGATTGGCATTGGTAGCTACTTCTGTTTGTATGTCTCTCTATGTATGCTATCAGTTGTTTGGTTCATTATTTGTCTTGTATATATATTGTGAACAATAAAATGGTGTAATGTTGTGTATCAAGCAATGTTGCGTAAATAATGTCTGTTTAATGATGTATACATAATGTCTGTTGTGTGTGTGTGTGTGTGTGTGTGTGTTTGTGTGTGTGACTGTGTACAGTGTCTGTTTAATACGTTTTTTAGTGTAATTTTGTTTTTATCTTTAAAACATAGTATATTTAGATGTTTTACTCTTAAAACCTGTTTAATGTTAAGTATGCATTAAATATTTACTTTAATATATTTATTGTCGAAGTCTCAGCTTGCATCAAGAAAGTGTTAAATAAATACACGGAAAACGTAAATTATATGTTTCTAATAAGCACAGTGAATGTTGTTTAAATACATGAACAACGTAAATTATATGTTTCTAATAAGCACAGTGAATGTTGTTTAAATACATGAAAAACGTATATTATATGTTTCTCATAAGCACAGTGAATGTTGTTTAAATACATGAAAAACGTAAATTGTATGTTTCTCATAAGCACAGTGAATGTTGTTTAAATACATGCAAAACGTAAATTGTATGTTTCTAATAAGCACAGTGAATGTTGTTTAAATACATGAAAAACGTAAATTGTATGTTTCTAATAAGCACAGTGAATGTTGTTTAAATACATGAAAAACGTAAATTATATGTTTCTAATAAGCACAGTGAATGTTGTTTAAATACATGAAAAACGTAAATTGTATGTTTCTAATAAGCACAGTGAATGTTGTTTAAATACATGAAAAAAGTAAATTATATGTTTCTAATAAGCACAGTGAATGTTGTTTAAATACATGAAAAACGTAAATTGTATGTTTCTAATAAGCACAGTGAATGTTGTTTAAATACATGAAAAACGTAAATTGTATGTTTCTAATAAGCACAGTGAATGTTGTTTAAATACATGAAAACAACTGAAAACACGTTCGATCTACTGCAGACAGACGTGAGATGGTAAATATTTATATAGATTATTAAAATTTATTCATTTAAAAAATAATTGATGCTCATATGTTTGACCTCAGTAATTGGGCTCATATAATGTTTTGCTACTTAATGACCGGCTGGCAGAATAAAAAGTAAAGGTCCCTTAAGCCCCAAAGGGATTATCGGGGGAGGTAAAGTGTAGAGTTAATCTGTTTCAGCAACTTGCGACATATTGATGAGTTGGGTGACTAGCACAACGCCCCACCGTCTGTAGTTCCCCCACCTTAAGGTCAGGTAACTATTTAAATGTTGGTGAACTTGGTGGACTAAGTGGACTAAGGGGAGTGTGTGGACTGGGTTGACTTTGTGGACTGTGTGGACTAATTAGACTAGGTAGAGTGTGCGGACTAAGTGGACTTGGTGGAGTGTGTTACGTGTGTGGTTTTGGTGGACTAAGAGGACTGCGTGTGTGGACTAAGTGGACTTGGTGAAGTGTGTGGTCTGGGTGGACAAGGTGAAGTGTGTGGTCTGGGTGGACAAGGTGAAGTGTGTGGTCTGGGTGGACAAGGTGAAGTGTGTGGTCTGGGTGGACAAGGTGAAGTGTGTGGTCTGGGTGCACAAGGTGAAGTGTGTGGTCTGGGTGGACAAGGTGACGTGTGTGATCATGGTGGACAAGGTGAAGTGTGTGGCCTGGGTGGACAAGGTGAAGTGTGTGGTCTGGGTGGACAAGGTGAAGTGTGTGGTCTGGGTGGACAAGGTGAAGTGTGTGGTCTGGGTGGACAAGGTGAAGTGTGTGGTCTTGGTGGACAAGGTGAAGTGTGTGGTCTGGGTGGACAAGGTGAAGTGTGTGGTCTGGGTGCACAAGTGAAGTGTGTGGTCTGGGTGCACAAGGTGAAGTGTTTGGTCTGGGTGGACAAGGTGAAGTGTGTGGTCTGGGTGGACAAGGTGAAGTGTGTGGTCTGGGTGGACAAGGTGAAGTGTGTGGTCTGGGTGGACAAGGTGAAGTGTGTGGTCTGGGTGCACAAGGTGAAGTGTGTGGTCTGGGTGCACAAGGTGAAGTGTTTGGTCTGGGTGGACAAGGTGAAGTGTGTGGTCTGGGTGGACAAGGTGAAGTGTGTGGTCTGGGTGGACAAGGTGAAGTGTGTGGTCTGGGTGCACAAGGTGAAGTATTTGGTCTGGGTGGACAAGGTGAAGTATTTGGTCTGGGTGGACAAGGTGAAGTGTGTGGTCTGGGTGGACAAGGTGAAGTGTGTGGTCTGGGTGGACAAGGTGAAGTGTGTGGTCTGGGTGGACAAGGTGAAGTGTGTGGTCTGGGTGCACAAGGTGAAGTGTGTGGTCTGGGTGGACAAGGTGAAGTGTGTGGTCTGGGTGGACAAGGTGAAGTGCGTGGTCTGGGTGGACAAGGTGAAGTGTGTGGTCGGGGTGGACAAGGTGAAGTGTGTGGTCTGGGTGGACAAGGTGAAGTGTGTGGTCTGGGTGGACAAGGTGAAGTGTGTGGTCTGGGTGCACAAGGTGAAGTGTGTGGTCTGGGTGCACAAGGTGAAGTGTTTGGTCTGGGTGGACAAGGTGAAATGTGTGGTCTGGGTGGACAAGGTGAAGTGTGTGGTCTGGGTGGACAAGGTGAAGTGTGTGGTCTGGGTGCACAAGGTGAAGTATTTGGTCTGGGTGGACAAGGTGAAGTATTTGGTCTGGGTGGACAAGGTGAAGTGTGTGGTCTGGGTGGACAAGGTGAAGTGTGTGGTCTGGGTGGACAAGGTGAAGTGTGTGGTCTGGGTGGACAAGGTGAAGTGTGTGGTCTGGGTGCACAAGGTGAAGTGTGTGGTCTGGGTGGACAAGGTGAAGTGTGTGGTCTGGGTGGACAAGGTGAAGTGCGTGGTCTGGGTGGACAAGGTGAAGTGTGTGGTCTGGGTGGAAAAAGTGAAGTGTGTGGTCTGGGTGGACAAGGTGAAGTGTGTGAACTGAAAGGACTAAGTGGACATGGTTGACTGAAAGTACTTGGTGGAATTTAACAAGGACCTGAGTAAAACATTTTATCTATAAATAATTTTTTTTTTACAATTTAAATTATTTACCAGATCGTTTCCTTTAAATTTTTGCTGAAACGAATTTTTGTGTGAGAAGGTTAAGAAAATAATATTTTTATTTACCAATAAAAGATAACAGCACAGAAGTAATCTGTGAATAACACTGGGTAACAAAGAGCGACTTCTTTCTAGCAGCGTGACGCATCGAGACGACACAAATGTTATAAGCACGCCATTTCTATTACCCTCAATGCCATGAAGATCTTACTAACTTCTAGTATCAACGGAATGTCCTTGAAACACTTACCGCATGTTTTTTTTACATCACATTTAGTTCAAACTAAAATTTATTCTGTAAATACACTGACTTTAATTTGCCAGAAATTTAATATGTCGATAAAGAATGTTTAAATCTAATGTTTTAAAACCATGTTAGCATGATTGTTATTAGACACAATACATCGATGAAGAAAAAATAAATCTCGGCCAGTATATATTCTATAATGATTTACAACCGTTCTCTTTTTATGATTCGAAAGTCTTTACTTTAGTTTTTATAGATTAAAGTTGGCATTCAAATGAGTTAACAAGTTTATTTAAATTCAAGGTAGACAACCTCTAGGTTTCACTTCATTATTATTTTTTTCTTAAATCACAGAATAAATAGAACGAAACAATTTTTTAAAATATTTTTTTGTTCATAATCTTTTTCATTTTCCCCTATCGTCTCATTCTCCTATTCTAGCTGCTATCTCTAACTGAAGTACCCCGCCATTGTCAGTCGGGCGCATCCCGGAGACGAATTTTAACACCCAATGTCTAAGGTTCATAATCTACTCCCCTCCCCCCTCCCCCACACACACACTCACACATGCATGCGCCATTCTCCACACATTTCTATGAGAGAAGTTTCACTCGAATTAAGCGCTCCTCGTAATTCTCCGTTTAACCGCTGGGGGTTGACGCGTCATGTATGGGGCACCCGACCGACTACCCCAGTAGGGGTCCTCGACTGTCACTCCATGAGTAAGGGAATCCCCGCTGGACATCGCTGAAGATGACTTCTGTGCTGCGATGAATATAATGAGATTTATGGATCAAGATTTCTGAAAAGTATAACAGAGACCTCTGATTCAATGAAAAGAGCATTGAGAAGAGGAGAAAAAAAAAAAGAAAGCGATAGAGAAAGAGAGAGAGAGAAAGAGAGAGAGAGAAAGAGAGAGAGAGAGAGAGAGAGAGAGAGAGAGAGAGAGAGTATATTTGTATAAAGTGTGTGCAAATGGGGCGTCTAATGAAATCGTTCGAACCCCATTTGTGAAGTAAACCATTTCTTTTGTTAGACGAAAAGATGATTTAGATGAATAACTTTAAGTACCTTCCACGATGTGTGACGCCCCCTCCCCCCTGATTCTTATGCTATTTACTTGTGAGTTTATTTGAATACGCCACCAGGGCGCCGAGACTTTTTACTTTTCATTATGCACTTTTTTTTAAAACCATTTTTTTTTTACTTTTTTGAAAAAAAATAAGTCATCACTAAACATTTTATTTTGAATTGAACTGGGGGAGGGGGGTAAAAAACTAAAGATCAAAGAACGATTGAAATGAGTTAATAATAGAACGGCAAATCCCAGTATACCATGTTAATTTCATTGCACTTTGTCATTTACAGAATTTTGCTATCTGTCCAACTATGATTACAGAAACTTAAGAATTACTTAGATTACGGGTCGACAATCTTTTTTACTTTCATTGACCTTTAGTCATTCCTCGTGGGTCTGGCATTTACTCATCATTGTATTAGAGTCTTTCATTGACCTGTGGTCACTCCTAGTGGGTGTGGCGTTTACTTTCAACATGTAATTCTTTTATAATAGTTCAGATTGCCACAGAACGAGACCCACGTAAATTAAAAGCACCATCTTTAGTGTTTCTGTTCTCCAGAAGGCTTGTGTTATAGTATAAAATAGTGACATTTGCAGAAAGAAATTACTTTATAAGATTGCAGGTTTCTATAGATAATTCTATCAAAATTTTCATCATTTTATTTATATTCCATATCAAATATGCTCGAATTCGACTTGCAAAATTTTGGATATAGCGTTTAGTATATATATATATATATATATATATATATATATATATATATATATATGTATGCATGGGCATTTCGTGGGGAAAACAACGCTTTTTAGACGTTTTTCATCGGTGCATAAATTTATCTAAAATCGTGCACCTGTTATAAACTGCAATATTTACCCTCCCCTTCCCCTCCGCCCCCTGTTAACATACTTAAAAATTAAAGTCAAAGTTTTAGAAAATCTTATTCCTACGGCCAGAACACAACGTATGGTTCACCACACGATATTATTTCTTCATAACTCACATTGTATTTACATTTTTGTTAAATTTTGTGAAGACATCAAAAAAATTCTAGTTATGAGGACATCAAAAAAGTCTAGTTATGAAGACATCAATAAAGTCTAGTTATGAAGACATCAAATAGTCTAGTATGAAGACATAAAAAAAGTCTAGTTATGTATACATCAAAAAAGTCTAGTTATGAAGACATCAATAAAGTATAGTTATGAATACATCAAAAAAGTCTAGTTATGAAGACATCCTATTCATTTAGTTAAGATGATTCATAATGCTTTAAAATCTTTGATTTGACATGCCAGATAATTAAACTTTTTTTTCAAACCTATTTTGGATAGACATTACTGTTGATTTATATAACAATGTTTACAGAAGACAATCCGAGTTTACCATTGGACAATCCGAGTTTACCATTGGACAATCCGAGTATACCATTGGTTCGATATTTGCTGTTGAATTACATGTGAAATCTTCATTTTTTTTACTGTGATGTATTTTGCTGTGCACTGTGTTTTGTTCTGTACTGTATTTTGTTGTGTCTTGTATTTTATTATGCAATTTATTTTGTTGTATTATTCTAAAGCGGTGGCCATTTTTTACATGGCGGCTACTTGAATCTGGGAAGTAGCGATTAATAGAAAAAGAAAACTTGTGAAGAGGAACTCCGGGGGCTCGTGAGATCTTGTGGCTGGAGAGGGGTAGGGCTTAGGTAGGGGTGTATTGACCACGCTTGGTTACTTCTACATTAAAATGGAAATTATCACACAGTGTTGTCAAGACGTGATGTGCTTGGTGTAGTGGGGAGGGGGGGGAGATAGGGAGACTATAAATAGAAATAATTGTGAACATTGTCAAAGGGAGGCTAGTCATTTTCCCTTTTTTTTTAGAGTGTTCACCGATGTCAGAGATACATTTTATTTTTTTTTGTCTACATTCTTTTGAACGTAAGTTGATCTACTACCACCCCCCTCCCTCCCCAACCCATCACTTTAGCCGTTGCTTCTTGTAACAACCTGGTGACGATTTATTTCTGCAGAAGGAAACATTTTTTTTTGTCCATAGAGACTGATAGGGATAATGGCAAGTTGATGTATAAAATAACGGCGTAAACAACGTCAATAAGACACTGCACATTTCTAGAAGTGTCAACGTCATACAGACGACACCTATGACATGATTCATCACATTTTTTTTCTCAAAGAAAAAAGTTTACCTTTGGAATTTTAATAGAAACTTGAATATAAAAAAGGGTGAAATTAAATGCTGATAAAAAACGGTGAAGTAATTATTGTACAGACATTTTTTTTTCTGGTGTTTTAGATCCTATAAAAATATGACGTTTAGAGGCTTTTTGAAATATAATCTGATATCATAAAAAACGGAACATTCATTACAGAGAGTGTCAGAACTAAAGTTTTCTTATGTACCTAGATATCACAGGATGTACACATATTTTTTTTTTCAAGAGGTAAATAAAATGTCACTAATATCAAACAACATGAGACATGTCTAATTGAAGAACATTGTGACATGTCTAATTGAAGATATTGTGACTATGTCTGAACAGAAGATATTGTGACTATGTCTGAACAGAAGATATTGTGACTATGTCTGAACAGAAGATATTGTGACTATGTCTGAACAGAAGATATTGTGACTATGTCTGAACGGAAGATATTGTGACTATGTCTGAACAGAAGATATTGTGACTATGTCTGAACAGAAGATATTGTAACTATGTCTGAACAGAAGATATTGTGACTTGACAAATATCTTCCGTTCAGACATAGTCACAGTATCTTCTGTTCAGACAAACTTATGTTCATTTAGTGTCTGAGTGGATATATCGCTTAACTCGCGCCCGGGGCAAAATACCTTTCCAGCGCCCCCCCCCATTCGAAAACCATGTAATATTCTATGTAAAATATCATTTGGCGCCCCTTTTATGAGTAGCGCCCGATGCATGGTGCCTCCCCCTTGCTCCCCCCTTCAAAAATATAACGATGCCAGTGGTTGGAGGCCATCAGTGTGTACGACCACTATCTATGTGTCCGTGGTGTCTCCGTGACACTGCCACCAAGGTTATGGTGAAGATGTAGTGTTGGTACAAATCAACTAACTACTTGTCTTAATAATTGTTAGATTCATTGATAACATCATGTACAGAGATTTAAAGACATTTGATTGAACTTTGTAGACTGAACACAGAATATTTATGTATGCTATACATAGTTGTGTATTATCTTTTCAGCCATAAATAAGAAAGTTAAACCTGCGAGTATTAGACGAATAAGACGACCGTATGGAACTACACGGATATAATTTGAAAATGAGACTAACTTTACTTTTATAATTCAGCGGCAGACTAACTTTACTTTTATAATTCAGCGGCAGACTAACTTTACTTTTATAATTCAGCGGCAGACTAATTTTACATTTATAATTCAGCGGCAGACTAACTTTACTTTTATAATTCAGCGGCAGACTAACTTTACTGTTATAATTCAGCGGCAGACTTACTTTACTTTTATAATTCAGCGGCAGGCTAACTTAACTGTCATAATTCAGCGGTATACTAACTTTATTTTTATAAATCAGCGGCAGAATTACTTTACTTTTATAATTCAGCGGCAGACTAACTTTACTTTTATAATTCAGCGGCAGACTAACTTTATTTTTATAATTCAGCGGCAGAATTACTTTACTTTTATAATATGGCTGCAAAGAATAAACCTGTCTTCACTTTACCTACACATGTATTTGGAGAACCATTAATAAGAGAGCTAGACAGAGGGTTTTACCTATATTTATTATAGATTCAATAATGAGACAATGTGACGGCACACTACTGTAAACTCGGCAATTTGGATCGGATAATAAAACATTAATAACCATGTTTCCTATAACATTTATAGTATGTTATTTCTTAATTCATCATCAAAATATCTATCTATCTATCTATCTATCTATCTATCTATCTATCTATCTATCTATCTATCTATCTATCTATCTATCTATCTATCTATCTATCTATCTATCTATCTATCTATCTATCTATCTATCTATCTATCTATCTATCTATCTATCTATCTATCTATATATGTGTCTATCTGACTATCTATCATCCGACTACCTACCCACTATCTATCCATCTATCTATCTCACTTTACTCTGTTGCACTCGTCCATTAAACGGCACTTTCTCACCAGATTCATGAAAAAAGTTTCATTCACCTCATCTTATTGGTTGGTTGACGAAAAGAGGCCGAACTCTTTAACCAAATGATTCTTTTGTTCAAGAGCGTTGAATCGAGGTGCCAAAGAAACACATTCACACATTAAAACCAATTTTAAGAAAACATTCCTAAACTTCAAGGACTTAACGTCTGTGAGCTATGAGGACTGTTTGTTCTATTTAAAAGAAACATCTACCCGTATCCATCTCTTTAAGTTTGAAAAGTGAAATGTCTCAAATAGATATATTTCCAAACGGAATAAATAAAAATATTTTTCTTTGACTGTTTTTTATTGACTTCCTTAATGTAGAGCAGCTTTGAACAGATGAAATATTGTGTTTTACTTTAGTGATGCAGTTGAACAGCCTGTGATGATAATAATCTTTACTCGGCGACCTTTCATGTCACAAAAGCCGTTAGGCAAAAGCGTATTGGACCCTAACCTTAACTTTCACAGGATACGACATTAAAACATTGAATTGTGGGATATGCAGCAAGATCACACAGCCAGAGCCGTTGCTAGCTACTGTAGCGCCCTGTGTGATTTACATACAAATCTGAAAAGCGCAAAAAAAAAAAACAACAACATTTAAAATCGGTCTTTTGGCGCCACGTGTGGCCGCGCGGTTTGGTCATGTGACGTCATTTATTTCATTTTTAATGTTAAACGTTTTTATCTTTCAATTTTGAAAGTTGGCTGATCTTTTGACGATATTGTAAACAGCACAGCGAGGTACCGTTTATGGTTTATAGATTGGTCGCGACTTTCATTAGCACACAATATCTAAGTAGGGGATTGACGTTAGTAAATATCTCCATATTCCATCAAAGTTTTTTACCAAACTAATTTTCTACATCTCGAAGAATGGTCTGAAACAAACATCACAAGACATAACTGACATAAATGATATTTATAGAATTTATTGCAAACTTTTTGAGTAAATATCTAGTCTAGTTCTGAGTCTATGTAATGCCATAATAAAATAGATCCCTAGTCTTTTGAGGAAATGAAAAAATTGCATGTGTACATACCTATATACCTACATACCTATATACCTACATACCTATATACCTACATACCTATATGCCTATATGCATATAAATAAAAAAAATACAAAGAGAACAAACAAATTGTGTGTATTGGAAAAAATATCGGTGAAATATATTTAGCAATTTAAAAAAATTATCTTATTCTCATTTTTGAGTAATTTATTTTAATTTGTGCTGCCATGGAAACAATGAGAATGTTGTTTTTGTTAGTAGCTGTTGATTGTAAGACAAGTAAACAATCAAGATAAATGTTGATACTCTTTCTTCAGTATTTCCCGTTAACTTCAACATGAAAGATGTTTGTTGATCAGATGTTTCCGTTATATTTATAGAAGATGATTATTAGAGGATATGGTTATCCAAGAAGTGGCAAATGGGAATGTAGCAATCCAAGAAAAGCCACCCGGTTATTTGAGCCCCTGTGATAATGATCAAATGGTTGACTGAGACCCTGTGATAATGATCAAATGGTTGACTGAGACCCTGTGATAATGATCAAATGGTTGACTGAGACCCTGTGATAATGATCAAATGGTTGACTGAGACCCTGTGATAATGATCAAATGGTTGACTGAGACCCTGTGATAATGATCAAATGGTTGACTGAGACCCTGTGATAATGATCAAATGGTTGACTGTCTGAGACCCTGTGATAATGATCAAATGGTTGACTGTCTAAACGTTTCTTTTTCTTCAGCAGTGGCTGCCCCTATTGCATTGATTATTCAGATTATTGAATAGATTTCTATCCACCATAAATAGACAATAGAGAAAACGGTTTAGCCAGCCTTGGCCAGGGAAGTGTGGGCTGCAGCGATAACAACAAGAGAGAGTACGACAAAAACAATGACATGTACGGTGAACCGCAACTCACTGAAAGCTACGAATGTATGGAAATCCAGAACTATGTAGCTGATGCTAGTACCAACCTTTGGCACTGCAACATCAAGAATCAAGACCCTTACGTCTGAGTTTCGAGCAAAAAATTGTTACGACCCTACACACTACGACTGTCCACCTGAGGGAACTAGCTATTTACATTAGCATTATCTCTACGAGGGTTCGGGCCATCTGCACTAAGCCTAGACACAAGGACCGCAACGTGAGCAAATTGTGGTGCCTGCAGCAGGAGACCACCAGACCCCCAATAAACGAAAAAGCCATCTCTGTATCCAGACCGAGATCCCGTATTGGCCCGCGATACAGGACGTATCTTATCAGTCTCTCAGGCTTCAAGAAAACATCAAGATGATACAGGACGTATCATATCAGTCTAACAGTCTTCAAAAAAACATCAAGATGATACAGGACGTATCATATCAGTATATCAGGCTTCAAGAAAACATCAAGATGATACAGGACGTATCATATCAGTCTCTCAGGCTTCAAGAAAACATCAAGATGATACAGGACGTATCATATCAGTATATCAGGCTTCAAGAAAACATCAAGATGATACAGGACGTATCATCTCAGTATATCAGGCTTCAAGAAAACATCAAGATGATACAGGACGCATCATATCAGTCTATCAGGCTTCAACTTTAGAAAACATCAAGATGATACAGCAACAAGACACAAGACACATATTTACTTTGTTTTCTGCTGAGTGGGGAGATATTCGAAATCAGTGATCGGGATAGACTAACCGGAGTGATGGTCATAAACAATGACACATCTACAAAGTCAATTAACAGTTCAATTCTACTTCAACATGTCCTTGTGTCTGTCTTGTTCTGGTGAACCCGTGACTGGAGTCAGAACGAGAAACATCCTGTGTGATAATGACAAGAAGTCACCAAGATAAACTCCTCCAATTCAAAACAATTATTTACTGCTACTACATGCGTTTCGTTATCGTCATGTTTACTGTGTCAGAAAGTTATCATATCATTGTATGATACCAAACAATGTTATGTATATGTCAACAAGTTTTCGATTGTGCTGCTCCTCATCAATGTAGAGGTAAGCAGCCTGGACGCCAAAAACTGACACCCGTACATCTGAACCAGAGAGATCGCTAGATGGAGAAAATCCACTATTTTCGCCTCCCTCCCCGACGTGACAATGAACGTCCTGGCTAGTGTCCTGGCTAGCGTCCACAAACACGCTAAGGTCTTGAGCGGGCTCAGTTTCGTGCACAACATGGGGATAGTCTTCGTCACAAGCCAAAAATGGCTGCAACCTAGATCTGCGGAGGGCCAAGGAAAATACTGCGGTTGGACATGATGACCATGGTCAAATAAAGATACTGGACTAACAAGACATTAAAAGAGCTTAAGTCGGAAGAAGAGGTGAAACAGAAATCTCTGATTATGTTGGAGGACTTTGAAATCTTCGATACACACAGATCACTGGAGTATATCAGACTGTCAAGAGAAGATCATGCAGGAGATGATGACATTGCAAAGTGTGAAACGTGATAGAGAAAGTATAATAAGATAAAGAGAACGGAGGAGTCTGTACAGAGCCATGCATTACTTGTATCCAACAAATAAAAAATGTCTGGGGTGGAAATATTTGAGAAGGGGTCAGTGTTATAACTCTGTCTTCTCTGCTCTCGATAAAACGCTGGACGGGATTCCAGTTTACCAGTGCACTGTATAATTCATGTACTTAAATAGCTGAAAAACAATGGCCGTACGCAGTAGCGTAGAAAGGGTTATTTGGGTTATAGGCCGCACAGGGCACCCAACTAGGGAGGACGGGTTATAGGCCGTACAGGGCCCCGAAGTAGGAAGGACCGGGTTATACGGCCGTAAAGGGCCCCGAACTAGGAAGGACTGTTGTAAGAGCGTTGCTAAAATGTTTTTGGACTTTTCAAATCTGGGAGAAGAGCGTCAAAAATATAAGAGAGAGTCACAATAGAGGGAGTCACAGTAGAGGGAGTCACAATAGAGAGAGTCACAGTAGAGAGAGTCACAATAGAGTGAGTCACAGTTGAGAGAGTCACAATAGAGTGAGTCACAATAGAGGGATTTACAATAGAGTGAGTCACAATAGAGTGAGTCACAGTTGAGAGAGTCACAATAGAGTGAGTCACAATAGAGGGATTCACAATAGAGGGATTCACAATAGCTAGTTATGGCTCTGGCCTTCGGAATTATGGTTGTAAATATTTTTTTACCTGTAGTTTTGAGCACACGTGACCTTTGCCATTCCTTTCAGTGTTTATATTATTATATATATATATATATGTATATTTCTGTATAACTATCATCTATGTATAGATCTTTCTTTATCTCTATTTATGTTATTTATTTGCTCACATTGTGTACTATATTCTAATAGTGTACTATATTCTAATAGTGTACTATATTCTAATAGTGTACTATATTCTAATAGTATACTATATTCTAATAGTGTACTATATTCTAATAGTGTACTAAACTGAAGTCTCCGTGTCTGTAATGACTGCCATTTTTTAATTGTCTTCCTCAGACACTAAGTCCAAACAATGTACGGTTAGTGACGCTGCACGCAAGTGTTAGTCAAGTCAGATACTAACCAACTCACGCCTACATGTGTGTTCATCTTTATGTTTGAATATTTAACGTTCTGTAATACGCAAACACACACGCACATACTATTATGACTCTGTTCGTCTTTCAAATACCACATTACTGTAATAAATACTACATTATTGTATTTTATGGTATTAAATAATACACATCTAAATCGAAAGAGAGAGGAGAGAGAGAGAGAGAGAGAGAGAGAGAGAGAGAGAGAGAGAGAGAGAGAGAAAATGAGAGAATGTAATGGGAGATAGAAAGGTGAACATATGGTACTAGGTGAGTTTTTCAAAACTAAAAAAAAACATTTGAAATTAGTTATTTAGCTCAATGTTGGTGTGAAAATTCTCACAAGATTTCCGGACGAAATAACAGTTACAGTAGATTTCTAGGTGGTATCGCTCATCTCGGTCCTATACGTGTAAACATGTATCATGTAGGCAGCCATGTATAATAGGTGCAAGTATCGATGGTTTATACAAAGATAGATATGTCATAGATTAGTAATTGACTGAAAGATAAAACAAAAGTAGAAATAATCAGTTCAGTATGTTAACTAAACTGAATGGAAATATTATATTTCACTAACGCTGATACTGAATTCTGAGAACTTTCAGAATGTACACCTCTCTAACAAATACTTTCAGAATGTACACCTCTCTAACAAATACTTTCAGAATGTACACCTCTCTAACAAATACTTTCAGAATGTACACCTCTCTAACAAATACTTTCAGAATGTACACCTCTCTAACAAATACTTTCAGAATGTACACCTCTTTAACAAATACTTTCAGAATGTACACCTCTCTAACAAATACTTTCAGAATGTACACCTCTCTAACAAATACTTTCAGAATGTACACCTCTCTAACAAATACTTTCAGAATGTACACCTCTCTAACAAATACTTTCAGAATGTACACCTCTCTAACAAATACTTTCAGAATGTACACCTCTCTAACAAATACTTTCAGAATGTACACCTCTCTAACAAATAAACTAATCGGACCTTCCCTAAAACTTAAATTGTGCCATTAAATTTATATAACTCGTCTTGTAAGCCTGGTAACTATCGTTCATCTAATCGTTGGACTTATAAAACAATCCCTTCAAGTCACAAAATTTCACAACGCACGTGTGCAATAAACTCAGTGTAGATCATGGACAGTTGAGATCCAAATTTCCCTTACATTACAACAGATCATTAGATCTCAATATTTTTATCAGCGTGATTCTCCTCATTGTGGCAGTAACATTATCGAAATAAACAACATCACCACGGTCTTCTAATATACACACACCCACACACACCCACACAACTATACTGTTGTTAACTTCGGTTAAGAAAGTATCCCCACTCCCCAGAACTATTTTATGGCGTGCCACACCCATCTTTCTTACCACTAGATCGGTTGGGGGGGGGGGGGGAAGGAGGGAATATAGAATACACGGGATAAACGGGTGGGGGTATAAACGGGTGGGGGTATAAACGGGTGGGGGTATAAACGTTCGGCAGGTCATAATTTTGTGTCCAACGTTTTCAACGCCATTAAAAGTATGATCGGCGAGTCGTTATCTCTGATAATAATTACCTTTGGTTTTCTGTTTTGTTGGTGGAGAGTCTATGTCTTACCAGGTTTTCCCGGCAATAAATTTAAAAAGCAAGCAGTAACATTTCTGGAGATTTTAATTTACAAAGAACAGGTCGTCACGGGGAGTGGAAGTAACTTTTGTTATTTGATGTGTTTACACCGAAAAAGTTATACTCTACATGTGTGAGTTTGTATGTGATTGTATAGGTTTGTATGCGTTTATGTGAGTTTGTATCTGTTGCAAATAAGAATATGAACGTTCTTATCCTGAATAATGAAGCTTTCCATGAAATCTTTAAAATTTCAACTTTCCATCAGATCTATAGTACCATACATTTCTATCAATGTATGATACCAGACATTTCTATCAATGTATGATATCACACATTTCTATCAATGTATGATACCAGATATTTCTGTCAATGTATGATACCAGACATTTCTATCAATGTATGATATCACACATTTCTATTAATGTATGATACCAGACATTTCTATCAATGTATGATACCAGACATTTCTATCAATGTATGATACCAGACATTTCTAACAATGTATGATATCACACATTTCTATTAATGTATGATACCAGATATTTCTATCAATGTATGATATCACACATTTCTATCAATGTATGATACCAGATATTTCTGTCAATGTATGATACCAGACATTTCTATCAATGTATGATATCACACATTTCTATTAATGTATGATACCAGATATTTCTATTAATGTATGATACCAGATATTTCTATCAATGTTTGATACCAGCCATTTCTATCAATGATTGATACCAGACATGTCTTTCAATGTATGATACCAGACATTTCTATCAATTTATGATACCAGATATGTCTTCCAATATATGATACAAAACATTTCTATCAATGTATGATACCAGACATTTCTATCAATGTATGATACCAGATATTTCTGTCAATGTATGATACCAGACATTTCTATCAATGTATGATATCACACATTTCTATTAATGTATGATACCAGATATTTCTATTAATGTATGATACCAGATATTTCTATCAATGTTTGATACCAGCCATTTCTATCAATGATTGATACCAGACATGTCTTTCAATGTATGATACCAGACATTTCTATCAATGTATGATACCACACATTTCTATTAATGTATGATACCAGATATTTCTATTAATGTATGATACCAGATATTTCTATCACTGTTTGATACCAGCCATTTCTATCAATGATTGATGCCAGACATGTCTTTCAATGTATGATACCAGACATTTCTATCAATTTATGATACCAGATATGTCTTCCAATATATGATACAAAACATTTCTATCAATGTATGATACCAGACATGGCTATCAATGTATTTAACATACACGTCTATAAATGGCTCGGGGACATAATAACGACTGTCAAAACAGCGACTGTTACAACAGCAACCTCAATATAGCGTCTGTATCAAAAGAGCGATTGTCATAACAGCGACTAATTCATCAGACAACTGGCAACAGCTGAAAACACACAAACACACCTAATTGTGTGTTACACCCAGTTGTGTGTTACACCCAGTTGTGTGTTTCACCCAGTAGTGTGTTACACCCAGTAGTGTGTTACACCCAGGGGCGGACGCCGAGAGCCAACAAGGGCCCCAGGGCAGGACATCATTGCGAGCCCCTTAATAAACAATCAGTCGTGAAAAATTTGACATGGTCGGGGCGGCCGGGCCCCCTTACAGAGGCGGGTCCCCCTGGCAACGACCCCCCTTGGCCCCCTCTCGGCGTGCCTGGTTACGCCCAGTTGTGTGTTTCACCTAGTTGTATGTTACACCCAGGCGACAGGGACAGTAGAACAAAAATTCAGCCCCCACAATAAAGTCCCTATGACATGTTTTATAAATTTGTATTTGTCAATGAGTTCATTTCATGTTATAGAATATAGATGGTTAAAAAAAATTTTTCATTTGTTCAAAAGACTCTATTAGACTGTCCGACGTCGCCCGCGGTCTACTTCTAGAGTGTTTGATGTTTTACATTTATGTTGTTTTCTACCCACATTACTTGTTTTAATCTTAATAGCTAGACCTCTTTTATATCACAACATCGAAGGGGATAGTCTTCAGTCTCTAAGCCCTTTACTATCTCCTACCAGTGGTAGTGAGTGTATCTCACTCTGAAGTTGGCAGAAAAGTCGCTATTATGACATTCGCTATTATGACAGTCGCTGTTATGACTCTTATGACAGTCGCCATTCTGATTACGTCACTCATTTGAGGTCGCTGTTTTGAAAGTCGCTGTTTTGACAGTCGCTATCCTGCCCGTGCAGCCTGTAAATATTTTTGTCAGATTTTGTCCAAGTCATGTCAAGAGCAATGCAATATAAAATGTCGTAGTACTTCTGACATGAGTCTTATAATCACTGTAGTACATCTGACATGAGTCATATAATCACTGTAGTACATCTGACATGAGTCATATAATCACTGTAGTACATCTGACATGAGTCATATAATCACTGTAGTACATCTGACATGAGTCATATAATCACTGTAGTACATCTGACATGAGTCATATAATCACTGTAGTACATCTGACATGAGTCATATAATCACTGTAGTACATCTGACATGAGTCATATAATCACTGTAGTACATCTGAGATGAGTCATATAATCACTGTAGTACATCTGACATGAGTCATATAATCACTGTAGTACATCTGACATGAGTCATATAATCACTGTAGTACATCTAAGATGAGTCATGTAATCACTGTAGTACATCTGACATGAGTCATATAATCACTGTAGTACATCTGACATGAGTCATATAATTACTGTAGTACATCTGACATGAGTCATATAATCACTGTAGTACATCTGACATGAGTCATATAATCACTGTAGTACATCTAAGATGAGTCATGTAATCACTGTAGTACATCTAACATGAGTCATATAATCACTGTAGTACATCTGACATGAGTCATATAATCACTGTAGTACATCTAACATGAGTCATATAATCACTGTAGTACATCTGACATGAGTCATATAATCACTGTAGTAGATCTTACATGAGTCATATAATCACTGTAGTACATCTGACATGAGTCAAATAATCACTGTAGTACATCTGACATGAGTCATATAATCACTGTAGTACATCTGACATGAGTCATATAATCACTGTAGTACATCTGACATGAGTCATATAATCACTGTAGTACATCTGACATGAGTCATATAATCACTGTAGTACATCTGACATGAGTCATATAATCACTGTAGTACATCTGACAAGAGTCATATAATCACTGTAGTACATCTGACAAGAGTCATATAATCACTGTAGTACATCTGACAAGAGTCATATAATCACTGTAGAACATCTGACATGAGTCATATAATCACTGTAGTACATCTGACATGAGTCATATAATCACTGTAGTACATCTAACATGAGTCATATAATCACTGTAGTACATCTGACATGAGTCATATAATCACTGTAGTAGATCTTACATGAGTCATATAATCACTGTAGTACATCTTACATGAGTCATATAATCACAGTAGTACATCTGACATGAGTCATATAATCACTGTAGTACATCTAAGATGAGTCATGTAATCACTGTAGTACATCTGACATGAGTCATATAATCACTGTAGTACATCTGACATGAGTCATATAATCACTGTAGTACATCTGACATGAGTCATATAATCACTGTAGTACATCTGACATGAGTCATATAATCACTGTAGTACATCTAAGATGAGTCATGTAATCACTGTAGTACATCTAACATGAGTCATATAATCACTGTAGTACATCTGACATGAGTCATATAATCACTGTAGTACATCTAACATGAGTCATATAATCACTGTAGTACATCTGACATGAGTCATATAATCACTGTAGTAGATCTTACATTAGTCATATAATCACTGTAGTACATCTGACATGAGTCAAATAATCACTGTAGTACATCTAACATGAGTCATATAATCACTGTAGTACATCTGACATGAGTCATATAATCACTGTAGTACATCTGACATGAGTCATATAATCACTGTAGTACATCTGACATGAGTCATATAATCACTGTAGTACATCTGACATGAGTCATATAATCACTGTAGTACATCTAAGATGAGTCATGTAATCACTGTAGTACATCTAACATGAGTCATATAATCACTGTAGTACATCTGACATGAGTCATATAATCACTGTAGTACATCTAACATGAGTCATATAATCACTGTAGTACATCTGACATGAGTCATATAATCACTGTAGTAGATCTTACATTAGTCATATAATCACTGTAGTACATCTGACATGAGTCAAATAATCACTGTAGTACATCTAACATGAGTCATATAATCACTGTAGTACATCTGACATGAATCATATAATCACTGTAGTACATCTGACATGAGTCATATAATCACTGTAGTACATCTGACATGAGTCATATAATCACTGTAGTACATCTAAGATGAGTCATATAATCACTGTAGTACATCTAACATGAGTCATATAATCATTGTAGTACATCTGACATGAGTCATATAATCACTGTAGTACATCTGACATGACTCATATAATCACTGTAGTACATCAGACATGAGTCATATGATCACTGTAGTACATCTGTCATGAGTCATATAATCACTGTAGTACATCTAAGATGAGTCATATAGTCACTGTAGTACATCTAACATGAGTCATATAATCACTGTAGTACATCTGACATGAGTCATATAATCACTGTAGTACATCTGACATGAGTCATATAATCACTGTAGTACATCTGACATGAGTCATATAATCACTGTAGTACATCTAACATGAGTCATATAATCACTGTAGTACATCTGACATGAGTCATATAATCACTGTAGTAGATCTTACATGAGTCATATAATCACTGTAGTACATCTTACATGAGTCATATAATCCCTGTAGTACATCTTACATAAGTCAGGTGTATAACAAACGAAAAAAATCATACAATAAATAGATAATTATATGACTAGCTGTATTATTTTATTGCCTATTTATACTTAAATAAACGTTTCTTCATTAGTTTCATAGACACATTATAATCTTTACGTATCAATTGACGATATCCCTTAGAATGATTTTTGCTCAATATTTTGCAGAAATTGAAACCGATTATGTACCCTATCCCATACTAAATAAAGCAATAACCAATTGGAACATAGAGGTCCTGAAAATTTCAGAGAATGGCTAACTGCTCACCCAATTTTAATAACGATCTGGTAAGTTTATATGTTGTGGTGCCAGGAATGCGACATCTCGGGTGACAGAAACTACACAAATATTGAAGGGCGATTCGAAACAAAATGTTCTAAATTTGATGTATCCCCATCGACATAGAGTGCGTTTGAAACATTTGTATATTTCTTGATACATTGAAAATAGTAATAAAACGTATGGACATTTTTTAGAAAGTTTGAAATTTTTGTTGTTTAAAATATCTTTCTATTAAATTATTTACTCACAAATTATTTAAAGTAGAAATAAACAAAATAGTTAGTAGTTAATAAACAAAATATTTGGTGTAAAATAAGTACTCATAATAGCATTTGTTGAGTCAATGTATCCAAGTAGGTCAATAGTCCTCAGAACATCATTAAATGAGTCAATGTAGTCCAAGAGGGTCACTAGAAATGGCTTAGGGTTATAACCCTAACCCTAACCCTAACCCTGGCTCTTTCACAGGCCAAAGTTTAACGGTGGGATGAGCCACCACTAACGGGCCACCACTGATGAGCCACCACTAATGAGCCACCACTGATGAGCCACCACTAATGGGCCATCAATAATGGGCCACCACTGATGAGCCGCCACTGATGAGCCACCACTAATGGGTCACCACTGATGAACCACCTCTAGTGGGCCACCACTGATGAGCCACCACTAATGGGCCACTATTGGTGAGCCACCACTGATGAGCCACAATTAATGGGACACTACTTATGTATTACTACTGATAAGCCACCACTGATGAGCCACCGCGAATGGGCCACCAGTGATAAGCCACCACTGATGAGCCACCACTAAAGGGCCACCACTGATTAGCCACCACTGATGAGCCACCGCTGATGAGCCACCACTGATGAACATTGCGTGAGTCTAGTACAAGTATCCATTTGTTAAATCTTTTGGCTTAAATACACTGATTGTATTTATATAAACTGATTGTATTTATATACACTGATTGTATTTATGTACACTGATTGTATTTATATACACTGATTGTATTTATATAAACTGATTGTATTTATATACACTGATTGTATTTATGTACACTGATTGTATTTATATACACTGATTGTATTTATATACACTGATTGTATTTATATACACTGATTGTATTTATATACACTGATTGTATTTATGTACACTGATTGTATTTATATACACTGATTGTATTTATGTACACTGATTGTATTTATATACACTGATTGTATTTATGTACACTGATTGTATTTATATACACTGATTGTATTTATGTACACTGATTGTATTTATGTACACTGATTGTATTTATGTACACTGATTGTATTTATGTACACTGATTGTATTTATATACACTGATCGTATATTTTGTAAAAATCTTATATTGGAAACATTTTGCTTATATAATAAAATGTGGCGCAATTATAATGCCACATCTGATTTAAAGCTAATACACTAAATAATTATGGTAAAGCTGATTAAATTATATCCAGGAAA
The DNA here is from genome assembly GCA_021962125.1 of Bulinus truncatus. Taxonomy (NCBI): domain Eukaryota; kingdom Metazoa; phylum Mollusca; class Gastropoda; family Planorbidae; genus Bulinus; species Bulinus truncatus. Next base: position 952,361 of record JAGDYQ010000087.1, on the reverse strand, counting down.
TCTTCAATACTTTAAATCATTTAAAATATATATACACACCACAAATCCATATTAGTAAATGTGTATCATGTATATATATATATATATATATATATATATATATATATATATATATATATAACAGCGGTGTGGGTTCTGCGTTAAATCGAAAATAAAGAATTAATACAACAGTATTCTAGTTTAAAATATTAATCATGGCTTCCGGTTTCGATTCGTTATTTTTTTTTTTTTTTAAATCTACAGTTTTAATTAGTCTCTGTGGTTTTTATTATGAAACGTAAAAGTCCCAGATATATAAAGCTAATAATAACATAATATCATTAAAATTATTGTTATTTTTATTACAATAGATATCACTTCAAAATCGTCAAACGTAAACAATAGTAATAATCGAAAATTCTCCGACGTATGACAATAGCGAGCGCGTTCGTCGTAACTAATTTCGTAAATAAAGTACTTTTTAAAAGTCGATCTAATATAAAAAAGAAATTCTGCTAATTTCTATAAATTAAGTTCTTAGCTATTATAATATTTCATTTTTTTAAAATAAATAGTGCTTTGATTTATTTTTAAAGTTCAAAAAAAAGATTATATAAATCAACTTAAAGTGCTAAATAATCGATAAATCTTTAATATAATGCAATAAATTCTGAAATGATGAAAGTGACGTGGTGGCTGAATTTCTAAACTATCTGCTGTTTTTTTATGCTAGATAGATAGATAAATAGATAGATAGATAGATAAATAGATAGATAGATAGATAGATATACTTAGATAGATAGATATACTTAGATAGATAAATAGATAGATAGGTAGGTAGGTAGGTAGGTAGGTAGATAGATAGATAGATAGATAGATAGATAGATAGATAGATAGATAGATAGATAGATAGATAGATAGATAGATAGATTAAATGGTTTGTTAGAGGGAAATAGATAATTATAATAGCTTGCACACTGGGATAAAGTAGCGATAAAAAAAAGATAGATTCAATGGTAAAATAGATTCAGTGGTAAGATAGATTCAGTGGTAGGATAGATTCAGTGGTAATATAGATTCAGTGATAGGATAGATTTAGTGGTAAGATAGATTCAGTGATAGGATAGATTCAGTGGTAAGATAGATTCAGTGATAAGATAGATTCAGTGGTAGGATAGATTCAGTGGTAATATAGATTCAGTGATAGGATAGATTTAGTGGTAAGATAGATTCAGTGATAGGATAGATTCAGTGGTAAGATAGATTCAGTGATAGGATAGACTCAATGGTAAGATAGATTCAGTGATAGGATAGATTCAGTGGTAGGATAGATTCAGTGGTAAGATAGATTCAGTGGTAAGATAGATTCAGTGGTAAGATAGATTCAGTGATAGGATAGATTCAGTGGTAAGATAGCAAGATGTTTTGAAAAGATGGAAACAGATATTAAAAAAAGATCAAAAAAACAATTTAAAAATTTTCATTTGGAACACACAATACACACAATACACACTATACATACGAACATAATACACACAATACACACAATACATAGTCTAAACTTTTTAAAATGAAAACTAAAACCAGAAACAAACATTATTATTATTAACTTTTTCACATTTGTCTCAAGACAGCCGGACATTTTTTTCTTCGAAGCAACTCCTTACCTCCAGTACGTGAGTTCATTATAAACAGTAAACTTAACTCTTTACTGGGCGCTCATGTACCCCATCAGGCAGACCGAAGCTATTGAGGGTTAAACTCGTCACGAGTAATGAAACCAACCCCATCCCCCACATCTAACCCCACCCTTATATGTTTCAAGTTTTAAAAAACAAAACGGCAGGTATTTGAAACTGGACCCTCCCTCCATCCCGACACACAACGGCAGTAGAGATTACAGGAAGCGATAGAACAAATTACCGTTCATTAGCTGAGCCTCTGCTCCGATGAATGGAACACGAAATGGTATTGGTTGTTAGGATTTATTATGTCCGACTTTGTAAACTTGACACTTAATGTGGGAGGCTAATGTTATTATATTACACCAGTCTTTCTTTTTTTTTTATCTTATTGAAAGTTTGTGTATTTATTTTTTCCTAAGTTGGTAAAAGCATTCAGGGAATATTGAAGAGCTGTATAAATATGTCGTGTCGAGGGAATTGAATGGTTTGTACTGACATTAAGCAGCGGTAAAATCTATTGGTTCATTAATTAATCATCTCTGTCGCCAAGCCAGATACGGTGAGCCTATTGGATCACCTTTACAAAGTTAACTGATGTACCTCAATTAAAGAACACCTCGTACAACGAACGCCGTCGTGTTTGTTTTACAGAACGATCGCATTTTATTATTTCATTTTGTTAAAAGTAAATTTCAAGATTCACTCCGGCAACTCTGAACTGATTTAGAGATTTCATATTTACATTTGTAGGAAATTATGTTTTGTACGTACAGATATACGTCCCGCAGAACGAACGCGACACTGAGACAAATTATTTCTTGTACTGAGTACCACTTCCTATAACAATTGTGGACAAATGTGGGCAAATGTGGCTTTTAGTTTTGTGTCGCTCCCAGTGAGTCAGTGGCTTTTTTTCATGACACAATTTTTAATCAATTCACTTTAGTGCGGTATAATGTCTCTAAATTATACGATTTTTGTTACATAAATACAGGATATTTCCGTCATTCACCTCGTACCTGTTCCGCCCCACCCAACCCACCTTGGTACATAAATTATTTATATTTAAGATATGGTTAACTCGATAAATGGCGGAAAAATAACGGCAGCTAAAGACTGCTCATCTCAAAATATACATGCTGCATACCAGAGAAATGAACATTTCCTTGTCAGGAAATTAATAATAGGCACACTAAAAAAACCTAGAACTTCAACGCAAATATATAAATATAACAAAATACACAAAATACACTAGATGATATTAGACGATATAACTAATCATGCTAATAATTGAAGACAGTTTGTAACTTGGAAACGTAACTATACAAACTCTGAAAACTCAAAAGGTTAAAAAGACATTAATATACCTACAAACAGACAATCAATAACAACATTGTTCAGATTCATGATAAAAATAGATAATACACATAAATAAACTATCAAACATTATATCATGCAGATAGAATCTAAAGATAAATGAAATAACCAACATTATATATTGCAGATAGAAGCTAAACTTGAATAAATTAGCCAACATTATATATTGCAGATAGAAGCTAAACATGAATAAACTAACCAACATTATATCATGCAGATAGAAGCTAAAGATGAATAAACTAACCAACATTATATCATGCAGATAGAAGCTAAAGATGAATAAATTAGCCAACATTATATCTTGTAAAACTGACTCTATTTGTAAACGAAAGTGTTACTAAAAGTTTTCATTTTCAAAGAAATTCGATTTATCTAGTGAAAACAGATGTTGAGTTAATCATTATCATACATATGATAAACATGATACATATGATACATGTGGTACACATGATATAAACCTGATAGCTATTTTAAATGATTATATTTGACAAAGTGAGAAACCATGCACAGATTCTGGCGCCCCACTACAACCTCCCCACAACGCCCTCACATAGTTGTCAAATCTACTCATCTGTCAATATCAAAGTTCTCAACTAGATATGTAAATGAACATCTGCTTTAGAGGTCACTAAATATTTATTTGATCATTTTCTTGTGGCTACTGACCGAAAGATGAAAGATTTATTTAGGAGAAATGATAGATAACAACCGGAAGTGAGATAGTTGAAAAGAAGATCAAGAAAATGAAAGGAAAAAAAAATATTTTGAAGCTCGAAATAAGGACAACATGGACTTGTGTGGGGTATGTTGACCTACTAAAACACTGGTGTGGGGTATGTTAACCTACTAAAACACTGGTGTGGGGTATGTTAACCTACTAAAACACTGGTATGTGATATGTTGACCTACTAAAACACTGGTGTGGGGTATGTTAACCTACTAAAACACTGGTGTGTGGTATGTTGACCTACTAAAACACTGGTGTGGGATGTTGACCTACTAAAACACTTTTGTGGGGTATGTTGACCTACTAAAACACTGGTGTGGGGTATGTTGACCTACTAAAACACTGGTGTGTGGTATGTTGAACTACTAAAACACTGGTGTGGGGTATGTTAACCTACTAAAACACTGGTGTGGGGTATGTTAACCTACAAAAACACTGGTGTGGGGTATGTTGACATACTAAAACACTAGTGTGGGGTATGTTGATCTACTAAAATACTGGTGTGGGGTATATTGATCTACTAAAACAAAGGTGAGGGGTATGTTTACCTATTAAATCATATGTGTGGGGTATAATGACCCATTAAAACATTTGAATAGGAGATATTGTTGAGGACCCCTATTAAGGTATCCTTGGCTTGTCGTCTAGGTGTATGAGTTGCTGACTTAATTGTTAACTTGTATTTGTATTTGTGTTTCTGCCACAGAGTTTCACCAGCAATCAAGTGAAGATAATCAACCAACAGGTCTTGTGTAACAATATAAAAATATTTATTAGCATAAAGGTACCAGTCCTAAACAGGAGCTGGTGGTTTGCCGAAAATACAGCGAAAATAATCCAATAAAAATGAATAAAGTGAAGGACGTTCTCTCTCTCTCTCTCTCTCTCTCTCTCTCTCTCTCTCCTGTCGACCGTTTCCTAAGAGAAACCTCAGTCAATCTATTTTCCGTTTCTCACATACTTTCGCTCTTACACACGTGACCCCCGACCAATCATTTATCCACGCTCCTGGGCAGAGGTTCGAAATGACATCTCTCTGACAAATTTCGTGAGCTCTCGCTCGACTCGTCGGCATGTAGGCCTTTCATCTCAGCTTTGCTGGCAGCCGGCGGTATGACGTAATTACGGGGAGGGGGTAGGAAGGTTGGGGGGGGGTAGATGGAACATACACTATTATATACTATTATATACTATTATATACTATTATATACTTACTATTTGAGGGTTTCCGTGCGAGTCAAGGGTTGGAATAAAGTGGGAATGTTTTCGCCAAATTATTCACAACCCTTGATTGATGTTGACCTATTAACACATTTGTGAGTGGGTTTGTTAACCTATTAAAACATTTCACTGTTGAGTGAAATCATCCAATAATTAACTGACTTTGTTCAAAGATGGAAGAACTAATTCTATTACAGAAACGTTTAATTCTTTTTCCAATTACATATCCAAGCATTAACGCGCGATAGGCAAAGACTTGAGTTATAATGACAATAACAAGACTTAATGTACAATAACAAGACTTGATGAATGATGACAATAACAAGACTTGATGTACAATGACAAGACTTGATGTACAATGACAATTACAAGACTTGATGTACAATGACAATGACAAGACTTGATGTACAATGGCAATTACAAGACTTGATGTGCAATGACAAGACTTGATGTACAATGACAATTACAAGACTTGATGTACAATGACAAGACTTGATGTACAATGACAATTACAAGACTTGATGTACAATGACAAGACTTGATATACAATTAAAGACTTGATGTACAATGACAATGACAAGACTAGATGTACAATGACAATTACAAGACTTGATGTGCAATGACAAGACTTGATGAACAATGAAAGACTTGATGTACACTGACAATGACAAGATTTGATGTACAATGACAAGACTTGATGAACAATGATAATTACAAGACTTGATGTACAATAACAAGACTTGATGTACAATAACAAGACTTGATGCACAATAACAAGACTTGATGTACAATGACAATTACAAGACTTGATGTACAATGACAAGACTTGATGTACAATGACAAGACTTGAAGTACTATGACAAGACTTGATGTACTGTGACAATTACAAGACTTGATGTACAATGACAAATAGAAGACTTGTGTATCAATAACTGTGTGATGCGCTATTTAAAAAAAAGGGAAATAACACAAGTGGTGGCATCTTTATGTCAATGGTTGAGTACTTTGCGAAAAGCGACGCTCTCTGTGTATGATATATATTATGTGGGATAGACCACCTGATACATCGGCCATGAGATTGTGACTGTGACTGCCCTTGTAATCACCACGGTTTCAAATTTTATTCTAATAAGCAAAACATAATTAATAATAATTATAACGATTGACTAACAATAACTATCAAGCTGTTATTGAAATAAATCTACGTACTAAACAACTTATCGTATTACGCAAAATATTCTAATTCATATAATTGAATATACTTAAATAGATAATTATGATTACCGGTGTTTAAAAAAAATATGACTTTGTGATGTCTTTTGTATACTTTAAAAAATCAGTAATTTATACAAAATAAAAGGAAGCAAAACTTGAATGATACAATAAAAATGTTGATAGCCATCTATCCCTATAAAACCTGAATTAAAAAATATATAGGTTTTGATAGCCATCTATCCCTATAAAACCTGAATTAAACAATATAAGTGTTGATAGCCATCTATCCCTATAAAACCTGAATTAAACGATGTAAGTGTTGATAGCCATCTATCCCTATAAAACCTGAATTAAACGATGTAAGTGTTGATAGCCATCTATCCCTATAAAACCTGAATTAAACAATGTAAGTGTTGATAACCATCTATCCCTAAATAACCTGAATTAAACAATATAAGTGTTGATAGCCATCTATCCCTATAACCTGAATTAAACATTATAAGTGTTGATAGCCGTCTATCCCTAAATAACCTGAATTAAACGATGTAAGTGTTGATAGCCATCTATCCCTATAAAACCTGAATTAAACAATGTAAGTGTTGATAACCATCTATCCCTAAATAACCTGAATTAAACAATATAAGTGTTGATAGCCATCTATCCCTATAAAACCTGAATTAAACATTATAAGTGTTGATAGCCGTCTATCCCTAAATAACCTGAATTAAACAATATAACTGTTGATAGCCATCTATCCCTATAAAACCTGAATTAAACAATATAAGTGTTGATAGTCATCTATGCCTATAAACCTGAATTAAACAATATAAGTGTTGATAGCCATCTATCCCTATAAAACCTGAATTAAACAATGTAAGTGTTGATAGCCATCTGTCCCTATAAAACGTGAATTAAACAATGTAAGTGTTGATAGCCATCTATCCCTATAAAACGTACACCGCTTTCACTCAACTGCATTTCGCCATCTATTTTCGTTTTTTTTTTAAATTTAATTTTAAATGACATTCATTACAGCCGTGCAGGCGTTGGGGTAGTTACAAAGTTCTGAGCGGAGGCCCGGTAGTGGCGTCAGCGGAATCAACGTTTGAGCAGTCCCCCCTGTGATCATGTCACGAGTCATTGACTCTGTTTACTCAGCTGCGACTGTTGTTGTTTTTTTTCTTTAACCTGGTATAACGGTAAACACGACCGTACTGTCACGCAGCCACCATGTTTGTATCGACCTCACGTTCATCAATTAGTCGGGTCGGCTAACAGCGGTTCTCAAAACTATTGGCTGTGACTTTGATGCCATCGAGATTGTATCGAACTTATGTTTATTAGTTGTGTCGGTATAAAGTGATTTTTATAATTGGTTTTTACTGGTAGATACATATTTTTTTAATGAATCTTTGCTTTTCAATTTTGTCTGTTCATTTACAAAGCAAAGTATCTATGGAACAATTTTTTTTCTCAAATTCTTGTCTTTATATATCCATGTCTATATCTTGTCTTTATATATCCCTGTCTATATCTTGTCTTTATATATCCCTGTCTATCTCTTATCTTTATATATCCCTGTCTATCTCTTATCTTTATATATCCCTGTCTATATCTTGTCTTTATATATCCCTGTCTATATCTTGTCTTTATATATCCCTGTCTACATCTTGTCTTTATATATCCCTGTCTATCTCTTGTCTTTATATATCCCTGTCTATCTCTTGTCTTTATATATCCCTGTCTATATCTTGTCTTTATATATCCCTGTCTAAATCTTGTCTTTATATATCCCTGTCTATATCTTGTCTTTATATATCCATGTCTATCTCTTGTCTTTATATATCCCTGTCTATATCTTGTCTTTATATATCCCTGTCTATATCTTGTCTTTATATATCCCTGTCTATCTCTTGTCTTTATATCTCCATGTCTATCTCTTATCTTTATATATCCCTGTCTATCTCTTGTCTTTATATATCCCTGTCTATATCTTGTCTTTATATATCCCTGTCTATCTCTTGTCTTTATATATCCCTGTCTATATCTTGTCTTTATATATCCCTGTCTATCTCTTGTCTTTATATATCCCTGTCTATCTCTTGTCTTTATATATCCCTGTCTATCTCTTGTCTTTATATATCCCTGTCTATCTCTTGTCTTTATATATCCATGTCTATCTCTTGTCTTTATATATCCCTGTCTATCTCTTGTCTTTATATATCCCTGTCTATCTCTTGTCTTTATATATCCATGTCTATCTCTTGTCTTTATATATCCCTGTCTATCACTTGTCTTTTCTTGTATATATCATTTCTATCTGTCTACTAGTGTTCAAGTTTAATTCCTCACTATATATAAATATTGATAGTCAGCTTAACATGCATGCAAATAGTAAAGGGTTCTATCTTAGATAATGTCAAAAATATTCTTCGTTCAATTGGAGAGGAAAGGGCGCCACCTGGTATACAAGCCTAATGAAAGGACTTATGATAGTACATCAGTTACGTGTCCATTCCTTCCAAACATCCACATCGGTGTGTGTGTGCATGAGAGTTGAGCTCACTATCGACTCAGCTTTCCACCCACAAAATAAGTATAACGAGACCATCAAACAGATTCTCCTTATCCAATATGGCGCACATCAGTTTTAATGTACTATGTGTTTCCTCAAGGCCTTTTAAAAAGTCAAATTATGTGCTCACCATTGAAGATTATATTTCACAGAAAGTGTATCGCTGTTTAAATGTCCGGGTGTTCAATAGATTCTTCAGGGATTGATTCCGAATTTAATATATATATATATATATATATATATATATATATATATATATATATATATATAATCACTCTTCTTATGAAAAAATACTGAATATTTATTAAACTTTGTTCATGTCTGCATCAGGCTATAAAAATCGATCACAATAAATGAGATAATTTTGAAGTGTCGAGCCTCGCCGAATGAACCGCTCCTTATTTACACTATAATTACTACGTTACTCTGACCGAAAGGCAAAGAAGACTGTACAAAATACGGAAAAACTTGTGATGTAAAGAAAAAAAGTTTATAGAAAATAGAAAAATTCGTCCTTACCCTTGAATTGAGACTCCCCTGTAAGAGATAGGACATTGTTTATAAATAAGACACATTGAAAGAGATAGGACATTGTTTATAAATGAGACACATTGTAAGAGATAGGACATTGTTTATAAATGAGACACATTGTAAGAGATAGGACATTGTTTATAAATGAGACTCCCCTGTAAGAGATAGGACATTGTTTATAAATGAGACTCCCGTGTAATAGGTAGGACATTGTTTATAAATGAGACTCCCTGTAAGAGGTAGGACATTGTTTATAAATGAGACTCCCGTGTAATAGGTAGGACATTGTTTATAAATGAGACAATGTGTAATAGATAAAACATTGTTTATAAATGAGATACAGTGTATGAGATAGGACATTGTTTATAAATGAGACTCCCCTGTAAGAGATAGGACATTGTTTATAAATGAGACTCCCGTGTAATAGGTAGGACATTGTTTATAAATGAGACTCCCGTGTAATAGATAGGACATTGTTTATAAATGAGATACCCGTGTAAGAGGTAGGACATTGTTCATAAATGAGACTCCCGTGTAATAGATAGGACATTGTTTATAAATGAGAATCCCGTGTAAGAGGTAGGACATTGTTCATAAATGAGACTCCCGTGTAATAGATAGGACATTGTTTATAAATGAGAATCCCGTGTAAAAGGTAGGACATTGTTCATAAATGAGACTCCCGTGTAATAGGTAGGACATTGTTTATAAATGAGACTCAGTGTAATAGATAGGACATTGTTTATAAATGAGACACATTGTAAGAGATAGGACATTGTTTATAAATGAGACACATTGTAAGAGATAGGACATTGTTTATAAATGAGACACATTGTAAGAGATAGGACATTGTTTATAAATGAGACTCCCGTGTAATAGGTAGGACATTGTTTATAAAGAAGACACAGTGTAAGAGATAGGAAATTGTTTAAAAATGAGACTCCCTGTAAGAGATAGGACATTGTTTATAAATGAGACACAGTGTAATAGATAGGACATTGTTTATAAATGAGACACAGTGTAAGAGATTGGACATTGTTTATACAACAACAATATTTTCTTTCACAAAAAGTCGTCTTTATATTTTATCAAAAATATCTGTCCATCCATTGTTAATCTATAGAGAACCAAAACTACTCAAATAATGACTTTAAACAATACCGCCATTTGTATTATTTTTCTCCTCAACTAAATATTGACACATAATAAATAACACAAATATGGCGGCTATTGGTAATGTCAATTTAAATTGACGATATACATTCTGTAAATGCCCTACTACCTTTCCAACGCTACTGGTCAAAAGTCCTTGATTAGCCATTGTAAAATTTCAGCCCATGCTTAGAGCAGCAAGATACGAGGGACACCATATTTCAAGATACGAGGGACACCATATTTCAAGATACGAGGGACACCATATTTCAAGATACGAGGGACACCAAATTTCAAGATACGAGGGACACCACATTTCAAGATACGAGGGACACCATATTTCAAGATACGAGGGCACCATATTTCAAGATACGAGGGACACCACATTTCAAGATACGAGGGACACCATATTTCAAGATACGAGGACACCATATTTCAAAGCCAAATCATTTAATTTAATGAATTAATTTTAATTTATATCCAGCCAAAAATATTAACAAAAAAATTAAAAAAAAAACTGTTAGAAAGAGTTCTCCAGCGACTTCTATTGGAGTGCGGGCCACTAACTAAAGTTCTCCAGCTACTTCTATCGGAGTATAGGCCACTAAATAAAGTTCTCAAGCAGCTTCTATCAGAGTATGGGCAACTAACTAAAGTTCTCCAGCTACTTCTATCATAGTATGGGCCACTAACTAAAGTTCCCCAGCTACTTCTATTGGGGTATGGGCCACTAACTAAAGTTCTCCAGCTACTTCTATCGGAGTATGGGCCACTAACTAAAGTTCCCCAGCTACTTCTATTGGAGTATGGGCCACTAACTAAAGTTCTCCAGCTACTTCTATCGGAGTATGGGCCACTAACTAAAGTTCTCAAGCTACTTCTATTAAAGTATGGGCCACTAACTAAAGTTCTCCAGCTACTTCTATAGGAGTATGGGCCACTAACTAAAGTTCTCCAGCGACTTCTATCAGAGTATGAGCCACTAACTAAAGTTCTCCAGCTAATTCTATTGGAGTATGGGCCACTAACTAAAGTTCTCCAGCTACTTCTATCAGAGTATGGGCCACTAACTAAAGTTCTCCAGCTACTTCTATTGGAGTATGGGCCACTAACTAAAGTTCTCCAGCGACTACTATCAGAGTATGGACCACTAACTAAAGTTCTCCTGGTACTCTATCGAAGTATGGGCCACTAACCAAAGTTCTCCAGCTACTTCTATCGGAGTATAGGCCACTAAATAAAGTTCTCAAGCAGCTTCTATCAGAGTATGGGCCACTAACTAAAGTTCTCCAGCTACTTCTATCATAGAATGGGCCACTAACTAAAGTTCCCCAGCTACTTCTATTGGGGTATGGGCCACTAACTAAAGTTCTCCAGCTACTTCTATCAGAGTATGGGCCACTAACTAAAGTTCCCCAGCTACTTCTATTGGAGTATGGGCCACTAACTAAAGTTCTCCAGCTACTTCTATCGGAGTATGGGCCACTAACTAAAGTTCTCAAGCTACTTCTATTAAAGTATGGGCCAATAACTAAAGTTCTCCAGCTACTTCTATTGGAGTATGGGCCACTAACTAAAGTTCTCCAGCGACTTCTATCAGAGTATGAGCCACTAACTAAAGTTCTCCAGCTACTTCTATTGGAGTATGGGCCACTAACTAAAGTTCTCCAGCGACTACTATCAGAGTATGTACCACTAACTAAAGTTCTCCAGCTACTTCTATCGGAGTATGGGCCACTATCTAAAGTTCTCAAGATACTTCTATTGGTGAATGGGCCACTAACTAAATATCTCCAGCTACTTCTATCGGAGTATGGGCCACTAACTAAAGTTCTCCAGCAACTTCTATCATAATATGGGCCACTAACTAAAGTTCTCCAGGTACTCCATCGAAGTATGGGCCACTAACCAAAGTTCTCCAGCTACTTCTATCGGAGTATAGGCCACTAAATAAAGTTCTCAAGCAGCTTCTATCAGAGTATGGGCAACTAACTAAAGTTCTCCAGCTACTTCTATCAGAGTATGGGCCACTAACTAAAGTTCCCCAGCTACTTCTATTGGAGTATGGGCCACTAACTAAAGTTCTCCAGCTACTTTTATCAGAGTATGGGCCACAAACTAATGTTCCCCAGCTACTTCTTTTGGAGTATGGGCCACTAACTTAAGTTCTCCAGCTACTTCTATCAGAGTATGGGCCACTAACTTAAGTTCTCCAGCTACTTCTATCGGAGTATGGGCCACTAACTAAAGTTCTCAAGCTACTTCTATTGGAGTATGGGCCACTAACTAAAGTTCTCCAGCTACTTCTATTGGAGTATGGGCCACTAACTAAAGTTCTCCAGCTACTTCTATTGGAGTATGGGCCACTAACTAAAGTTCTCCAGCAGCTTCTATCAGAGTATGGGCCACTAACTAAAGTTCTCCAGCCACTTCTATTGGAGTTTGGGCCACTAACTAAAGTTCTCCAGCTACTTCTATCAGAGTATGGGCCACTAACTAAAGTTTTCCAGCTACTTCTATTGGAGTATGGGCCACTAACTCAAGTTCTCCAGCTACTTCTTTCAGAGTATGGGCCACTAACTAAAGTTCTCCAGCCACTTATATTGGAGTATGGGCCACTAACTAAAGTTCTCCAGCTACTTCTATCAGAGTATGGGCCACTAACTAAAGTTTTCCAGCTACTTCTATTGGAGTATGGGCCACTAACTCAAGTTCTCCAGCTACTTCTATTGGAGTACTGGCCACTAACTAAAGTTTTCCAGCTACTTCTATTGGTGTATGGGCCACTAACTAAAGTTCTCCAGCTATTTCTTTCAGACTATGGGCCACTAACTAAAGTTCTCCAGCTACTTCTATCAGAGTGTGGGCCACTAACTAAAGTTCTCCAGCAGCTTCTATCGGAGTATGGGCCACTAACTAAAGTTCTCCAGCTACCTCTATCAGAGTATGGGCCACTAACTAAAGTTCTCCAGCAGCTTCTATCAGAGTATGGGCCACTAACTAAAGTTCTCCAGCAGCTTCTATCAGAGTATGGGCCACTAACTAAAGTTCTCCAGCAGCTTCTATCAGAGTATGGGCCACTAACTAAAGTTCTCCAGCAGCTTCTATCAGAGTATGGGCCACTCACTAATGTTCTCCAGCTACTTCTATTGGAGTATGGGCCACTAACTAAAGCTCTCAAGCTACTTCTATCAGAGTATGGGCCACTAACTAAAGTTCTCCAGCTACTTCTATTGGAGTATGGGCCACTAACTAAAGTTCTCCAGCTACTTCTATTGGAGTATGGGCCACTAACTAAAGTTCTCAAGCTACTTCTATCAGAGTATGGGCCACTAACTAAAGTTCTCAAGCTACTTCTTTAAGAGTATGAGCCACTAACTAAAGTTCTCCAGCTACCGCTATCAGAGTATGGGCCACTAACTAAAGTGTCTCAGCAGCTACTATCAGAGTATGGACCATTAACTAAAATTCTCCAGCAGCTTCTATCGGAGTATGTATTTTATATCCTAGATATAGGTGATTACTGTGGAGAAATGAATAGCAGATATGTGCGAATAAAATAACATGTGTTAGGAGTGTGTTTATCTGGAGTAACATGTGTGAGGAATATCTGTGTCTGGAATAACCTGTGAGGAATGTCGGTGTCTGGAGTAACATGTGCTAGGAATGTGTGTGTCTGGAATAACATATGTGAAGAATATCTGTGTCTGGAGTAACATGTGTGAGGAATATCTGTGTCTGGAGTAACACATGTGAAGAATATCTGTGTCTGGAGTAACATGTGTGAGGAATATCTGTGTCTGGAGTAACACATGTGAAGAATATCTGTGTCTGGAGTAACATTTGTGAAGAATATCTGTGTCTGGAGTAACACATGTGAAGAATATCTGTGTCTGGAGTAACATTTGTGAAGATTATCTGTGTCTGGAATAACATATGTGAAGAATATCTGTGTCTGGAGTAACATATGAAGAATATCTGTGTCTGGAGTAACATATGTGAAGAATATCTGTGACTGGAGTAACATATGTGAAGAATATCTGTGTCTGGAGTAACATTTGTGAGGAATATCTGTGTCTGGAGTAACATGTGTGAGGAATATTTTTGTGTGGATTAACATATGTAAAGAATACCTGTGTCTGGAGTAACATATGTGACGAATGTGTGTATCTGATGTTACATGTGTTTAGCTACAGTATGGTGATTTCATGGTCATATATAAAAGTTATTATAATAGAAATACATTGCTTATTAAATGATTTGAAAAGGTGAAAAAAGTTTTTAGTATTTAGAAAATTTTTAGTGTGTCTTCTCATCATATATACAACTGATAATTGATAGTATTTTTATTCCGGAATACAGCAAGTCCTCTAGTAAAAACGCAATGAAATGAAATATAGATATCATTAGACTTCAATACTTCTGTCAGTCTAAGTAATCTCTTACTGAGTCTATTTCTCCCCATGGGGCATCTTCACTTATCATAGATTAGAAATAGTTCAGAAAGAGCAATCTTTATATGAATGAAAAACATTGTGCGTGTGTGTGTAAAAACATTAAATATGGAACTATTTATTATTGTAAGTGCGATAAAAATATGTATGCCAGTGACTCTCAAAAAACCTTCAACACCACTTTCCTTTAGAAACAGTTTTTAATTTATCTGACTATTTTTATTCTGTATGCCCAGCAGCTCCCCCGCCCCCCCCCCCCACCCCAGCTCAAGGTCCACTCTTCTACAACAAACACCGTATCACAGGAAGTGAATGAAAGCATAAAGTTCTTTGAAATGTTCAAATGTTAAAACGACCAGCCGCATTAGATGAAAGAGAAGTGAACAAATTATAATACCAAGAAGAAAAAAAAAAAGAACACAAAACGAAAGCTGTTTCTTGTGATATCAAAGCGAATAGAAAAAAAGAAATTAGAGAGGGAGATGATGTGGGAGTAGTAGGAGGGGGTGGGGGAGGGAGGGGGTCAGTGATACGGTCGATGTGAAACACCCATCATGCACGCGAGATACCTAAGAGATCATTACCGCCAATTGATAAAGGTGTTTTTCAAGTCCGTGTGGGTTGGAGTAGTGGGGGCAGGGAAGTAAGGGAGAACTGCGGGTCAAATGAAAGGAAAACCTGGAACACTGCGTGTGTGAGCACTATTAGCTCCCTTCATAAAGGTGTGGGGGGGGGGGAAACGCTCACTTGAAAATGGATCAGTGAATTTGGCTTGTATTTTATTTTTATTTTATTTTTAAATTGGATTGTGTAGTTTTAATTGGCCAGCGTTAATAAGCATTGTTTACGGAGGTACAGAAGTTGACTTTTGAACAGAGTCGATTGAAGAAAATCAATAGGTTATCTTTTAAGAAATATGTACCGATCAATATGTTATCATTTGAGAAATGTCATCATTCAAAAATGTTTTTAATGTTTTAGTAACCATTTCATAAAAGTTAAATGGTACTTGAATAATAACATTGAATGTGACTTAAATTTTATAGCTATAAAATGGTCCTGTGTTTATTGAAAATAGTTAGCATAATTATTTATAATAAAATGACTACACGTTTAGATATATATATATATATATATATATATATATATATATATAACATCAGTTATATATAAATTGTATATGTTGTTAGTCCAATACTTTATACAAATATATAGATCTTTGTTCGTTTGTGCTTTGTATATAGCTATAAAAACATCAATACATTTTTCTCTAAGAGTTAGACCGGCAACACTCACAAAATAAGAATTATTTTTTCAATGTTAAAAAGGAAATTCACTTAGGCGCGGGAGGTTTTTTCATGTTTCGGCAAAACGATTTTACGATTTTTAGGTAAAAGTTCATCGATTACAACCCCAGGCTGAAAGATTTAAAATTAGTCATAACCCTAGTGTATATATATATATATCACATGTGGGGGTGGTTAATCTAAATGTTCTTCAATGACAGCTCTGTAATATACGTAGACATATATGTAATATGCATGAACATATATGTTATATATGTAGATACATATATTACAGTAATTAATTATATATGAGATTTAATTTCAGTAATCTCTAATAAACACTGAACAAAAGTAGATCACCATTTCAAAACCTACCACTATATGGCTGTCAGACCTACATTTCAAAACTGACCATTAGTTTTTCATCCGAAATGTCTAGCTTTATATTTGTCTGAATACATATTTATATTTTGTCTGAATACATATTTATATTTTGTCTGAATACATATTTATATTTTATCTGAATACATATTTATATTTTGTCTGAATACATATTTATATTTTGTCTGAATACATATATATTTGTCTGAATATATATTTATATTTTGTCTGAATACATATTTATATTTGTCTGAATACATATTTATATTTTGTCTGAATACATATTTATATTTTGTCTGAATACATATTTATATTTGTCTGAATACATATTTATATTTGTCTGAATACATATTTATATTTGTCTGAATACATATTTATATTTGTCTGAATACATATTTATATTTGTCTGAATACATATTTATATTTGTCTGAATACATATTTATTCTTTTAGTTTTAGCAATAATTGTAACAATACATGACATATATTTTCGACTAGTTCATGGATGGTACATCATCCAATAGGCCACTGAACGAGATAGCGAAACATCCAATAGGCCACTGAACGAGATAGCGAAACATCCAATAGGCCACTGAACGAGATAGCGAAACATCCAATAGGCCACTGAACGAGATAGCGAAACATCCAATAGGCCACTGAACGAGATAGCGAAACATCCGATAGACCACTGAACGAGATAGCGAAACATCCGATAGGCCACTGAACGAGATGGCGAAACATCCAATAGGCCACTGAACGAGAAGACATAAAGCCTGTTTCCCTAGACGTAGAACCTATGTCTGGTGGTTCCAGGAGGAGAAAAAGGTCGCGTGGGGAGCTAGGTGTCTCGGCCAAGATTTATGCCCTTCAGGCTGGCACCACAGTGGGTACAGAAGACCATCTACCCTGGCTATTTATTAGGCTGAGAGATGACGCTATCTGGAACTTTCTACACGCGCTACCCACGACGATCAGACTAGTGCTGCCTCTTTAGTATTACTTAGACATGAACGTTTCGGACAGGGCTGTCTTCAGATTGCTGTTTATGACAGGGCTGTCTACAGGTAATTGTATATGAGGACGGTAAAAAGAATGAACATTCAAATTTGAATCTAATAATACCTTATAGTTGTTTGATATATTTTAAGTTATTTTATTTTGAATGGTTAGTTGAGTTACTGAGTTTACCTCCATTGTTGTTTTCTAAGGTCATGGAATAATTAATAGTGTAGATATAAAATGATTCTTGATAGATTGTATCTGTAGGCAGTGACGATTGTGTCTGTAGGCAGTGACGATTATGTCTGTAGGCTTTGACGATTGTATCTGTAGGCAGTGACGATTGTGTCTGTAGGCAGTGACGATTGTGTCTGTAGGCAGTGACGATTGTGTCTGTAGGCAGTGACGATTATATCTGTAGGCAGTGACGATTGTATCTGTATACAGTGACGATTGTGTCTGTAGGCAGTGACGATTGTGTCTGTAGGCAGTGACGATTGTATCTGTAGGCAGTGACGATTGTATCTGTAGCAAGTGACGATTGTATCTGTAGACAGTGACGATTGTATCTGTAGGCAGTGACGATTGTATCTGTAGGCAGTGACGATTGTATCTGTAGACAGTGACGATTGTATCTGTAGACAGTGACGATTGTGTCTGTAGGCAGTGACGATTGTGTCTGTAGGCAGTGACGATTGTATCTGTAGGCAGTGACGATTGTATCTGTAGGCAGTGACGATTGTATCTGTATACAGTGACGATTGTGTCTGTAGGCAGTGACGATTGTGTCTGTAGGCAGTGACGATTGTATCTGTAGGCAGTGACGATTGTATCTGTAGCAAGTGACGATTGTATCTGTAGACAGTGACGATTGTATCTGTAGACAGTGACGATTGTGTCTGTAGGCAGTGACGTTTGTATCTGTAGGCAGTGACGACTGGATCTGTTGGCAGTGACGATTGCATCTGTAGGCAGTGACGATTGTGTCTGTAGGCAGTGACGATTATATCTGTAGGCAGTGACGATTGTATCTGTAGACAGTGACGATTGTGTCTGTAGGCAGTGACGATTGTGTCTGTAGGCAGTGACGATTGTGTCTGTAGGCAGTGACGATGGTATCTGTAGGCAGTGACGATGGTATCTGTAGGCAGTGACGATTGTGTCTGTAGGCAGTGACGATTGTGTCTGTAGGCAGTGACGATGGTATCTGTAGGCAGTGACGATGGTATCTGTAGGCAGTGACGATTGTATCTGTAGGCAGTGACGATTGTATCTGTAGGCAGTGACATAACTAGCCTTTTGTGGCGCCCTGGGGAGGGGGTGGGTGGGGATGTAAAAATGACTCTTACCCGTGCTAAGATGTAAAGGTGGAAAATTAGGTCAGGCCTGGTATAACACAACCTAACAGGCCCACGTTTCTGACGTCATTACCTTTAGGTCCAAATTGATTGGATATAAATAGTTCGATGTTTTTTATGTCATTAACGCATTTCAACAAAAGAAATTGTGTTACGTCCAATCATTTTATATTTTTTAAGTGTTTGCTGGTATCACCGTTCCCGCGTGCACGCTTCTCTTCTTCCATTAATACCAAAATCCTTATTGTTTTTTTTTTATTTTTTTTACGCCGCCATTGCCAGCATGATAGGGTGTTGTGTGCCTACCACACCTGTATTGTTGGGGCGCTGATGCATGTCTGCCATCCCTACAGAGCGGCGGGGTGAGTGTGCCCGCCATCATCTGCCGGGACGGCAGAAAAAAGGGTTTGAAGACCTGTCCGAAATGGCCAGACCAGCAGGGTGTGTGTAATGCTGGTCGGCCAGAATGGCAAGGCCAAAGGTTTTTCCTGCCACTCGGACAGAGGGGAGGGTTTAATGTGCCTGAGCCCCCCGTCCGAAATGTCAGGCTGCGATGGTGTGCATGAGTGGGACAGAGTGGAAGGGTGTTATGTGTCAACCACATGTTACCACTGCCAGCTGTGAAATCTATAGTCTCAGATAGTCCTCATTGACAACAGTAACACCACCGTCGCAAAACGGTTTTTTTTCTGACTGGACAACCCCAATGATCTTTTCCCCATAGACCGTGATATGTCTCCCAGACCAGGATTGCCTGGCACAGGGGATACCTTTTGACCTTATTGATCATGGTACCTCTTGTGACAGGTAAGTATAGCTCATTTAGTGGCTAATATTGTCTGATATTCAAGATGGCGGCGACATATTCATTGACTTGTACATTTTGTATGTATATCTAATGTAATATTTATGGTGATGTTAATTTTTTTATTATTTCTTTATAATGTCTATATCTGATGTACAATTATCTCCCTTTACAGTCAACATCTCAAACTAAGTCACAATTTATTTATTTTTGTATTACTACGTCACATGAATGAATTGTAAAAGGGTGAAGACTCAGTGAGGCCGTACACAATGTAGACAATACAGACTAACCAATTTATGAGTTGGGCCTCACAGTACCCTTGTTTACTAGTCACGATAAAAGTTTCGTTAAGTCTGTTGTTTATATAACGTAATGTTTCGCACCGTCATTTTAGTTTCATTCCGAAGTTGCGCACAGCCAAAATGTTTTCTCGCACACAGACGAAGATAAATTAGTGGGAACATTGGTAGAGATAAATTTCAACACTGAAAGTAAATACATTACCTACAGATAACTTGTATATATCAACTGAATTGACCAATCGGCATACAATAGTTAGTTGCGCTTTGGCTTAGCTATTGACGTCCGGAGAGAGAAATTAAATCGGAACACATAATAAGTATTAAATTACCTTAGAATACGAACTTAATTTGGAAATCAAACGCACAGCGCCTTAATATTTTAAAATATCTTTCTCTTTGCGCACATGTCGTCTTATTTCCATTCATAATATTTCTCTTTGTAATTAAAACATCCGGTTTGGTTTTATCGGTAGTTGGGTGAGACAGCACCACCTCACTCGACAGCCCCAAACCTTTTAATTGTGCCTAGACTAGAGCGTTATTCTGGGTGTTAACGAAATAGAATTATGTAATGTCTCTAGAAACAATTACATTTTAAACAAAAACTGTTTTTGTGTTTGAAACCTATGTAAATGCATACTTGTTCAAATGAAATGTATCCACGGGAAATTTCTTGTGACAAATCTAGTTTGTCGAAATTCAGCAACGGAACTCGATTAATTCCATGCAGCTAATTTAGTTCGGATATTGAGCTATTATTCTTTTATGTACGGCAGATAATCCCCGCTTCGTACGGCAGATACATCCCCTGTTCGGCAACGAAATAAAAATGTTAACAATCAAGTTTCTAGGATCTAGCAACGGATACATTCATTGTTTACATTTTTTTTTAAACTAGGACAGTTTAGAATTAGACTGGAGCGATCGCCTGAAATGATAAACTTATTAAGTACTTTAGGTGCCGCTCCTGGAAGGCAAACAGAAAATGCAAAAAAGAAAAAGTTTTTGTGATGATTTAAAAACGGATTAATGAACATTTTAAAAAGTTTAAAGTAAAACAAACAACGATTTAAAACTTAAACAATTTATAATTTAAATGGACCAAGTTCTTCTGAGGTATCTCTGTACGGAAGACGCCGTCATGCAAACGCTGTCCCGTCTTATGCCTCACTCCGCGGCAATGTAATATGTAGCAAATCAAATTTTTGTGAAAACCCATCAATTGGATACATCCATTTTATTTCATTTCTAAAGGGAATAACTAATTTGAAACCCTTTAATTACGCTTGTATTCTAATATCCTACTGTGTTTAAACACTTTAATTACGCGTGTATTCTAATATCCTACTGTGTTTAAACACTTTAATTACGCTTGTATTCTAATATCCTACTGTGTTTAAACACTTTAATTACGCTTATATTCTAATATCCTGCCGTGTTTAAACACTTTAATTACGCTTGTATTCTAATATCCTACTGTGTTTAAACACTTTAATTGCCTCAACCTTCGATATCGAAAAAATCCCTGAATCATGGCGGACCGCACCCATTCCAGTTCAATTTACGCAACTGGGGCAACGCGCACTCCAAATGAGGTAAAGTAACTGAGACTCGTGGACTGGATAGGTAAAGTAACAACATCACGTGACGGAATAAAGATAGCCTCTAACCCCGTGTAGATCACGCGCGGTAGTAGTCTCTCTTCTGGCAGACGTCAGTTTCCTACGTTGCCAGCTAGGCGACTAAGTTCGGGTCGCATCGGAAAACCCCGCTGAGCTCGGTTGGTTCATATCGGAACTTATCGTGCCTAATCGTGAGTTTATCGGCGAGCTAATCAACGGACTATCGGCCCCCCGACAGTGTGCCACCCTCGCTTTTTCGGAACGCTCGCATCAGGAGAAAACAATTTTAGTAGATAGATAGAGAGAGAGAGAGAGAGAGAGAGAGAGAGAGAAATGAATGTTCTTTTTCGTTTGTTACTCGGGTTAAATTGACTGAGACAAGCGGAGATTGGAGAAAATGAAAATTTACGAATTGTATTATTGCCGTGCACCAGAACATCTTTATTGTTGATTAACGAGATTGCACGATATGGTTCATGGTGTAAAGGAAAGAAATGTCCAAGCTACTGCGCAGTGATACAGTGAAAGTAAACTGAGACTTCTTATATAACTGAAGTAAAGCTTATATTTTTGGAAAATTTCTTTTTTATATAATAAAAATGTTAAGCCTTATTGGATATTTTTTGTTTGATAGAGGGCATGAGTCTGTCTTGTCACTGTTGATGCAATTTAGAAGTTCTCATCTGTTGTACCCTAGACACTGACCCTCGTGTATGGTCATTTAGTAGGTTGGGCAGTCCTTGGTCCCACTAGTAGTGAGTAAGTTTTACTAGACAAAGAAATGTAGACTTCAAAAAAAATAAAAAAAACAACAACATGTTGTCCTTTATTTTATTATGTAGCTAATTATTTTTATTTCAATATTTAACATTTGTTGAATGATGCGGGTTTTATTTTGTATACAATTATTAACTAGAAATCATTAGTTCTATACTTTTAAACTAAACATCAGGCGGCTTCCTTCCAGATCTTAAAATGATTATTTTGTGCAACATTGTCGTGGGTCACCAGACATTTTCTTATACAGCAGCCAAACATATGAGCCTCATTCAAGAGCCTCATTCAAGAGCCTCATTCAAGAGCCTCATTCAAGAACTTCATTCAATAGCCTCATTCAATAGCCTCATTCAATAGCCTCATTCAATAGCCTCATTCAAGAGCCTCATTCAAGAGCCTCATTCAATAGCCTTATTCAATAGTCTCATTCAATAGCCTCATTCAATAGCCTCATTCAAGAGCCTCATTCAAGAGCCTCATTCAAGAGCCTCATTCAAGAGCCTCATTCAAGAGCCTCATTCTCAAATTGTGTCTGTTGTGATTAGAGCGTTAACTTGTGAGATATTTTAGTCTACCTAACTACCTATTTATACATTTTGTATACAGTGTGAATAACCGTAGTGTAAGTCAATAGCAGATGTAGCTCAATGTAGTGATGTTTAAAGTGATGTAGCTCAATGTAGTGATGTTTAAAGTGATGTAGCTCAATGTAGTGATGTTTAAAAGTGATGTAGCTCAATGTAGTGATGTTTAAAGTGATGTAGCTCAATGTAGTGTTGTTTAAAGTGATGTAACTCAATGTAGTGTTGTTTACAGTGATGTAGCTCAATGTAGTGATGTTTAAAGTGATGTAGCTCAATGTAGTGATGTTTAAAGTGATGTAGCTCAATGTAGTGATGTTTAAAGTGATGTAGCTCAATGTAGTGATGTTTAAAAGTGATGTAGCTCAATGTAGTGATGTTTAAAGTGATGTAGCTCAATGTAGTGTTGTTTAAAGTGATGTAACTCAATGTAGTGTTGTTTACAGTGATGTAGCTCAATGTAGTGATGTTTAAAGTGATGTAGTTCAATGTAGTGATGTTTAAAGTGATGTAGCTCAATGTAGTGTTGTTTAAAGTGATGTAGCTCAATGTAGTGATGTTTAAAGTGATGTAGCCTAATGTAGTGATGTTTAAAGTGATGTAGCCTAATGTAGTGATGTTTAAAGTGATGTAGCTCAATGTAGTGATGTTTAAAAGTGATGTAGCTCAATGTAGTGATGTTTAAAGTGATGTAGCTCAATGTAGTGTTGTTTAAAGTGATGTAACTCAATGTAGTGTTGTTTAAAGTGATGTAGCTCAATGTAGTGTTGTTTACAGTGATGTAGCTCAATGTAGTGATGTTTAAAGTGATGTAGTTCAATGTAGTGATGTTTAAAGTGATGTAGCTCAATGTAGTGTTGTTTAAAGTTATGTAGCTCAATGTAGTGATGTTTAAAGTGATGTAGCCTAATGTAGTGATGTTTAAAGTGATGTAGCCTAATGTAGTGATGTTTAAAGTGATGTAGCTCAATGTAGTGATGTTTAAAGTGATGTAGCTCAATGTAGTGATGTTAAAAAGTGATGTAGCTCAATGTAGTGATGTTTAAAGTGATGTAGTCTAATGTAGTGATGTTTAAAGTGATGTAGCTCAATGTAGTGATGTTTAAAGTGATGTAGCTCAATGTGGTGATGTTTAAAGTGATGTAGCTCAATGTAGTGATATTTAAAGTGATGTAGCTCAATGTAGCGATGTTTAAAGTGATGTAGCTCAATGTAGTGATGTTTAAAAGTGATGTAGCTCAATGTAGTGATGTTTAAAGTGATGTAGTTCAATGTAGTGATATTTAAAGTGATGTAGCTCAATGTAGTGTTGTTTAAAGTGATGTAGCTCAATGTAGTGATGTTTAAAGTGATGTAGCTCTATGTAGTGTTGTTTAAAGTGATGTAGCTCAATGTAGTGTTGTTTAAAGTGATGTAACTCAATGTAGTGTTGTTTAAAGTGATGTAGCTCAATGTAGTGTTGTTTAAAGTGATGTAGCTCAATGTAGTGATGTTTAAAGTTATGTAGCTCAATGAAGTGATGTTTAAAGTGATGTAGCTCAATGTAGTGTTGTTTAAAGTTATGTAGCTCAATGTAGTGATGTTTAAAGTGATGTAGCCTAATGTAGTGTTGTGGGTGACCTTGGTTGTGAACTCATTATGTACAGACGAGTTCAAAACACTTCAGGCTCAGCCATCTACTTCTTCCGTTTTTCATATTGCAAACATCAGCTACTCTATTACAAAATGTTACTACAAAAACCGTTTAATCAGTGTTTTATAATATCAAGAGAAAAACCGCCCATAAAGGAATTCATTACTGTAGCGTTGTAGTCTATATAGCTTAAATTAATAATGTCTTTTGCTGACTGTAGCGGAAGTTCACATTTCTCATATTTGCATTTTTTTAATTTTTTGTAATTTGTCCAGCTTTTACGAATATTTTTTTTTAAATTTACTTTTATTTATTCCCGACTCAACAAATGTTTAGATATTATCCACCGATATAAACAAATTGTTAAGTTTTAAATGTTTGCCAGTGTTTTTTTAGAGCATTTTCCCGTTTTGTCTGTCTGTCTGTCTGTCTGTCTGTCATCACACTAGATCTCAATAACCATAAGTCCTAGACCCATGATGTATATATCATTTTGTAGGGCTTGGCCTGCCAAGAAATGACTTTTTTCCAATTCGCGATCTGACCTCTCAGGGCCGTAAAAGGGGCCTTATAAAGTGCTGTTTTTTACTATATAAGATATATTAATAATGGATCGCCCTATATCTCAGCAACCATAAGTCCTAGACCCATGATGTATATATCTTTGTGTAGGTCTTGGCCTGCCAAGTGTACATCAAAAGTCTATTTCGCGATTTGACATCTCAGGGCCAAAATATAAGAGATTGTAATGTACCGTTTCGCTTATATTTTAAATATAAATAATAAAAGCTAATCAAAGAGGCGTAATCATTATTTATTTTTGTAACAGTTATTCAACATGACTTACTTGTCCTTTTAATATCTTTTTTCAGATATATGCATTACACAATTGAATTTATAAACCTTTCCAAAATTTACAAATATTTACTGAAAGATAACAAACGTACTGAAAATGCGCTAACACGTCCTGTGTCCAGAATGGAACAGGCTTAATTGCTTGTTTTATTTAGTGCGCGCCATTAATGTAGTATTACATAAACAACTTGATATAATGTAGTATTACATAAACAACTTGATATAATGTGGTATTACATAAACAAATTGATATTAATGTAGTAGTACATAAACAACTTGATATTAATGTAGTATTACATAAACAACTTGATATAATGTAGTATTACATAAACAACTTGATATTAATGTAGTATTACATAAACAACTTGATATTAATGTAGTATTACATAAGCAACTTAATATTAATGTAGTATTTCATAAACAACTTGATATAATGTAGTATTTCATAAACAACTTGATATAATGTAGTATTACATAAACAACTTGATATTAATGTAGTATTACATAAACAACTTGATTTTAATGTAGTATTACATAAACAGCTTGATATTAATGTAGTATTACATAAACAACTTGATATTAATGTAGTATTACATAAACAACTTGATAGATTAAGGGAAATCTTGCTCCGAAAGATTTCCTACATTTATCAGCGAAAACATTTTTTTAAATTTTTCTTACAGTATTTTGTTCCAAGCTAATAACAATTTACATGACATTTTATATTTGTTTTAACGAAATGAATGACTGCA
The DNA here is from genome assembly GCA_021962125.1 of Bulinus truncatus. Classification (NCBI taxonomy): domain Eukaryota; kingdom Metazoa; phylum Mollusca; class Gastropoda; family Planorbidae; genus Bulinus; species Bulinus truncatus. Next base: position 926,092 of record JAGDYQ010000087.1, on the reverse strand, counting down.
ATGAAAAGTACACTTGGCAGAAAAATGGCGGCCATATTGTTCACCCAATGTAGTCTGCTGCTAAATGTTACTTGAGTGCCAACCAACGCAGTATCGCTTGCCAGTGAGGCCACTGCAATGTCAAAACAAAATTAGAAAAAAAAACAAAAACAAAGATTAATAAATAAAAAAAAATCATTTAATTGCTGTTTTAAAGACTCACTCACTGTGGGGAGGGGAGGGTGGAGGAGAATTAAGTCAATCTGGGTTATCAAATCTCTGGTACCAGCAGACGACAGTTGAAAAATATTACCGTCTGCTCATAAAAATCGCAGACAATTTTTTTTTTCGAGTATAAAGTAAGTTTTTGGGAAAAGTTGGGGTGATGTTGTAAATGTGTAACATCGAGGATAATATGATAAGTGGTGAGGGGATTATCATGATATTACACACGGGGTTATATTCACTAGCGTATATAAATGTGTCTCCATGTTTATGCTCCTGGTATTTAAGTTTAGTGTAGTCCAGCCTTTCCATAGAAAGAAGTTTTACTGTTTTGTTTTTGATAGTATGTAAGTGAATGTTGATTTGATTCAACTATCACTATATGGCGTCTATCACTATATGACGTCTATCACTATATGACGTCTATCACTATATGACGTCTATCACAATATGACGTCTATCACTATATGACGTCTATCACTATATGACGTCTATCACAATATGACGTCTATCACTATATGGCGTCTATCACTATATGGCGTCTATCACTATATGGCGTCTATAACTATATGGCGTCTATCACTATATGGCGTCTATCACTATATGGCGTCTATCACTATATGGCGTATAGAGATGCTCCATCAGGTCAGTTTCTCTAGAACCACTCGATATTTCTAAAAGTCTCTGTTTAGAAACCCTTATACTATGTCCTTAACAATTCATATTGAATGCAGCTGTGAATTCTTTGTCTAATGAAAATAATCTGTTGTTTATATATATATATATATATATATATATATATATATATATATATATATATATATATATATTTAGATAATATTTATCTATTCTTCGGCAAAATGATCAACATTCACTATATGACAGCAGTGAGTCTGTCTCAGTAGCAATGATGACATTGTGACCCACAGATTGTGACCCACAGTCCTCAATAGTTCAATGATCTAATATATACTTTGATCAATAGATGGCTGGTTGATCAATACCACGGCTAATCGCTAACGAGTGTAACCCGATAGTTTTTAGTATCGAACTAGATTTGAAATCGTCAGTGATCGAGATTGTCTTTGTGCACATTGGTAATTAGTAAAAAAAAAATCACTTACATCTCTCTCTCTCTCTCTCTCTCTCTCATTGAACTCTTTCAGTTTATCAATGCATTGAGACCTAGTCTCTCAGAGCCCGTGAGATACAACTCGCTGTGTTCCTGATCTTGAGAGAACTACCATACACCCGCATGGCGAGCCAGCAACCCGACTAATCCTCGTTGTGGCCCACCAGCCCGGGGCACTCAAAAAGCACCTGTTCCATCTGACTTGAGACATTTCTGCATGTCAACACATTGTCCCAACTCGTAAACCAATGACTGCGTGCAAATGCGCGAATCTTGGCACATACTCCCTCTAGTGAACTACTTTTATACCAACGAGGTGAATCTGGTCATTGTTTGACCTCGCTTCAAGTGGGCCATGACGTATACCTGTAAGAATGAGTTGTTGTTCCTAGAGATAATACATGTAATAACCGGTACTGATCTAATTATACAACATTGTTCTACTAATCCAATTATACAACATTGTTCTACTGATCCAATGATAGAAAATTTTCCTACTGATCTAATCATACAACATTGTTCTACTAATCCAATTATACAACATTGTTCTACTGATCCAATGATAGAAAATTTTTCTACTGATCTAATCATACAACATTGTTCTACTAATCCAATGATACAACATTGTGCTACTGATCCAATTATACAACATTGTGCTACTGATCCAATGATAGAAAATTGTTCTACTGATCCAATTATACACCATTGTTCTACTGATCCAATGATAGAAAATTGTTATACTGATCCAACGATAGAAAATTGTTCTACTGATCTAATGATACAACATTGTTCTACTGATCCAATGATACAACATTGTGCTACTGATCTACTGATATGTGTAAAGTCCCTGTAAGGATGAGATGAAATCCCTTAGATCCTATAAACCACTAATGGGACGGTTTTATGGTGCCCTTCTTTCATCCCCACCATAGCCGATAGTGCAATGGCCATGGAGGCACCACGGGAGATATATCGGGAACTTGAGCCAAGACCTGAAAAATTTCCTTGGTCCTCACCGGAGATCGAACCAGGTACCTTCAGATCGACAGTCGAGCGCGTTACCGCACGACCATCCGTCCCCTTGATCTACTGATATAGCTTTGTGCTACTGTTTCTGTCTTTTTCCACACACATATCTAGCTCGTCTTTTTCCACACACATATCTAGCTCGTCTGTTTCCAAACAGATATCTAGCTCGTCTTTTTCCACACACATATCTAGCTCGTCTGTTTCCAAACAGATATCTAGCTCGTCTTTTTCCACACACATATCTAGCTCGTCTGTTTCTAAACACGTATCTTGCTCGTCTGCTCTGCAAATTTCAAGTTGTGACATCACTTCTTTACTCTCGCTAAATCTCTATGCATCACGTGACCGGCTACACAACACCGAGGTATTTGTTCCATGTTGACATGACAACAAGCATGACGACATGTTTTGACTTTTATTTTTATATCTAAATATAATAAACAAACTTCTAAAAGATAAATAATGAATGCAGCTTTCATCTTATAGACTGACAGATAGACAGATGAATACATTGCTTTTTGGTTCACCCATCTTCTTTTGTATCTATCCATATCCAATTTCAACTTGTCTGCCCCAGAGAGAAAAATGAAAATTCTGTTGGCCTCAAGTTACCTATCACTGTTGCAATACACATTCTGTAACAAGAGATACATTTTGACATAAAATAATTATTGTCATCTTGACACATGGGGAATTTTTTGCCTAGTCTCAATGTGTGTGATACCTGTGTGTGTGTGTGTGTGTGTGTGTGTGTTTTGCTTTCACTGAAGTGTTGAGAAATATTTTACCTCACAACATCCAACCTTTCCGTCTTCCTCCGAATCTTTCGCCCCCCCCCCCATCACTCCTACCCTTCGCTTCTTTTACATCCCCGACATCCGCTTTGTCGAAGTGAAGTTTAATTGTTGGCGGCATTGTTTGTTACTTGAGTGTTGCTTCAAGCAAAATATTGAATAGAAGTGCGGAGGAGTGTTGGGGGGGGGGGGGTATCCTTGTGTAGGAGGAACACATTCTTAGCAGATTAATGACAGGTAGACAGACATAACATTTTGGGTTTTAGGATTTGAAACATGATGACGAAAACAACAATTTACGATTCTTTAATTATTGAGGAAATTTCGTGAAGTGTTTCACCACTTACATTTGAAGTTGCGGGACATTACCGTCTTTGTAACTGATCCTTACTTCATTATGCTGGACTTCTGTCTTTATGTTCTATATATTGTAGCGAACGTTTATCATAACATATAATGTTCGTGACTACATTAATGATGTCTTATCTACCTCAATGATGTCTGTGTCAACCATAAAGATGTCTGTCTCTACTTTGATGTGATGTCTGTACAGAGGCGTTCCTAGGGTCGGGGAAGGGGGAATCCGAATTCGAAATCCCCTGGGCCCCAGGTTCAGAGGGCCCCCAAAATTTATTTTAAATTCAATATTAAGTACATTATCTCATGTCATAGTGCCGAATGTAAAAATGTCTACCATGTCTGTGTCTACCATAATGATGTCTGTGTCTACCATAATGATGTCTGTATCTACCATAATGAAATCTGTGTCTACCATAATGATGTCTGTGTCTACCATTATGATGTCTGTGTCTACCATAATGATGTCTGTATCTACCATAATGATGTCTGTGTCTACCATGATGATGTCTGTGTCTACCATATTGATGTATGTATCTACCATGATGATGTCTGTGTCTACCATGATGATGTCTGTATCTACCATATTGATGTATGTATCTACCATGATGATGTCTGTGTCTACCATGATGATGTCTGTGTCTACCATGATGATGTCTGTGTTTACCATGATGATGTCTGTGTCTACCATATTGATGTATGTATCTACCGTAAAGTTGTCTGTGTCTACCATAATGATATATGTCTCTACCATGATGATGTCTGTGTCTACCATAATGATGTCTGTCTCTACCATGATGATGTCTGTCTCTACTATGATGATGTCTGTATCTACCATAATGATGTCTGTCTCTACCATGATGATGTCTGTACCTACCATGATGATGTCTGTATCTACCATAATGATGTCTTTCTCTACCATGATGATGTCTGTCTCTACCATGATGATGTCTGTCTCTACCATGATGATGTCTGTGTCTACCATGATGATGTCTGTGTTTACCATGATGATGTCTGTCTCTACCATGATGATGTCTGTCTCTACTATGATGATGTCTGTCTCTACCATGATGATGTCTGTGTCTACCATGATGATGTCTGTGTTTACCATGATGATGTCTGTCTCTACTATGATGATGTCTGTCTCTACCATGATGATGTCTGTGTTTACCATGATGATGTCTGTGTTTACCATGATGATGTCTGTCTCTACCATGATGATGTCTGTCTCTACCATGATGATGTCTGTGTCTACCATGATGATGTCTGTGTCTACCATGATGATGTCGGTTACACTTTATCTAGTCAATAGCCAGCACGGACAAAAGCCCCCTTGGTAGTGTATGTCGTGATTTCATGGCGTCAGGTAGTTCACTGGTCAGATATCGAACAAGAGAAGTGATTGAAACACCCACCGGATAAAACACCACTTTTAAATGTGATATTTCTCTTCGATTAAATATATGTATACATACATTTATGTCCTGTATAATGGTGATACACGCACATTTAAATTAAATTTGTAACTAGATATATTTTTTACAATGAACCACATTAGGATGCAGTTTGTCTGCTAGACCTTCTAGCCACAGTTATCAACAGCCTATCTTGTGTTTGCTTTTCTTCGATAGAAGGGTTTTCACTTGAAGTAAATCAAGCAGCATAAATATTTAAGACTTTCCATATTTTATGGATAATATACAGTGCCAGTTTTCTCAAACAACGTAGGAGACACAGTAATCAGTCGTCATTGTCCAATCGGTGAAGAAACTGTTCAACCAACTAAGTAGCGACCGATAATCGGATCGGTATCGGTATCGGACCGATATTGGCACTATCGGTTAATATCGGATCAACCAATTTGTGTAGGGAGCGACCGATAGTCGAACCGATATTGGCACTATGCAGGCCCGTAACCAGTAAGCAGGGGGCACCAATACCCAGCAAAGGGGGCACCTTTACTTTTTCTTTATTTTTCCCTCTTTTTCTTCTTTTTTAAGCTGGAGGGACTCCACACCTAGCGGGTGGAGGGGCACGGCCCCCCAGTGCCCCATTGGCTACGGGGCTAGCACTATGGGTTAACTATCGGACCGGCCGTTTTTTTTGGCTGCCGATACATTGTTTCTTTTTCACAACAGAGTTGCAGAAAAAAAATCCGTAAATAACCCAATTCTATAACCAGATCAAACGAGATTTTAAAAAAAAAGGAAAAAAAAACCCGTACACAGAAATTGTCACGTCTACATAAAATTACATCAGCGATATGAACTTGAAACAATAGGATTGACATTTCTTATTTCTAATGTATGACCTTGAATGATACAATTAGTGAACATCTGTGTGTATTTTTTTTGGGATGGGAAGTTGGGGAGGTGGGGGTAAAAAAGACGAAGTGTTGCGAAATATGACAGGGAAGGGGTGAACATAGGTTGACATATATCATTATATTGGGAACTACAGCACGAGAAAACCACGTATTTGGCATTGTTGTTGATTAAAAAAAATTTCGGTATCGGTATCGGTAAAAATGCTGGGGGGAAAATATCGGTATCGGACTATCGGTAAAAGGGCATATCGGTCGCTCCCTACAACCAACTGTACATGGTGACACTCGCCACTAAAGCTTCAACAAAAGACCCGGCCGCCATAAGCTTGAAGTCTTGGAAAACTACTGCCGTTGATTCACATTAAAATATGGACAGTATGAGATGTAAACATTGAAATATGGACATTATGAGATGTAAACATTGAATATGGACAGTATGAGATGTAAACATTGAAATATGGACAGTGTGAGATGTAAACATTGAAATATGGACAGTATGAGATGTAAACATTGAAATATGGACAGTATGAGATGTAAACATTGAAATATGGACAGTATGAGATGTAAACATTGAAATATGGACAGTATGAGATGTAAAAATTGAAATATGGACAGTATGAGATGTAAACATTGAATATGGACAGTATGAGATGTAAACATTGAAATATGGACAGTGTGAGATGTAAACATTGAAATATGGACCGTATGAGATGTAAACATTGAAATATGGACAGTATGAGATGTAAACATTGAAATATGGACAGTATGAGATGTAAACATTGAATATGGACAGTATGAGATGTAAACATTGAATATGGACAGTATGGGATGTAAACATTGAAATATGGACAGTATGGGATGTAAACATTGAAATATGGACAGTATGAGATGTAAACATTGAAATATGGACAGTATGAGATGTAAACATTGAAATATGGACAATATTATATATACAAACTGAAATATGACATTATCAAATATTAACATTGAGATCGTTAAGTTGTTTATTATATGTAAACCAATTACACACAAAATAAATAAAGAAAAAAATAATAATATAAAAAAACAAAACAATTTTCATGAGTTGAATGATATGTTCATTGATAAGTTGAGTGATACTAAGTCTGACTGTCAGCTGCCGTTGATTTCTTCTCTAGCTTATCACCAGAAAGAAATTGTTCGTCTCAGCATGCACCAACGAGAAACAAATGAAATTTTAGTTTTAGCCAGAAAAGCGACTTGGGGAAAAAAATACAGGAACCAAAAATTGAATGAAAATAATTTGCGTGTGATAAGCGCTAGATGTAAACTCTGTGGTGGATGCATTCAAATATATTTCTTTGCTTTATTTTAATACGACAGTTTAAGAAAGTAGCTATATTACATGATAATATATAGTCTTACATCATAATACATCTGTATATAATACATCTGTATTATGATGGAATGTATGATACAGGGGTATCTTAGTTCGCGAACTATGAATTTAAACAATGTTGCCTAGGGTTAAAACTGTTTCGGAGGCCACGCAGGGAATATGACACAGGTGCAATTAACAAAACACATCAACTAATTTCAAAGATTTGTCTCACGAAAAAATGGATCCACTAACGAACCGAATTCGTGAACTGAGGTTGAGCAGTAAATTAGAATACATCTTAATATCTTGCAGTCTCCGGTGTGTGTGTGAGTGTGTGTGTGTGTGTGAGTGTGTGTGTGTGAGTATGTATGTGTGAGTGTGTGTGTGTGAGTGTGTGTGAGTGTGTGTGTGTGAGTGTGTGTGTGTGTGTGAGTGTGTGTGTGTGTGTGAGTGTGTGTGAGTGTGTGTGTGTGAGTGTGTGTGAGTGTGTGTGTGAGAGAGTGTGTGTGAGTGAGTGTGTGTGAGTGTGTTTGTTTGAGTGTGTGTGTGTGTGAGTGTGTGTGTGTGTGAGTATGTGTGTGTGTGAGTGTGTGTGTGTGTGAGTGTGTGTGTGTGTGTGTTTGTGTGAGTGTGTGTGTGTGAGTGTGGTGTGTGTGAGTGTGTGTGTGTGTGAGTGTGTGTGGGTGTGTGTAAGTGTGTGTGAGTGTGTGTGTGTGCGTGTGTGTGTGAGTGTGTGTGTGTGTGAGTGTGAGTGTGTGTGTGTGTGTGTGTGGAGCCACTGAAAGAATAAGATGTTTATCTCTTAGATCCTATAAAAGTCCCTATGTCGACCCCATTTGCCGAAACTGCAGAGAAGTGGTGGAAACCGTGGATCATGTGCTTTTTGAGTACCCCGGGCCGGTGGACCACTGGGTGGACCAGTCGGGTAACTTGCTGGCCATTGGCCTTTATGACAGTTCCCAGGTATTGAGGGACACAGCGAGTTTGATCTCACGGAATCTAAAGGATTAAGTCTCAGCCCCAGTTATCACTGATGGAGTTCACAGAGAGAGAGAGAGAGAGAGAGAGATCCTATAAACCACTACTGGGATTGTTTGATGGTTCCCTTCTTTCACGGAAGACATGGGAGGGATCTTTCACCATAACCTGAAAAATTTTCATGTTGACAGTTGAGCGATTTACCGCACGACCGTCAGTCCCCTCATTAAAAAAACAAAAAAACGCACATGAAACAATGTTTAGGTTTCGTAGTGCAATTCTTTCATCCCCAACACAACTGGGAGTACACTGGCCATCTAGGCATCACGGAAGACGGGGAGGGAACTCAACCATGACCTGAAAAATTCGATCGGTTCTCACTGGAGATCGAACCTGGGACCCTTAGGTCAACATTCAAGTGTTTTACCATACAACCATCCGTCCCCTGCATCATACAACCATCCGTCCCCTGCATACAACCGACCGTCCCCTGCATACAACCATCCGTCCCCTGCGTACAACCATCCGTCCCCTGCGTACAACCATCCGTCCCCTGCGTACAACCATCCGTCCCCTGCGTACAACCATCCGTCCCCTGCATACAACCGACCGTCCCCTGCGTACAACCATCCGTCACCTGCGTACAACCATCCGTCCCCTGCGTACAACCATCCGTCCCCTGCGTACAACCATCCGTCCCCTGCATACAACCGACCGTCCCCTGCGTACAACCATCCGTCCCCTGCGTACAACCATCCGTCCCCTGCGTACAACCATCCGTCCCCTGCGTACAACCATCCGTCCCCTGCATACAACCGACCGTCCCCTGCATACAACCGACCGTCCCCTGCATACAACCATCCGTCCCCTGCGTACAACCATCCGTCCCCTGCATACAACCGACCGTCCCCTGCGTACAACCATCCGTCCCCTGCATCATACAACCATCCGTCCCCTGCATACAACCGACCGTCCCCTGCGTACAACCATCCGTCCCCTGCGTACAACCATCCGTCCCCTGCGTACAACCATCCGTCCCCTGCGTACAACCATCCGTCCCCTGCGTACAACCATCCGTCCCCTGCGTACAACCATCCGTCCCCTGCATACAACCGACCGTCCCCTGCGTACAACCATCCATCCCCTGCGTACAACCATCCGTCCCCTGCGTACAACCATCCGTCCCCTGCGTACAACCATCCGTCCCCTGCGTACAACCATCCGTCCCCTGCGTACAACCATCCGTCCCCTGCGTACAACCGACCGTCCCCTGCATACAACCGACCGTCCCCTGCGTACAACCATCCGTCCCCTGCATACAACCATCCGTCCCCTGCATACAACCATCCGTCCCCTGCATACAACCATCCGTCCCCTGCATACAACCATCCGTCCCCTGCATACAACCGACCGTCCCCTGCATACAACCATCCGTCCCCTGCATACAACCACCCGTCCCCTGCGTACAACCGACCGTCCCCTGCGTACAACCATCCGTCCCCTGCATACAACCATCCGTCCCCTGCATACAACCATCCGTCCCCTGCGTACAACCATCCGTCCCCTGCATCATACAACCATCCGTCCCCTGCATACAACCGACCGTCCCCTGCATACAACCATCCGTCCCCTGCATACAACCATCCGTCCCCTGCGTACAACCATCCGTCCCCTGCATACAACCATCCGTCCCCTGCGTACAACCGACCGTCCCCTGCGTACAACCATCCGTCCCCTGCGTACAACCATCCGTCCCCTGCGTACAACCATCCGTCCCCTGCGTACAACCATCCGTCCCCTGCATACAACCGACCGTCCCCTGCGTACAACCATCCGTCCCCTGCGTACAACCATCCGTCCCCTGCGTACAACCATCCGTCCCCTGCGTACAACCATCCGTCCCCTGCATACAACCGACCGTCCCCTGCATACAACCATCCGTCCCCTGCATACAACCATCCGTCCCCTGCATACAACCGACCGTCCCCTGCATACAACCGACCGTCCCCTGCATACAACCATCCGTCCCCTGCATACAACCATCCGTCCCCTGCATACAACCGACCGTCCCCTGCATACAACCATCCGTCCCCTGCATACAACCGACCGTCCCCTGCATACAACCATCCGTACCCTGCATACAACCATCCGTCCCCTGCATACAACCATCCGTCCCCTGCATACAACCGACCGTCCCCTGCGTACAACCATCCGTCCCCTGCATACAACCATCCGTCCCCTGCATACAACCATCCGTCCCCTGCATACAACCATCCGTCCCCTGCATACAACCATCCGTCCCCTGCATACAACCGACCGTCCCCTGCATACAACCATCCGTCCCCTGCATACAACCACCCGTCCCCTGCGTACAACCGACCGTCCCCTGCGTACAACCATCCGTCCCCTGCATACAACCATCCGTCCCCTGCATACAACCATCCGTCCCCTGCATACAACCATCCGTCCCCTGCATACAACCATCCGTCCCCTGCATACAACCATCCGTCCCCTGCATACAACCGACCGTCCCCTGCGTACAACCATCCGTCCCCTGCATACTTAGAAATATTCATACACTGGTATACAAAAACATACTTACATATTTCAAACAAACACGCTTACATACATATACATTTGTATACACAGACTCACGCACATAATTTATGTATATAGATAACTAATACAGACATATATTCAAATATACATTCATGTATTGTGCAAAAAAAATACATCTAAACATAACATATAGACAATGTGTCTAAAGATGACAAGTATTGCTATTGAACTGAAAACATTGTATGTCTATTGTACAAGTGTATCATGGTGTAAGGCCAAGTTGAATGGAATGTATCTGAGCAAGAGTTGAGCTATTTAAATACATAATTTACTTGTATTATAACTATTTGATTTCATCCAACACTTGTCTATTATTCACTCACTTCCCGATAAGTTTTTCTTTTTCACTTCTTATTCCGCTTTCGTTGCGATTTCGTCAGAGAAGAAAGTTCAAAGCACTTGAGACGGAAATTAAAGAAACTGCAGGGATTGGGATTGTAGAGCTTCTGTTCTCAACTCTATCGTGTCTATCGCCTTTTTCGTAGTCTAAAGATTTGTTGTTATCGCAGATATATTCAGTTGATGGACGGCCAAAAGACCACGTTTAGCAAACTCCATCCATAACAGCGACACCAGTGTAGAGGTGATGGTCTGATAGCAACGTCTAGACAGATGATGACACGCGAGTGAAAGTTTTCTGGACCGATTGAAATTGTTTTCTCTTAGTGCATTTTAATGAAGTAAGTATATCAGTGTTGGCAATAGATTAAATCAATAAATAGGTCAATCAATGATAATAAAAAACTGATGTATTGTTATTCTCGTAATTGGCAGTTATCATACGGAAAGTACACCTGGACCATTTCATGGCCCGTTTCTTTTATATCAACAAAGTGTTTTACTGCATTCTAAAAATAGAACAGTAAAGTTTGGATGTTAACATACTCCATTGTGGATAATAAGTACAGTTCACCTTATTTCAAACTATGGTGGTAGCGGGGGTGGACACAATGATATCTTTGGAGGACAAAAGGGCGTCGTGAATGGACAAAAGGACATCGTCTTGCACTATGCAGGACCCCTTAACACAAAGGCACGACATTTCAATAGACTTTTTGGTATTTTTTGTATACATTTTTAAATACTTCCTGATAGACTGTTAAATAGACTCTTCAATAGACTTTTCGATAAACTCTTCAATAGACTTTTCGATAAACTCTTCAATAGACTTTTCGATAAACTCTTCAATAGACTTTTCAACAAACCTTTCACATAGTTCATTGGGTATGAACTTATCATTCAAAAAATTTGTTATTTGCGAATTCAATTCAAATGCAGCATCGGGTAGCACACACGCTTTTAGGATTATAACTCCATCTGACACGGACCTGTACATGTCGGGCCTTCCAACCACGCGGCCACCTATCAGGTTAGAATTAGATGATCAATTAATTATCAAGTCTGGTGTGATATGTGTTGCTATGAGGTCAAGTGGTGAGGTGTCTGAAGCTGATAACCACATCACCAGACGCTAAGGTCATGACATTCCTTCCGTTGGTTACTTTCACTATCAGTCATCGATAAGATAACGGCCGTTTGTTACTTACACCTGGAGTGTATACCAATGAAAACAAAATGTTATTTATCAATAAAATGAGCCGGAGGGGTGTGACGTAGAGCGTATAACTGTCAATCTGTGGGTCACTGGCTGGAGCCCCGGTGATTGTCCTAACTTTGTCTGGTCCGGGGGGGGGGTGTATTAAGTCCATATAGGATCCGGTTGGGACCTGGCATAGGAGACAAAAATGCCCAACTTTTCATTTTGAAGTAATTTATTTGTTTTCAACAGAATTTTAATTAGAGACTATGTGGACATGGTGTATATTATCCCCAACTAGTGCCGACTTGTTCATTAGGGTGGAGTGGAAACAAAAATTCTGAATATCTTGGTTGGATAGATATAAAAACTTGCTAACGCATGCATTTAGTAATGTGACAAAAAATTAGACAATTTAAGGCATATCCTGAAGTTCCGCAGTTGACCTAAAGTATAGGCATTTTTCGATAAAAAAGCAATAATCTAAGTTTTATATATACTATTTTAACAGTCTATACAAACGTTACAAGTAAAAAGAACCATACTATATTACATTTGAAAGGAAAACATGGAAACTGTCTAATATGTTTTTATAGCTACAAATGGTGTTGGGCTTTGGTGTCCGGTTTTGGCATTTTAGATCTCGAATCCAAGCGTGCTTTTATGAATCCGTCGCGTTTTTCTGGACCACACACCACTTTGGAAGCTTCTGTAACTAGCGTGATATGTCTCTCTACTGACTGGGCGAAAGGATAGCGGGCGAAATCCAGTCTTGTTGTATCTTATTCCCGGATCATGGTATCGTCATAAATGTCCATTACGAGCGGAGGCTCTGTGATCGGAGTTTTCTGCCAATCGATCATGTCTATGTAGCTACTAGCCTAAAAGTTGATTACTAGCACACAGAAAGATCTAACTGAACTCGTGCGTTTCTGCTTTCTGGATTTCAATATTCGTCGCATAGCGAAATCGCGTATATCTCATCTTTCGTCGGTAAGCATAACAAGCAATATGTTTTCTGGATGACTGAAGAATGCGTTGCGTTGAATAACTGGTCAACAACTTTCTTAAGCTCGTCTGTGAGGTAGCGTGATTTCAGTATCGTTTTGTGGGTATGTCGAGCGCCGTCTTTCCATGAAGGAGTATTATTTATTTCAAACTATGCTGGTGCATAAACTGTTACGATGAAGGTAACAATCGTCTTCAGTTAATCCAACGGTTTTCTTGTGGCAACATACAGACGTAGTATAAAATTGGCCGTTGTTAAACATCTTGAATGGTTGATAAGACCAGGATTGCGAAGTGTATGGTCGACATGACAAATGCCAACACTTACAGCAGTACACAAGTCGAACAGGTATTTCTGATCTGTACTTATGTCGACGGAATTTAAACTCGACGGTAGAACACAGTTTATTGGTATGTAGTCAACGACGAGAAGCTTCTTACAATTCATCAGTGACTTTCCGAATGGACCAGAAAATCCTTTTGGACCATTAATAGGTCCATCTAGATATTACCTCTTATAAATGAAGTATCGTAATGGACTAATTGCTTATCATTAACAGTGCTACATAACGCGATTATACAAGAATAAAATGTTTTGCAATATTATGTATGCAATAAACACTGTGTATTTACTCTAAACAGGAAGTACTGCGAGTGAATGCGTAGAAAAGCAAACTAATACATATCTTTTACTTTAAATAAGTAAAGATAACGTAATAGTGGCAGCAAAATACTTGTCAATGCCTTGTAATGAAAAGAACACCGGATAGCAAATACATTCATTATCCAGGGACAATGCGTGAGTGTTGTCGGTCATAACTCTTAGAGAAAAAATGTATTGATGTTTTTATGCTATATACAAAGCACAAACGAAAAAATATCTAAATATTTGTATAAAGTATTAAACTAACAACATATACAATTTATATAAATAAATGTTATGTATATTTAAACGTGTAATTCTTTTAAATAAAAATGATTATGCTAAATATATTCAATAAACATAGGACCATTTTATAGCTATATAATTGTACTGTGTTTATTGAATATAGGTAACATGATAATTCCAGATAAAATGACCTCAAGTTTAAATTGATATAACATCAATATATTTTTCTCTAAGAGTTATGACCGACAACACACGCCTCGTCCCTGACATTATCGATATCTTTTAAATGGTTGGATTTTGAAGTTGGTTGCGGAACCTCAAGACATTACTTAAATTAACTTTTTTTTTTAACCGAGTAGTTCATTGGACCACAGAGCAAGTTTTAATAACTATCCAAAGTCTACCAAGTAAAAAAAAAATTTTCGGTCATTTTCACTCCACCCTATTGTTCATTGACGCTACATATTTCTTCCAACTAGTTATGTCAAGTTCATTGAAGCTACATACTATGGTGGATATATACATATCTACGCAGTGTCCTAATTAACACGTCACTATTGGGACAATGTATGGTACACACATAACAATATAATTGTGTCAACTTGTTCAACGAGTCAACGTCTGGTGTGATAACGGGTGAAAGTGTTGATACCAATCAATTAGACCAATCGACCCCATGGCTGTACAATTATCTACAACGTTGTCACGTTTTGATTAATTTATTTAATATTGACCCATCAGTGCCTTCCCAATAGTAAGTGATCATTTCAGTATATCAACCCTTCACAATAATAAGTGATCATTTCAGTATATTTTTTAATGTGGATTTTAAAAAAGTTCCATCAGGCCTTAAGGACCACTGGGTCAGAAGAAGTGTAGAATTCCTCTGTTTTTGTAAACACACCATATAAAGGGATTATGTTTAGCCTAACGCCCTGCCGCCTTTACTTTCCCAACTTAAAGTCATGTGACAATTTAAAGTTTGGTGTACATGGAAGACACCGATTTTTTGCACTACTACTCAAATTGATAGCGTATACTGTAGGTGTTCGACTGTCAAACTGAAGGTATCGGGTTCGATCCTCGCCGAAAGACTAGGTATTCTGGGAGGAGTGGTAAAAGTTGACAAATTGTCTAAGCCTAGGTAGGTGTATGTCATGGGCAGGGGAAGGGTAAGCCTTTTGCCTATGGTGGCTCCATGACCTTTGAACTCTTTGCTATGGGATACATACAATGACAGATAACGATAAATAATAAAATTACTGACACTTTTAGTAGAAACTGATTATTTCTTTATTTTTTGTTTTGATTTATGTAATAAGTAATCAAGTCCATCACAAACAATATAATAATGAAATAAACATGAGTAGTTCACACGCAAGACAATATAAACATGAGTGGTTCACAAGCCGTGCAATATGAACTTTCAGACATGAGAATCATTTAGACTTGAATAGTACAATACAATAATAAAAAGTAGAAGCAATGTTATTATTTATCCGCATACGTCATGAACGGTGAAATGTGATATTATAGAATTTAACTAGGCCTGTGTGTGTGGGAGGGTTTGGTGTTGAGATTATTTCGGGGAGAGGAGAAGGAAACGGATGTGACGTAATATGATAATGACAAGGTTTGGCGAACATGCCAGGAATTGTTTGGACAGAAAACGATAATCATGTCCATTGGATACTTATTTGTAATATAGATGGTCACTATAATCTAGATGGTAACTATAATATAGATGGTTCCAATAATGTAGATGGTAACTATAATAGAGATGGTAACTATAATATAGTTACTTGGTCGTTAGCTTCCTATACACCATCTAACATTGATGGTTGTATGTACGGGAAACTTCTTTGGACTTAAAAACAACAACATAGCAGTCAAATTTTATAAATATTTTATTATACAAATAAATAAATATTGAGAATGGGCTATACAGTTTCTCCAAACAGTTAGATTCGATAAAATAAATATATACACAAAGCAAACTATACATAATCAGTTTTTGTACACATAATAAATCACACCAAAGCTTTAAAGTAATATAAACAAAGGGACAGAATGAACAGATATTAATGACGTAAAATATTTTGGCATGAAACTCTCGAAGACAAAATGATATAAAATATAAAAACGTATCTCATTGGACCAAGGTAACAATGCAGTCAAGAATCACACAGTTTGATAACACGATATTTGGTGAGAAAAAAATCAGATATAAAATGGAAAATGTTTTGGTCGGTGTCAAAATAAGTCACTCCACAATGCAGTGGATGAGTGGTCAAGACATTTTAGGATTACAGGGATATATTTATTACTTTATGGTTTTGTTTATTAATATTATTGTTTTTTTTTGGTCTTTCAAAGTTAAGTATGAACAATTTTAATGTAGCTATTTTATAGATGAACATGGGAACATTTAGGATTGTACTAAAATGTAATGTCGGGTTTGATCTATTGGTCTTCGGATAACTGAAGAATAACTACACACACATGACAAGTATTTGACTGAAACCAAATGACAAGTGTTTGGTTGAAACCAAATTACAATGGTTTGATTGAATCTCGAAGACAATAATTACTTGGAATTTCCTTTTGTTAACAGAAGTTAGAACATTAAAAAACAAGTAAACTAGTAGTTAAAGTTGAAACTATGAAGTCATATTCAGACGACTGAATCAGCAAGACATCAAAAAACATTTTATATTTTTGATTATAGTCAATACAATGTTCATGTCCATTAAAACATATTTTAATCTCAGATCATGTAGAAATTGAGAGCTATTGGTCAATTAAAACAACAACATAGAATTCTGTGTAGCACTATTTAAAATAATAACCAAACAAAAAAAAACCCCATAAAATACGTAAAAAGTTAATTGTTAAAATAAGTTAGGTAATTAACCTAATAAGTTAGGTAAGTGACCTAATAAGTTAGGTAAGTGACCTAATAAGTTAGGTAAGTCACCTAATAAGTTAGGTAAGTGACCTAATAAGATAGGTAAGTGTCCTATTTCCGTTGCAGATAAAAAAAAATAATGGATCTTCTGAGTAGTATTTGTGTTTTTCAAAATAATGATACATCTGTAAACAAAAAATATTGAGAAGTAAATAAGACAGTCGGCTCCAGCCTTTGTCGTTATAAAAATAAAGTCATTCATTCTTTATAAATATGTGGCTAAAATTGTTCTGTTTTTTTCAAACAATGTTTTCCATTTCAAACAGGAAACATTGTGAGTCCATTCTGTAAATACTGTATTGGGGTCTACGTGGAGAGCATCTCCCTGTGAGCTGAGGGTAAACAATTGGCTGGAGGCATCCCTGGAAATGTCTGAGGCTCTGAGAGACTTCTGTGCATCATGCCAAATGGGTAGAGACTTGGGTGTAGGCTGTTGGGCGGAGTCACCCCTGGCGATGAAGTGCTCATTTCTTGAGAATGTCTGGACAAGTTATCTCCCCTGCCGGACGAGCTTTGCGATGAAACTGGCTCTTTATGTGTATTAGAATGGCGGGTTAGTCTATTGTCGGTAGGGGAGAGAGGTGACTGCAAGGACAACCGACGACGCTCAACGATATGATCCCCATTGACCAAAAAGGAAATTGGGAAAACAGAGTTAGGCGTTGAGGTACGGGGTGGACTGGAGCCTGGGTGTGAATCTAAAGAAGAAGCTCGACTGCTAGCTCGCTCTAGCGGGCTATTCGGGGAGGACGTAACCTCCGTCTTTGTGAGTGATTCCCTGATGCCATGTTGTGAATCATCAGATCTAATCTCAGCTCTACGTTTGTCTTTGTGTGAAGAATCATTCTCATCATGTTTAGAGAACTCCTTTCCCCACTTACTGTCCATCTCATCCGCATTATCTTCATCTTTGCTGTGTTCTTCGTCCATGTCAACGTTGTCCGCATCGTTAGAGTTTTCCACTTCGATGTCGTTCTCGAAATCCAAAGTGGAATCATCAAACGAGCCGTTGCTCTTGGCGTCTCCGTTGTCATCGAAACTCATGTTGAGGAGAGTGTTGAAGTCAGCTAGAGGATTCTGGGGCACGCATGATCCTGTCTTCCAGTGAGTCTTTAAACCACTTCTGCTGATGTACTTTCGATTGCACTGGGAACATTCAAAAGGGCGCTCGTTGGTATGCAATCTTCTATGCAACTTCAGATGAACGAATTGCGTGAACTTTGCATTGCAACATTTGCAGTGAAATGGCTTTTCTCCAGAATGCAGCCGCATATGTGTCTTTAGGTTACTCGTTGAGCTGAATCGCTTATCACAGACCTGGCACTTGTGTGGCTTTTCCCCGGTGTGCACCAAGTTGTGTTTCTGAAGGTGTGCAAGTTGCGTAAAACCTTTACCGCATGTCTGGCAAACAAAGGGCCGTTCACCCGTATGTGTTCTGAGATGTACTTTCAGGTTAGACAACTGTCCGAATGTTTTCAGGCATACGTTGCACTCGTAGTGCATCTTACCGTCTTTCTTCTTCAGGGGATACGGTAGGTTGCGATAGCCTCTGGAGGTCATATGCTGATGGGAGGTTTTAGGCTTGGTCAGATTTAGACCTTTGTCCTGAGAACTCTGGATGTGCGGAATCTGGTTATCAGCTGGCGGTGTATTGTCAGAAGTCGGAAAGGGCGGATACAACGGCCAACTAGGCAAAGATGGGTAGTGTTGGGCCAACTGCTGGTAGAGTGGGTTCATGGAGAAAAGACCTGGTAAACCTGGAAGGCCTGGCACAGGGAGAGGTGCGTTAGGAAGCATGACCGATGAGTTTAGTGCAGAGTGTTTAATGGCCGGCAAGAACCTGGACATAAAGCTTAAATTTTCAGACTTGACTGGACTCAGCAGAGGGTTGTAAGGCCTGTCCATCAAAAAGTTGTGGGGGTAAAAGTTACTAAATTTAAAGAGTGGGAACGGATTAAAAGGATATACGTCTTCCGCGTTTCTTTTGGGGGCTTCATGGACGTATGAGCGTTTAGAGTCAGGACTAACGCTGGGCTTGACTTCAGCAACAGGTGGTGCTGGTAGAGGGTGCTGCTGAGGGGGCAGATGCCCGCTATTTGGTGCGAAATACTGTTGTTGAAATTCTCTGCCCTGCTCCTGCATTTTTCTGAGAAGAAGATTTTCAATGATTCCAGAGTGTCTTTTGTGTGGTGACTGGAAGGGTTTGAACCCACCCCCTTGGTGAGCGACTGGTGGCTGATCATTTTGTATTGGACTTCGACTTCTTATTTGACCCTGTCAAAATAGAGAAGAATAAATCGATACGTTAATACATTACATCACGTCTATATATATGTATATATATCACATCACGTCTATATGTATGTATATAAATATTATATATGCTGCATAAAGTATGTATTAAATCAAAAGATCGTCTTTAATGAAGGAATTCTAATGTATTCACAATACATCAACATTTGAAAGTCTATTTTAATTAATGTATTAATTGTATATTTTTTAAAACTATAAAGCGATACAAATTTTTACAACGCAACCAACCTTTGGTGTTGATGACCGCTTTAGGCTCTGCATTTCTCTCGGAGAGTTTTTGTCTCTGCTACTGCCACTGTTATGTTTCTGATTCTCATTCGGTTGATTCTCAGATTTCACTGAGTCCCAGGAAGATTTCTTGTCTTCATCTCCAGGTTTCAGACGTTGGGGCGACCGAACATCTCTGGGTGACCATATGACCCCTTCAGCGTTGGATCTTACTGGAGGTTCTGGAGATCTATGGGGGGCAGGTCGACCAACTGCCTCTTCATGGCGAGGGTTTTTCTTTGAGATGCTAAAATCCAGAACAGGAGATGCCTCTTCCGTTGACGTGCTGCTGATTCTCAGCGGCGGAGGTGGGTCTGACAGATAGGTGGGCTGAGTGTTTGATATGATGCTCGCAGGGGAGGAAGTGAAGAGAGGTCTGTAGGAAAACGTTGTGTAGGCGGCGCCATGAGATGGTGACTGCCTTGCAGTGCCGGCAATAGCAGGGGCGTCTGCAGGAAGGGCTGCAGGGTGGATACCGGGCAACATAGTAGGAGACACTGCACCTGGTCTATCTTCACGACCCCCCCTGAATACTTCAAGTCTTTCAGATCTAGCAGTTTCTTTAATAATATCGTGTGGATGTGTGGTCAGTGGATGTGTGGCCAGTGGTCTTTGTATCAGACGATTGACAAAAGGCAAATCTAATTGAAGAAAAGAAAAAAACAACAAATGATAAATACTAATGAAATCAATGTTTTAATTTATTTAAATACACAAACATATTGACTTATACAAGATATATATATATATATATATATATATATATATATATATATAGGGTTATATCTATATAAAATATATAGGGTTATATATATACACAAACACATACGTAATCACATTAGTGAAACATAATGAGTTTTATTGTAAGTCCTAGGCAGAGACCTATAAGATATTTGTGACACTAAACACACGTACCTATCATTACTCTTTAAGAAATAGATTTGAAAGGAAATCACATTGACTGTGGTCACTTTATCAGTAAGGTGGGGCTAGGGTGGATTAAGCGGTCACTCAATTGGCCTGTCACTAAAAAAAGCCTCTACATGTATTGCAGAGAAAAGTTACTTAATCCCTAAAGGGGCCATAAGGACATAACAAGTTTAAGATTCACGTTTCTGTAACATCGGCATAAAGAGGGATTGTATGGTTAGAACTACGTCCAGCCGCCATTTGTTTCCAAAATAGGTCTCGTACCCAGTTATAGTTTGTGTCGGCTTGTGGGGACGTTGAACGAACTGGGACATAGTTTTCACCGAGAATCGAACCCGGGACCAACAGATCGACAGTCAAGTGCTCTACACCGCTTGACCATCGGTCCACCTGGTCTACTTCAATACTACCTATACATAGACATACATACATACATACATACATAGACACATACATAGACATACATACATAGACACATACATACATAGACACATATATACATAGACACATATATAGACATACATACATACATAGACACATACATAGATATACATACATAGACATACATACATATAGACATACATACATACATACATACATAGACACATACATAGACATGCATACATAGACACATACATAGACACATACGTACATACATAGACACATACATACATATATACATACATACATACATAGACACATATATACATAGACACAAACATACATACATACATACATAGACACATACATAGACATACAAACATACATACATACATACATAGACACATATATACATAGACACATACATACATACATAGACACATATTTAATACATACATAGACACATATATAATACATACATACACACATATATAATACATACATATACACATATATAATACATACATAGACACATATATAATACATACATAGACACACATACATACATACATACATACATACATACATACATAGACACATATATAATACATACATAGACACATATATACATAGACACATACATACATACATGCACAGATACATATATATGAGACATACATTGACACATATATTATACATACATAGACACATATATAATACATACATAGACACACATGCATACATAGACACATATATAATACATACATAGACACATATATACATAGACACATGCATACATACACACATAGACACATACATATATACATAGACACATGCATACATACATACATGCACACATAAATACATAGACACATCGATACATACAAAGGCACATGCATAAATAAACACACAAAAAAACATACATAGACACATTTGGACTTAAATGATTACCTACTAATGTACATATAGACATATCTTACATACAAATGTACATATAGACATATCTTACATACATATGTAAATATAGACATATCTTACATACATATGTAAATATATACATATCTTACATACAAATGTACATATAGTCATATCTTACATACAAATGTACATATAGTCATATCTTACATACAAATGTACATATATACATATCTTACATACAAATGTACATATAGTCATATCTTACATACAAATGTACATATAGACATATCTTACATACAAATGTACATATAGACATATCTTACATACAAATGTACATATAGACATATCTTACATAGAAATGTACATATAGACATATCTTACATAGAAATGTACATATAGTCATATCTTACATACAAATGTACATATAGACATATCGTACATACAAATGTACATATATACATATCTTACATACAAATGTACATATAGTCATATCTTACATACAAATGTACATATAGTCATATCTTACATACAAATGTACATATAGACATATCTTACATACAAATGTACATATAGACATATCTTACATACAAATGTACATATAGTCATATCTTACATACAAATGTACATATATACATATCTTACATACAAATGTACATATAGACGACATACACGCATAATACACATATAGAAATAAAAGATAAAGAAAAACAATGAACGAATCTAGACATACACCTTAACTATTTGATTGGGTGGGGGTAGAGAAATAAACTGAATTTAAACATTATTTTCTACTTCTGGTCACAGATGTCACCCACATCTTGTCCTAACACATAAAACAGAATCCGATTAAACAGAAATGAATCCTGTTTTCACAGCTCGGTTTGTGTGACACTGTACAAACAAAATGTAGCGTCAAACACACAGATGTACAACAGATATCGAGATACAAGTTAACAGTAACAAACTGGTGATATCGAGATAGATGGTAACAGAAACAAACTGGCGATATCGAGATACAAGGTAACAGTAATAAACGGGTGATATCGAGATACAAGGTAACAGTAACAAACAGGTGATATCGAGATAGATGGTAACAGAAACAAACAGGGGATATCGAGGTAGACGGTAACAGAAACAAACTGGTAATATTGAGATAGACGGCAACATATATTTAGAAAAAAAAGCAATGGGAAAATCTTTCAAAATACAAGTGTAGACAAATAACACAAACTAGAAGTAAACAAAGTAAAAGAAAACATTGAAAGAATTGAAAATTAAATCAAACGAAACCACGTCAACTGACAAAAAGACAAGTAAGTAAATCAAACAGTTAACAAACAAATAATAACAAAGTTGAAAAATATTAAATAAAAGAAAATGTTTGAGTAAATTAGCAATTATCTACCTCCTTCCAATATAACAGGAACAAGAAAATCCTTCATTTTGAATAATCTCTGAGTGTGAAGAATGGAACTTAACACATTTAACCAGATGGAGAAGTAGGTGTACAATGAACCGACACAAGCATGAGATGGTTGACTACAGCTAGAGTACACAAGGTATAGACCCAGCCGACACCAACACTATAGATTAGCACCCCAAGTTCAGCCAGCCATAATCGCTGACAGACAAGTAGCGGTAATCTTGGGAGATGTCTGCCCCGAGGCCGTATCACCCCACCCCCTCCTATTATCCCGTCAACGGTTATAATAATTCATTTTTTTTTTATTTCTTTGCTTGAGTTTTATATGAGTGAATATTGGTCATTATCTTAACTAACATATGTCTGCTGGTATTGATAGCAACATTTTGTTTATAGGGCGGTTATTTGAAAAATGGAGACCAAGTCTGTTACGTAAAAAGAAAGATGTAATGGACAGACAGACAGACATACAGACAGATATATATATATATATATATATATATATATATATATATATAGATAGACATGTGCCAATTAGTATTATGCCTATCTAGTCGTTCTGAGAATGTAATTACTCTCTACAACGTATTTTAGTTCAACTGAAATATTACTGTATGTGCCTGTAATTAAAATATGTTGCAACATTTCTGTTGTTAGATTATAATATTTAGTGTTTCTAAAGTAATTTCTAATGAGTAAGACTATAAAGCTTCAGTACGGGTGCTAGGTCTGCCTGGTGTAATCAAGACAGCCAATACAAACAGATTATGTTGTCAACAAACACATTTCTGTCATTGGCGTGACCCAGATACTTGATGTGACCGTTCAATCAGTTTGTTTCAGTTGATAGAGATATCATTGTTTATTGATTTAGAAACATTTGATGGTTCAAGAGCGTTAATTTTTAAATCTCACCCCCCCTCCACCACTATAAACATTTTTTATCAAAGAACTTGAGCAAGTAAAGTTCAATGAAGACTGCTGTTTTTAAAATATGTTCGATTCTTACTCAAAATAACAACAGCTAAAGTCATTGACTTCAATCAGAGGACTGCAATATATATATATATATATATATATACATCTATCTATCTATATATACATAAATAATCACTTTGATTCCTAAATAACAATTCAATGACTTTTAATCTCTTTCTATAGATCCAGTTAACTGTTAAACTGTTCTTGGCTATTAGTCTCTGTCAGTAGATAGGTGTTGAGATTAAAGAAATGTTACATATCCTGGAACTGACTTTTTATTACACAAGATTAAAGTGTAGGCGTCTGACGTCATTCATTAACCCCCCCCCCCCCTCGTCTTTGAGTTCTTATGTACACATTGTGAGCTACATAGACAGAGAATGCCAGACTGAAGGTCACTGCAGGTATCGGTATTCGGAATTTGAATTCTAATTTTAATACCATGTCGCCAGTCTTTGCAGTTGTATCAGACGCTTTGATGACCAATGTGAGTACTGTAGTCCACATCGTCCATTGTGGCTCAACACTGTCCAACATACGTCTGTTCTACTTTCATTAACCCTCCACACCAACCTCCTTCCTGCCCGTCCTGGTCGTGCCCGGTCTAGTCCGGAGCGTGTTGACCGTACCGAGTGGTTCAGACCTTATCTTTATCACCTGTACTTCCCACTGCTACCTGCAGTCAGGTTTGACTGGAAGGAGTACAAATGGGCGCTGTTGACGCCACTCTAGCACCCCCCATACGAGGGCTACTTACTTGATAGTGCCTAGCGGGGGAGACGATCGATGCATAAAATTGAGGGTGGGATGAAAGAGGAGGGGGCATTGATAATGGAAGGAATGAATCCATTGAGTCGAGATAATGTTCCTTTCCAATCATTAAAACCGAACCAAATATAACAAGATTTATAACAGGCTCTTTACAACATATATAACAAGTTCTTTACAAGATATATAACAGGCTCTGTACAAGATATATAACAGGTGCTTTACAAGATATATAACAAGCTCTTTACAAGAATAATGATATATTTTAAATGTATTTAGAAAATGTCGATGTAAGCAGTTATTGTACTTAGTTGAATGATATATAGATGTACCTCATTGATGCACTTATTGATTATAGCCTACTGGTGTAGAAACTAACATTGTCAATTTAAAGCCGGGGGGTTACGCCGAGTTGAATGTGTTTTACTTAACGCTAAATCTACAAGTTACAGTTGTCCAGCATCTACTTCGCTACATCTACAAGTTACAGTTGTCCAGCATCTACTAAACATTTTATTTTTGTGATAAGTGACGTTATGTTTTTGTTGCCCGGATGGGGTAAGTGCTGCAAAAGAAATACAGCAGCGAATATTTAGCTAGATGGAAAATCATGTAATATATAAATAGCTGCAAGATGACTGCAACTAGTACATATGATGTAGAATGTACAAAAATAGATTCAAATAGTAACCCTATTGACGAGTTCGATATGATTCCATTGGGTAACATACTAAAGCAGTACTATTGTTAAGTTGAAATAAATAGTACACATTTTTGTGCATTCAAGTTTCACTCATGAAACTCATTATAAATTACCTCTATTCAGAGTAATCCTATTTTACTTTGTATAATTATATTTTACGACTCAACAGTCAAAGTTAGTAACATTCTAATATTTAAAAGAAGTAAAAACAGTAGAGAGACAACTGTAAAATAGAGAATGGCTCAATTTTCCGAAAATAGTATTTTATTTATTTTTATGCTTTCTTTCAATTCTTTCATTCTGTCAGTTTGAATGTTCCGATCCACTATCACTTTCCATATCGCGTGAATTCAGAATGAAGCCAGCCTCCCACCGCGTGACGTATGGCCCTAGACAAGATTTCATTGGCTAGTCTTTCCGCGCGGGGTTCCGCTACTTTTCTTGATATATATTTAGATATATATATTTTTTATTTTGAAACGTTTTATCAATTTGTTGATGCGCTTCTTGTCTCGCGCGTCTCGTTAAAAGATCATCCATTTTACAGCGGGCTGGGAATATTTGAGGGCGATTAGTGGGCGTCAGCTGGTGCCACCCCCTGCCTGTTAGCCACATGCAGAAACGCCCTCGGTCTTTGAGAAATAAATATTGTTTCTTTAATATAGCACTTAACATTGAAAGCCAGGCCACTTCTAATATGGAATAAAGATTTGATAAGAGATTTGATACAGGTTTGATTAGAGATGTTATGATTGTAGGATTGATTAGAGTTTTATGATTACAGGTTGGATTAGTTTGATAAGAGATTTTATGATTGCAGGTTTGATTAGAGATGTAATGATTGCAGGATTGATTAGAGTTTTATGATTACAGGTTGGATTAGAGATTGTATGACTGCAGGTTTGATAAGAAATTGTATGATTGCAGATTTGATCAGAAATTTTATTGATAACAGTTAATTTGAAAAGCACTTTTATTGATTATTAATTTCACTGCCAATAGGGCTACACATTGAGTGTGTCTGGTTGTCATCAAAAAAGAAGTATACTAGAAATATATATTACTAGATGTACCCTGCAAAACCCTTGCATAGAGTTATATCACCTTATGCTAGATCGGTAGGCTAGGTTATTTTTGGTTTCGGGCAGATCCGATTTTTTCATGATTGTATTTTAAACTGGAATACTGTTGTATTAATTCTTTACTTTCGATTTAACGCAGATCCCAAATAGCTTTTATATATATTATTATTTAATTTATTAATATAAACTAATAAATATGTGTCACGTTCGTTGTATCGGATAATTGGCTTTGAATACTTAAATATTAAATTATAGAAAATATTTTTCGTTATTCACTCACTTTTATCTCCTAATGATGGCAGACATTTTACTCTCTCTGAATATTCTTGCGAGAACCAGAAAAGTAGTTCCGTGTTGGCCTCCACAGGTTTGACGGTGTAGAAATAGATGTGTGCCCCATGTTGACACGCCACCACATTCTGCTCCCTATCTGAGGGCGCCAGATTCATGAAGTGCTGCCAACTACTGCGATCTGGGTCTGTAATCTGAATCATAGAGTCTAAGACGCCATCTTTGTACACCTGTAATAAAGAAAAAAATGTGTGTCACATGAATTTTGAATAATTCAGTTCAAGAATGTCACTTTTGAATAATTCTAATTATGAACGTCACACAAGTTAAGCTAAATTCACCATCATAGCCAAAGGATTTATTTAAAACATATTTTCATTGGTTAGGCTTTAAGAAAATTTGGTAACAATGAAAAACAAATTATTTTATTTTACTGTTTTGGCGTTGATCAAATAACAAAATACCTTCCAAGTAATTTTTTAAAAGCAATTCGTATTATGTATTTTTAAATATATATGTATACCCATATATATATATACCCATATGTATACCCATATATACCCATATATATACCCATATATGTATACCCATATGTATACCCATATATACCCATATGTATACCCATATATACCCATATGTATACCCATATACATACCCATATGTATACCCATATATATACCCATATATACCCATATATGTATACCCATATGTATACCCATATATACCCATATATGTATACCCATATATATACCCATATGTATACCCATATATATACCCATATGTATACCCATATATACCCATATGTATACCCATATGTTTACCCATATGTATACCCATATGTATACCCATATATGTATACGCATATATACCCATATGTATACCCACATATACCCATATGTATACCCACACATATATATATACACTTGGGTTATGCCTTCAACTTTTGTTTCCTACTGACTTACTTTACCATTCTCCGACTTTCTTCTATATATAAAACAAATCATGTCTAAAGCTAGTCTATTATATTTCTTCGTTATTTGTATTCCATCTAGAAAAACATGGACGAATATTCTTCCCACCCCCTCCCCACTCCCCCGTGTCAGTATATGTTACCCCACGTGTCTTGTAGTTTTGTCTATTGTATGCACCACCACCCACCTCCCACCCATCGTATTAAACAAAAGTTGTCTTAATCCTATGTCTTGTCAAATATAATGGGACTCCATTTTCCTTTCATTTGTCGCACCTGAACCCATCTATGCTGTGAGCCAATAGAAGAAGGGCATTTCAACACATATATGTATACACTAATCAAAGCGGTTGAAAATAAGACCATTGTGTTGTGAATCTTTCTTTTTCTTAATTCTTTTATTTATCTTTATGAGGATTTCTGAAGTTGGCGGAAATATAGAAAAGTAAAACTATAAGAAGACACACAGACAAAACGCAGCACACACACACAAACTTTAAGTTTTAGTTTCAAGTAATGTTATAGATGGTGTGCTTGAATGGTGTGTTATTTGTGTGTGTTGTGCTTGTTTGATGAATGTTTTATATGTGTGTGTGTTAAATGTTTTATGTGGGTGTATGTATGTTTGCGTGCATGCATGAATGTAAATATTTTATGAATCTAATGATACACACACAAGTTTGCATCGTTATGTATGTGTGTAGGCATGAATGTAAATATTTTATGAATCTGATGATACACACACAAGTTTGCATCGTTGTGTATGTGTGTAAGCATGTGTGTAGGTGTTCACTATGATAATATGTTTTGTGTATTTAGTAGGTTTTGCTATAAATTATTGGGTATTGATTATATTGGGAATGTTCAAAGTAGAGATATCGATTGTATGTTTATCACCTTGGGTCTCTCTGCATCACACTAAATGTACTGGTGTCAAAGTTAATCATCACACAGATATACAGGTCGTTGTTTTAAGTACTAATGAAATATGAACTGATGTGAGTAAAGGTATAAACAGGTAAATATTCATTCATTCAGACAGACAAGACAAGACAGACAGACAGACAGACAAATAGATGGATATAATATATATATATATATATATATATATATATATATATATATTAGGGTGTATCACCAAAAAAAATTTTAATAATTGATCTGTCTGCTATTTAAATGTGTTCCATTGATCAAAAAAAGCATTGTGTAAAAAAATAAAAAATATTTGACAATATTTAGAGGTCCCCCGGACTTCAACAAAGTTTGCATAATTAAGCGAAAACTAGATAAAACCATCCTTCTTGTAAAGTCTTACAGACTTACATACAAAAAGTGAAGCGCTATATAAATTGTTTTATAGTCTTTGGTTTTATAATGTTTGGTAGCTATAATTGATTTTGATAAGCAGTTGTGCTAGAAATAAAATTTAAAATTCACATTTTATTAGCAAAAACAACACTTTTCCTTACCGCATATTGATGACTAAGGCAAGCATTTTAATTTCTTTATTTATTTTATTTTAATTTCTGATACACATGACCTATAAAATCAGAACATGGAAATGATATGAAAAACAACAATAAAATGTTTACACCTTCTAAGGAAATGCTGGCTGACCCTGGCATCACTTCAACAGTTGCATATCCAGTTATTACTGCGTCTCCTGCCTCGCGAACAAAGAAACCACAAACTCTTCTGAAAACTGAATTGTTTGGCATTGGCCCTGCAATCTGTGTTGATGATGCTATAATTACTGGAATTCTTCGACTACCAACTTGTTTACAAATTTTGAGGTGCATGATGTATCACTGCAATGTAGCAGCACACAGTGAGCGTCCAGGATCTCTTGGTGCACCTTCTCGATTTACAACTGCCAAAATTGTGCTGAATCAAGTTACTGCTTTCTACGAAAAAGCAAACATTCCAATAGTGACAGAGAGGAGAGCTTGTGAGAAGATTGTTCAGCTTCTTGATGAATACAATAAACTTCGTTCAATTTATAAAAGTCGCCGAAACACACCAGCCACCAAACGTAAACTAGAACAAATGAAATCTATGTTGGCAACAACTTTTCAACTGTGGCCACCAAATGTTGAGACTATTATCAAGAATGCAGAAGATCTAGCATTCTTGAGGTCTATGAAAGTAGACAGGTCTTCCAGCTTTGGATCATTTGACAAAACACTTGCAAAAAAATCGCTCGACGCCATTCACGAGATGACGCAACATTGGAACGTCAGAAACGCGCAAGAGATGAAAATGCAGCATGTTCAACGATATCAGTGCCTTCCAGCGAGGGTAGCAGTGACGAACCCGATGATTCTACTTCTAAATCTGAAGATAATATGGAGTTTGTTGATAACTGTTTGGATGATATAATACCATTGCAAAAGCGAAGAAAGCCAACAGGAGCTTTGGTATTTGTACCTCCAGATGTTTTAAGCCGACCAAATCTTGTGTCACTAGCGACAAGATTAAAGATTACACCAACACAGCAGGCAGCTTTAACATAGGGCCTTATTAGCGAGTCTGGGGGTGATGTATCAATGGTGGCTTCTTCCTATGCCACTGCAGATCGTTCACGTCGCAAAATTGTAAGTGAGATATCTACAAAGATCCACGACTCCTGGTAACCACCCAAACTCTGCACTCTCCACTGGGATGGCAAACTGACACCTTCTCTAAAAAATCATCGTGTCACAGAAGAACGCATAACAGTTGTTGTCGGTGATACAAAGCAATTGAAACTTCTAGGAGTGCCAAATTATGCCAAGGCAACAAAGAAACCCATTGGTGAAATAATTGCAGAATTAACCATGAAGCTAATGACAGAGTGGCATTGTAATGATTGTATCGTTAATATGACATTCGACACAACAAGATCAAACACTGGTCATCAGACTGCTGCCTGCATTGCCATACAAAATATGCTGCGACGTGCTCTTCTGTGGTCAGGTTGTCGCCATCACATTGGTGAAGTTATCCTCTCGCATGTGTTTGAAGACATGAAAATAGAAGTTTCCAAATCCCCGGATATAACTTTGTTCACCAAGCTGCGAAGTAATTGGGAGTTGGTGGCACATGATTGGTCTCACGTTTGCAGTTCGTTTACGTTAGCTGATCATGATCTGAAGGCTCAAGAGCGACTGACGATAATGAGAGATGCGGTAATTGCACATGCCAACTCTAGTAAACAAACCGAATTCTTGCGAGACGACTACCACGAATTCCTTAAGCCGTCCCTTGTTTACCTGAATGCTACAAATAAGGAGGTTAGCTTTAAAAGACCAGGTGCCCTGCACAAAGCACGATGGATGGCAAAGCTGATATATTGCCTCAAGATTGCACTGTGTGAGAAACAAATTCAATTATTGCCTCCAGGTACTATTACCACACGTGATCAAGTGCCAAAGATTCGTGCATTTGCTACATTTGTAACACATGTTTATGTCGTGTGGTGGCTCATTTGCAAAAAGAGTGTGGATGCACCATGGAATGATCTACAGCTCTACAAGTGACATATCCAAGTCAGCAATCCGTGCCCTGAATAGGCATCTGTGGTACCTCACTGCTGAAATGATCCCACTTGCTCTGTTCAGCAATGAAGTACCTGTGTTGGAAAAGCGAGCTCTAGCAGATGCTCTGCTAAGGCTTCGACCAGTGGTTGCCCTCCAAACTCCACAGAATCGATTTGGAAATGGTTGGGGAAAACCACGATTCCAATCACTTGATTCTAAAACTCGGTTGTGTGATCTGGCTGGAGTTGACTCGTGGTTTACTATATACAGACTTCAACTGGGCACATGATTCCTCCAACTGCCTGGTGATGATTGGTGCCAAACAGCTTTTTACATTGCCAGTGCAGAAAATGTTGCTGCTATTAACGTTGTTAACGATTGTGCCGAGAGAGGAGTAAAACTGGCATCTGACTTTGTTGAAGCAGCGCGAACGGATGAACATTTTCAAAACATTCTTCAAGTGGTAAAATGGAGCGCAAAAACATCTCAAATGTGCGTAAACCTTACAAACGTGCAACAAAGTGAAACTGAATTAAATGCAACAGTAATAAATAATTTAATACTTTAATGTAACTTTTATATAGGCTAGAATAAACTTTTTTTTTCTTTACATGTCATGTTTTGTGATTTCTTGAGCCGGGGGGGGGGGACCTCTAAATCAACTCTGATTTGAAAAATATTTTACACAAGTTATTATTAATGATATTAGAACAAATTAGAAACATAGACAGCTCAAAAACAAACAATAAATTTTTTCCTCTATTGTGGTGATGCACCCTAATATATATATATATATATATATATATATATATAGAGAGAGAGAGAGAGAGAGAGAGAGATAGATAGATAGATAGATAGATAGATAGATAGATAGATAGATAGATAGATAGATAGATAGATAGATAGATAGATAGATAGATAGATAGATAGATAGAAGGATGGATGGATTGATGGATGGATGGATGGATGGATGGATGGGTGGGTGGGTGGGTGGGTGGGTGGATGTATGGATGGATGGATGGATAGATAGATAGATAGATAGATAGATAGATGGATGGATAGATAGATAGATAGATAGATAGATAGATAGATAGATAGATAGATAGATAGATAGATAGATAGATAGATAGATAGATAGATAGATAGATAGATAGATAGATAGATAGATAGATAGATAGATAGATAGATAGATAGATAGATAGATAGAAGGATGGATGGATTGATGGATGGATGGATGGATGGATGGATGGGTGGGTGGGTGGGTGGGTGGATGTATGGATGGATGGATGGATAGATAGATAGATAGATAGATAGATAGATGGATGGATAGATAGATAGATAGATAGATAGATAGATAGATAGATAGATAGATAGATAGATAGATAGATAGATAGATAGATAGATAGATAGATAGATAGATAGATAGATAGATAGATAGATAGATAGATAGATAGAATAAAAAAATGTATCAGTTAATGATTATTTATACATTACAGATATTGTTGTTTTTATTTTAATTTTATTCTGACGTCAATTTAGCACTGTTTTTGTTTGTTTTAAAAAATGTGAAATGTAATCCCATGTAGTGCTACTAT
This sequence comes from Bulinus truncatus, assembly GCA_021962125.1. Taxonomy (NCBI): domain Eukaryota; kingdom Metazoa; phylum Mollusca; class Gastropoda; family Planorbidae; genus Bulinus; species Bulinus truncatus. The sequence continues at coordinate 892,751 of JAGDYQ010000087.1, read as the reverse complement.
TGTATTGTACTGTTAGTCATGGAATGTAATGTTACTCACCTGCCATTGATATTTCGGGTGGAAATGTTCATTTGTAGAGAATGGTTCAATCTTTTCTCCCACCAAAGGTCCAAATCTGGTTCCTCTAGGAATGTGGTCAGAACTCCAAACACCCACTGTCTGTAAAATGCAAAAAAAATGTTAGTTGGCAAGTTATTGAAAGCATATAAACAATGTGTATCAAATATCTGTTATTATCATTAATTAGTGCTGATAAACCTGGAGACAATGTGACAGACAATATGACAAACTATATGACAAACTATATGACAAACAATGTGACATACAATGTGACATACAATGTGACATACAATGTGACATACATGTGACATACAATGTGACAAACAATGGAACAAACAATGTGACAAACAATATCAACTGTTTCTTATTAACATGGTTTATTTTCACTCAAACTGGTCAGTGTGAAGACAAATGAAAAATATCTGTTTTTTGTTGTTGTTTTTTTTTTGCACCCATGTAGCCCCAAGTAGCCGCCCCAAGTAGCCGCCCCATATAGCCGCCACAAGTAGCCCCATGTAGCCCCATGTAGCCGCCCCATGTAGTTACATTTTATTTCCCAAATAGAGCACCACTTCTATATAAAGTATGAAGTTGAATTCCAGTTATGGAGGAGGGAATGGTATGGAGGTGGTAAAGGGAGGGGGGGGGGAACTTCTATTTCACAGTCACTACCTGAGTTTATGCAAATAAAATGAACGGCTTCACAAAACAAGACCTATACATGGACCTCGGTCGGCCTGATTCCTTTCTTGCAACTAATAAGATTTGTTTGATCAATGCATTCATTCATTCATATTCTTTTTGTTCATTTTTTTTCTCCCATTTACTTTTCTTTTCTTTCTATTTCTCTTGATTAACTTTCTACTTCTCCGTCAGTAGCCACAGAGCGACGTCTCAGCTGCCAAATGGGAAAAGAAAATACACGAAAAAAAAATTCTATCGCGTATGACAGATTTGGCCTTCGGCGTGTTTTACTAAACTGTGAAAGTTGTAAGGGGAGGAAACTTGGCAGCAGAACAAACAGATAACTTCAATATATATTTTTAAAAAAAATGTCCTTCCATTGAGATTTGTGTTTGTCAAGAGAAAACCGAAAGTGCCGATCACGCTATGAAGGTGAAAGTATGTGATATTCTCATCTCATATATTTTGTTCGATAATTTTCATTTTGCTCGTCACCTTTTACACACCACTCACTGCTTTACCTCCCTTGATACGGTAGTTGAATATTGTCGTCTGAAACTGAACAGCCCTGAGGGAGCGCTGCCTTGAATGTTTTTATTTTATTATGTCCCTTTATTTTCTTCCCTTTTTGTTAGAGAGTTCGTTCCGATTATTGGCTGAGGCGTTAACCTTCACGGTGTTAGTTGTGAATGAAAATGTTTGATTTAAGAAGTGTTTCACCTTCTGTCGATTTGTACATGTAGGTTAGTGCAGGCAAATATGTACCTATACATTGTATAAGGTATTAAACATTGACTGTATTTGGCGGGAATGTGTGTGTGATGAGATAGTGTATGGGTTGTTGAACAGCTGGAAATGTATTAAATTGGAATAAAAAAAAAATAGATGAATGTCTAAATTCAATGATAAAATAATTACATGAAGTAGGAGGGTAGCGAATAGAACAAAAAATTAAAAAAAGAGCTTCAGGACAGCCACAAAAGTCTATCTGCATATAACACAATAGATTAACCAGGTTTCACTATTGAATGGAAGACACTCAGATTCGTTGATTATATCCTCGATAAATAACTAAACATCCCAATAGATTATTGCGTTTTTTATTATATGGTATTTAGAAATAAATTTAACAATACAACTCTGTGGCTGAGAGAAAACTAAAAAAAAAATATGTGGCTGAGAGAAAACTAAACAACTCTGTGGCTGAGAGAAAACTAAACAACTATGTGGCTGAGAGAAAACTAAACAACAATGTGGCTGAGAGAACACTAAACAACTCTGTGGATGGGAGAAAACTAAACAATTCTGTGGCTGAGAGAAAACTAAACAACTATGTGGCTGAGAGAAAACTAAACAATTCTGTGGCTGAGAGAAAACTAAACAACTATGTGGCTGAGAGAAAACTAAACAACTATGTGGCTGAGAGAAAACTAAACAACTCTGTGGCTGAGAGAATACTAAACAACTCTGTGGCTGAGAGAAAACTAAACAATTCTGTGGCTGAGAGAAAACTAAACAACTCTATGGCTGAGAGAAAACTAAACAATTCTGTGGCTGAGAGAAAACTAAACAACTCTGTGGCTGAGAGAAAACTAAACAACTCTGTGGCTGAGAGAATACTAAACAACTCTGTGGCTGAGAGAAAACTAAACAATTCTGTGGCTGAGAGAAAACTAAACAACTCTATGGCTGAGAGAAAACTAAACAACTCTGTGGCTGAGAGAAAACTAAACAATTCTGTGGCTGAGAGAAAACTAAACAACTCTGTGGCTGAGAGAAAACTAAACAACTCTGTGGCTGAGAGAAAACTAAACAACTGTGTGGCTGAGAGAAAACTAAACAACTCTGTAGCTGAGAGAAAACTAAACAACTGTGTGGCTGATAGAAAACTAAACAACTCTGTGGCTGAGAGAAAACTAAACAACTGTGTGGCTGAGAGAAAACTAAACAACTGTGTGGCTGAGAGAAAACTAAACAACTGTGTGGCTGAGAGAAAACTAAACAACTCTGTGGCTGAGAGAAAACTAAACAACTCTGTGGCTGAAAGAAAACTAAACAACTCTGTGGCTGAGAGAAAACTAAACAACTGTGTGGCTGAGAGAAAACTAAACAATTGTGTGGCTGAGAGAAAACTAAACAACTATGTGGCTGAGAGAAAACTAAACAATTCTGTGACTGAGAGAAAACTAAACAATTCTGTGGCTGAGAGAAAACTAAACAACTCTGTGGCTGAGAGAAAACTAAACAGTCAGTTTCAGGTAGTGTAGTCCAGTAGATCAAGATGTTCTCCACGCATGCGCCGTTCGGGGTAAGTTTGACAATGCCCCAACGAATCCATTTAACTTCCACCTCCAACACCTCAGTAGATGGATCCCAGAGATAACAGGTTAGCTCGCCCTGACTCGGATGTTTTCCCTTCGTCCTTCCCCTCCCTCCCTCCCCCCCACACCCACCCACTATCAACAATTACGTTTCAATTGATAGCCTCCAAAATGAAAGTTAAAAAATAAATGGGGTGGTGGGGCGAGTCCCCCGGGGGCGGACTAAGCTGCAGATGTCGCCCTTTTTAGGCGATACCGTCTCCCGGCCTCGTTCATTGGTGTATCTTCTTTCTTTGTGTGTGTGTGTGTGTGTGTGTGTGTCTGTCTGTCTGTCTGTCTGTCTGTGTGTGTGTGTGTGTGTGTGTGTGTGTGTGTGTGTGTGTCTGCCGACAGAATGTTATTCTATGGAGTTAGTGGTGGGCACCCAGCCTTTCCCAACATGCACCGCTCTCATAAAGTCGCTCTTATCACTTGCTTATCTTTCATTATGCTAGTTGAATGTAATAAAAAAATATATTTTCCCCTCTTTATTCTCTGCGCTAGACATTTTTTTACAAGGGAAGCCACTCATGACATGTTTTTACAAGGGAAATAAATCACTTTTCTTACAGATTTCTTATGTTTAATTTTACAATAAAAAATTTAATTTAATTTAATTAGCGAAAATAAAAGATATAGATAAAAAATTCGCTTCCTGTATAACAAGTTATGTCTCCTCTTTTGTGTCTTGTTCTTATATAGCCAGACATCACAACGCGATAGTCAGCTTCTCTTCTATAGCCAGAAATCACAACACGATAGTTAGATTCTCTTCTATAGCCAGACATAATAACGCGATAGTTAGATTCTCTTCTATAGCCAGACATAATAACGCGATAGTTAGATTCTCTTCTACAGCCAGACATAATAACGCGATAGTTAGATTCTCTTCTACAGCCAGACATAATAACGCGATAGTTAGATTCTCTTCTACAGCCAGACATAATAACGCGATAGTTAGATTCTCTTCTACAGCCAGACATAATAACGCGATAGTTAGATTCTCTTCTACAGCCAGACATAATAACGCGATAGTTAGATTCTCAAAGGAAGATAACCTCCAAAAGACTATTTCTATTCTATTGGTCTTACCCCCCTTGCTATTATAACCCACAACAATGACAGTTTTAGAGGTAAAAACGACAACAAAAAAAAAAGAAACCCAGATAAACATCTATATTCTCTCTTTCTTTCAAAAGTTTATGGAGAAAGGAAATGACTTCTGGTATTCGGGTCCTGTGTTCATAGAAATGACATTTAAACTTGTCGTGCATTAAACAAAAAGACCAAAACCTGAATTCAGAGGAACGATACGCTGAAGATAACTTTCACGTTTCCGTGTTTTCATTTGCAAATACGGGTCATAGCGTTTATCACAGCGCTCTGACTGTTTCTTAATGGCGGCTTTCATTGGTGGCAGAGGGGATGGGGTACTAACAAAAGTTTATTATGGAACACAGGCTACTGGGCCTGGTCTGAGGTCTTGTTGACCTTTCACTACTTGACGTATTGACAACAGATCATCTACAAGCTCATAATGTTTGATTGTCTAGTGATGTTTAAGTCAAGTATGAGTAGCTTTAGTGAGGGCAAAGGGTTCCTATGCCACGCCAATTAGAAATGTAACTGGCACTAATATAATGCAACTGGTACTAATGTAATATAATTGGCACTAATATAATGTAACAGGCACTAATGTAATGTAATTGGCATTAATATAATGTAACTGGTTTTAATGTAATGTAATTGGCACTAATGTTATGTAACTGGCACTAATGTAATATAATTGGAACTAATGTTATGTAACTGGCACAAATGTAATGTAACTGGCACTAATGTTATGTAACTGGCACAAATGCTATGTAACTGGCACTAATGTAATGTAATTGTCACTAGTGTAATGCCTTCGTTACTATCTGACGCCAGGTAGGTTAGAGTTCAAAACCCCTATTGAGACAGGTCAATATGATCATGTCTGCGTCTCAACTATTGCTGTAAGTGTAATGAGGGTATTTACAACGTAGCTGAAGATGTAATGGGCATAGAAGCACAATGCCTGAAGATGTAATGGACATAGAAGCACAATGGCTGAAGATGTAATGGACATAGAAGCACAATGGCTCAAGATTTAATGGGCATAGAAGCACAATGGCTGAAGATGTAATGGACATAGAAGCACAATGGCTGAAGATGTAATGGACATGAGTGTAGTACGAAACCCCCAGCGGACAAGACCCTCCCCCCAGCGGACAAATCCTCCAAAATAATAAGATCGAATTTAAGTCAATATTATTGATATTTTAATATACACATTGTTGACCATGGGCTAAGAGAAATATTTGTCGATATAAGAGATCATGTCTGTCAACACAGTATATCGATAGGCATGTTCCTATGTTGTTTTACCTAAATAAAGGATTGGCTTTCGACCACTGCGGTTCTTATGCTGTTTCTTTTATCTTCTGCTATAAAATGTTCACTCTTATTAGTTATCATTACAGTCTTGTTACATTAAAATTCTAGCATATACTATTTCAACGTTATATTTGTTTACTATTACACCATTTTATTTAGCTTTTAAACTTAAGTTTTATTTATTTAGTTAATTGGTTTTTGGTTGAAATGTTATTTAAATGTAAAAGTAGAATCATTTACAAAATGTATACATCGTGTTTTTTATTAACCGTTAGCTTGATATAGTCGGCTTAAGTCTGCCAGTCATTCAAATAAACATACAGAGAACCGTTGATCTGGGGAGACAGTCTAAGATTGTGGTAGTTAAACCGTTGATCTGGGGAGACAGTCTAAGATTGTGGTAGTTAAACCGTTGATCTGGGGAGACAGTCTAAGATTGTGGTAGTTAAACCGTTGATCTGGGGAGACAGTCTAAGATTGTGGTGGTTAAAAAACTGTTGATCTGGGGAGATAGACTAAGATTGTAGTAAGGTAAACCGTTGATCTGGGGAGACAGTCTAAGATTGTGGTAGTTAAACCGTTGATCTGGGGAGACAGTCTAAGATTGTGGTAGTTAAACCGTTGATCTGGGGAGACAGTCTAAGATTGTGGTAGTTAAACGGAACGAGAGGGGAAGGGGGTGAAAGCGATTTCTCACTTTCCTGATAATTACAGGGACGGGCAGAGTGACCTTTTTTCTGGGTCCTTGTCCTTTTGATCCCTCCTGGATTATCGTCCCGTGCACCACGAGCGGCTCAGGAATAGACCCATGCACCACTAGCGGCTCAGGAATAGACCCAGCAACAAAAGGTACGTATTAAGTCATAAGTTGTTTCCCCCCCCCCCCCCCGCTCTCGCCGCGCTGCAGTATCTCGTGACTCCATCAGAACGGAGTCTTAAATACAGACATTTCTCTTTATCTGTCTGTCTCTTCCACTGGGGGTAAGGGGGAGAGGGGTGGATAAAATGAGGCCTCGAGAGAAAGGGAGAAAATAGTTTTAACAAAAGAGGTTCTTGTGGAGTGAATAAGGTGAGATTTTAACACATAGACAGCTTTCGTAGACCTTTTTTTTATTATTATAGCAAGTTCACTTCATCTCATTGTGTAGCCGACAATTCAATTCTAATCAGATAGGGTTTAACTTGAAGCTAATGTAGGATTTACTTTCAACAAAAGACATTTTTTTAACAATTTTTAAAAAGTAGAATCCTTACAACTATTGCCATACAGCTCCTACATTTATATCTGCACCAATCTTTCACTTCCATCACACAAGCCTGAATCTATCCTTCACTTTCCTCACATAAACCTGTATCACTGTATCAATCCTTCACCTCCATCACAAGCCTGCATCAATCCTTTACTTCCATAATCAAGCAAGCCTACATCAATCATTCAATTAAGTGGCACAAGACTGCATCAATCCTTCACTTCCATAACACAGTCATGCATTATAATCCTTTATTTCTATCACATCAACTATTTATACAAACCTGCATATTTATTTCACTAGCGTTACACAAGCCTGCATCAATCCTTTACTTCCATAACACAATCGTACATTATACCCTTCACTTCTATCACACACAAATACATCACCCCTTCACTTCTATCACACACAAATACATCACCCCTTCACTTCTATCACACACGACTGCACCAATCCTTCAATTCTATCACACACGACTGCACCAATCCTTCACTTCTATCACACACGACTGCACCAATCATTCACTTCTATCACACACGACTGCACCAATCATTCACTTCTATCACACACGACTGCACCAATCATTCACTTCTATCACACACGACTGCACCAATCATTTACTTCTATCACACATGACTGCACCAATCATTCACTTCTATCACACACGACTGCACCAATCATTCACTTCTATCACACATGACTGCACCAATCCTTCACTTCTATCACACATGACTGCACCAATCCTTCACTTCTATTACACACGACTGCACCAATCCTTCATTAAAAAAATCATTAAGCATGTATATAAAAGACTTCAAGAAGCAGCACTCTTCTTCACCGGTGATATGCGTCCTATTTGTTTTGACCGTAGTTTTGACATGATTTTCTCAAAGTGAATTTTTCTCCATCATACATATTACTAATACTCTATTGGCTTTGTAATTCTAAAAATTTTAAATCATGGACTTGAAATCGTGTATTGTCATGTAGAACACGAGCACATGTCTAGAGCCCTCTCACTTAAATAGATTAGATCCAAAATAGAGTTATGAGATTTGAAAACACACCCACCCACCTCAACACATACAGAAAGTGAAGCTAATTAAAAGAAAGAGATGGTCTACTGTCGGATTGACCAGAGTCTAAAACTGACATACTGAGTCCTCCACTTTGACCACTGACTGACCAGAGTCTAAAACTGACATACGGAGACCTCCACTGTGATCACTGACTGACCAGTCTAAAGCTGACATACTGAGTCCTCCACGGTGACCACTGACTGACCAGTCTAAAACTGACATACGGAGTCCTCCACTGTGACCACTGACTGACCAGTCTAAAACTGACATACTGAGTCCTCCAATGTGACCACTGACTGACCAGTCTAAAACTGACATACGGAGTCCTCCACTTTGACCACTGACTGACCAGTCTAAAACTAACATACGGAGTCCTCCACTTTGACCACTGACTGACCAGTCTAAAACTGACATACTGAGTCCTCCACGGTGACCACTGACTAACCAGTCTAAAACTGACATACTGAGTCCTCCACTGTGACCACTGACTGACCAGTCTAAAACTGACATACTGAGTCCTCCACTTTGACCACTGACTGACCAGAGTCTAAAACTGACATACTGAGTCCTCCACTGTGACCACTGACTGACCAGTCTAAAACTGACATACGGAGTCCTCCACTGTGACCACTGACTGACCAGAGTCTAAAACTGCCATACGGAGTCCTCCACTTTGACCACTGACTGACCAGAGTCTAAAACTGACATAGTGAGTCCTCCACTGTGACCACTGACTGACCAGTCTAAAACTGACATACTGAGTCCTCCACTGTGACCACGGACTGACCAGTCTAAAACTGGCATACGGAGTCCTCCACTGTGACCACTGACTGACCAGTCTAAAACTGACATACTGAGTCCTCCACTGTGACCACTGACTGACCAGTCTAAAACTGACGTACGGAGTCCTCCACTTTGACCACTGACTGACCAGTCTAAAACTGACATACTGAGTCCTCCACTGTAACCACTGACTGACCAGAGTCTAAAACTGACATACGGAGTCCTCCACGGTGACCACTGACAGACCAGTCTAAAACTGACATACGGAGTCCTCCACTGTGACCACTGACTGACCAGTCTAAAACTGACATACTGAGTCCTCCACTGTGACCACTGACTGACCAGTCTAAAACTGACGTACGGAGTCCTCCACTGTGACCACTGACTGACCAGAGTCTAAAACTGACATACTGAGTCCTCCACTGTGACCACTGACTGACCAGTCTAAAACTGACATACGGAGTCCTCCACTGTGACCACTGACTGACCAGATTCTAAAACTGACATACTAAGTCCTCCACTGTGACCACTGACTGACCAGTCTAAAACTGACATACGGAGTCCTCCACTGTGACCACTGACTGACCAGAGTCTAAAACTGACATACGGAGTCCTCCACTTTGACCACTGACTGACCAGAGTCTAAAACTGACATAGTGAGTCCTCCACTTTGACCACTGACTGACCAGAGTCTAAAGCTGACATATGGGTCCTCCACTATGATCACTGACACTCAGTACATAATGTCTCATATGTTTAATGTGTGTGAACTAATTGTATATATGTATTACATGTATATGTTTAATGTGTGTGAACTAATTGTATATATGTATTACATGTATATGTTTAATGTGTGTGAACTAATTGTATAAATGTATTACATGTATATGTTTAATGTGTGTGAACTAATTGTATATATGTATTACATGTTTATGTTTAATGTGTGTGAACTAATTGTATATATGTATTAAATACTCGCTCGCCTACATTTTATTTTCCTTTTTCATTCTTTTGATATTTTTTTTTATTTTAATATTCTAATATTTTTTTTAATAATAGTTCAAATTGATCAACTTTAGGGTTAGAAGTTTTTATTGCATTGATAAGATGTTATGATTTCAATGTTAACATTTAAACCAAGCTTAAAGACGTTCTAAATAAATACAACAACATGCAATGGAAATTTTTTTGTAAAAAGTAAAATCCCACTCTTGAAGAATTCAACTTCCCCTATTCAGTGTTTAATAAACCGGCATCACTTATTGTCTAAAGCAGCATGTTTGTTGTATATCACAGCACATTTCTCCGCTATACTGAGAGCTACCACTTGAGTCTTACACTACAGCCAAATGCAATCTGCAGCCGTTGCCCTATCTACTACCATCTGTTAAATCCTGGTTAAAATATCTTTTGTCTCTCTACTTACAGATTTGTCACTTTTTGACATGATCCCAAAATTGTCTTGCTGTCTCTTTATTTATGGTGCACTTATTACCGTACAACTTGTCACCTTCTAGCCCTAATGCCTATTGCTTGGGTAATTGGGGTGGAAATATGGTCACGTGGTATCATTAGGGGATAGAGAGTAAAGAAATGACGTAGGGACAGACGACAGGCGAAGAAGAAATTTGGCAGACAAGTGATATATATATATATATATATATATATATATATATATATATATATATATATATATATATAAACAACTTAAAACTGATAAATGACGAAATAGCAGATTACAATGTATGCATTATGACTATAATTAATATGACATTAATATCGGGGTATTTAATAACAAAGACATGAACTATAGAACATTGACTGCCATTGCTGGAGAATTTCTTCAGCGCTTGTTGGTAAAACCAAGCGCACAAAGACATCAACAATGAAATGTCAGAACTAAACAATAATAAAATATATTTTTTATATAGACACTTCCCGTATCATCCATCATCATCCCCGACATCGCCATGACACCATAGAACCAAGTGAGCACTGAGTGGTTTCAACCAATGGGAAACGGACAGACTGCCTTGTTTGCTGTTAATCTTTTTTTTTTTTCACTTCTTCGCCTCCCTAAACCTATGACGTGTACGTAATACCGCTTATTACACTCTTACGTCTGTTTCACATTCCCTCCAACAGATGCCAGGTGCGTTGTAAGAGCTGGGGTGGAAGGGTCGTGGACTCGGGGCGTTGCGTGGGGAGGGGCGGTGTGCCAAATACATTGTAATACATTTAGGGCTCATCCAGGGTGATATTGTGTGTGTTTGTATGATGATGTTTGTATTTGTATTATGTTTTAATTGTTAGTGTAATGTTGGGTGTGTTATTGAATAATGATGTTTGTATTTGTATTATGTTTTAATTGTTAGTGTAATGTTGGGTGTGTTATTGAATAATGATGTTTGTATTTGTATTATGTTTTAATTGTTAGTGTTATGTTGGGTGTATTTGTATTATGCTATTTGTGTTTTGCAATACGTCGTGTGTATGTGTGTGTTGTATGTTGTAAATGTTTTATTGTTTTGTTGTGTGCGATTGTAGAATGAGTGTTTGTTTGTATTAGTAGTGTCAGTTTGTATTATGCTGTTTGTTTGTATAAGAAGTGTCAGTTTGTATTATGTTGTTTGTGTTGTATTAGTAGCGTGTGTTTGTATTATGTTGTTTGTGTTGTATTAGTAGTGTCAGTTTGTATTATGTTGTTTGTGTTGTATTAGTAGCGTGTGTTTGTATTATGTTGTTTGTGTTGTATTAGTAGCGTGTGTTTGTATTATGTTTTATGTGTTTGTATGTTGATGTATGTTGGCGTTTGTAATTAATCTCTTGCCCCGCCCCCCCCTTGTCATCCACGGATGTAAATATTAGCTGTTGTTGTTTTTCTTCTAAGTTTCATTATCAATGACAGAGACACGCCCCACCCCATCTACCGCCTTCCTATCGACGACTGTCGCCGCCCCTGCACCCCACAAATTGACAGTTGGAGGTGTTGGAGAGGGGGCCTGGTCGAGAGACAACGCACTCCAACATTTCACACAAGTGCGATCGCCTGATATGACGACCTCACCCATCTGTTCGTGATTAGACGCTGTTCTCCCCCCCCCCCCACCCCCACGGGATGGTGGACAAGCTGAAAGTTTTTTTTTTATTATCATTTTTATTTTGAAGAGCGTTGAAGAAATGAAGAGTCGGGGGGTGAACATTTCTCTCTCAGACGGCAGAAAACAAAACCTGACTACACAGTTGGGATTATAGTTATTGCTAGACTGATAACAGAGACCCACTGGTGAACTGTGGGATTGACCAACAACACACTTTAAGTGAATGCCAGCAGCAAAGAAATAGCGGGGACAGGAAATGGGGGGAGGGGTTAAAAATAAAGGAAATCGTGGCAGCGGAGTTATCAGGGCCGGGGTCCTAGCTGGAGTTATCAGGGCCGGGGTCCTAGCTGGAGTTATCAGGGCCGGGGTCCTAGCTGGAGTTATCAGGGCCGGGGTCCTAGCTGGAGTTATCAGGGCCGGGGTCCTAGCTGGTTATCAGGGCCGGGGTCCTAGCTGGAGTTATCAGGGCCGGGGTCCTAGCTGGAGTTATCAGGGCCGGGGTCCTAGCTGGAGTTATCAGGGCCGGGGTCCTAGCTGGAGTTATCAGGGCCGGGGTCCTAGCTGGAGTTATCAGGGCCGGGGTCCTAGCTGGAGTTATCAGGGCCGGGGTCCTAGCTGGAGTTATCAGGGCCGGGGTCCTAGCTGGAGTTATCAGGGCCGGGGTCCTAGCTGGAGTTATCAGGGCCGGGGTCCTAGCTGGAGTTATCAGGGCCGGGGTCCTAGCTGGAGTTATCAGGGCCGGGGTCCTAGCTGGAGTTATCAGGCCCGGGGTCCTAGCTGGAGTTATCAGGGCCGGGGTCCTAGCTGGAGTTATCAGGGCCGGGGTCCTAGCTGGAGTTATCAGGGCCGGGGTCCTAGCTGGAGTTATCAGGGCCGTGGTCCTAGCTGGAGTTATCAGGGCCGGGGTCCTACCTGGAGTTATCAGGGCCGTGGTCCTAGCTGGAGTTATCACGGCCGGGGTCCTAGCTGGAGTTATCACGGCCGGGGTCCTAGCTGGAGCTATCACGGCCGGGGTCCTAGCTGGAGCTATCACCACTCTATACGAGAATGATAACTGAGAAAACAATATCACATAGAACATTGCTTAGTTCATTGTGTGTACTTCCTCTATAGAACATTGCTTAGTTCATTGTGTGTACTTCCTCTATAGAACATTGCTTAGTTCATTGTGTGTACTTCCTCCATAGAACATTGCTTAGTTCATTGTATGTACTTCCTCTATAGAACATTGCTTAGTCCATTGTGTGCACTTCCTCAATAGAAGATTGCTTAGTCCATTGTGTGCACTTTCTCTATAGAACATTGCTTAGTTTATTGTATGTACTTCCTCTATAGAACATTGGCTGCTTGCTGCTACTTGTCAACTGTAAATATCTGAGCCTATACAGAATGTATGATGCCAATCTTTATTTACAACAAAACTGATTAAATAAAATTTTACCACTGAATTGTATTTGTGTGTATGTGTAATGGTTTGATTAAATAACTTTTAGTACAGAATGGTATTTGTTTTTTTTTACCACATGAACTTAGTGGATATGACCACAAGGACTTAGTGGATAAGACCAGAAGAAGTCAGTGGATATGACCACATTGACTGGGATGATATGTCCACATTGATATAGTGGATATGACCACATTGATATAGTGGATATGACCACATTGATATAGTGGATATGACCACATTGATATAGTGGATATGACCACATTGATTTAGTGGATATGACCACATTGATATAGTGGATATGACCACATTGATATAGTGGGACGGGTGGCCGAGTGGTGTAGATACTCGACTGTCGATTTGAGAATCCTGGGTTCGATCCTCGTTGAGAACATTGGGAATTTTTCCAGGTGAAATGTGTTTCAAAGTCCACCCAGCTTTAAATGGGTACCTGACTTTAAGTTGGGGAAGTAAAGGCGGCTGGGCGTTGTGCTAAACACACAATCCCTTTATATGCCAAGTTTATAGAAACAGATGAATTCTACACTTCATCTGCCCCGATGGCCCGATAGGGTTAAGGGAACGTTTTAGTGGATATGGCCATATTGATTTAGTGGATTCGACCCTATAAATTGAATAACATGACGGTAATGTGGAATCACTCTAGGTTCAGTAATAGAAATACAATGTAACAATCTACGAACTGCTATTGTTGACTCACATTCAGTGCAGTGTGTCACGGTAGCTGACAGTGATCTCCCCTATCTATGTATCTCTATTGTTAGAACAAACTCACACCAGTTTACACAGTCCTATTTGTGTTTGGCTTCATTTTCACACCGGTCTCTACACAATATCACTGGCCCACTCATCTCTGCCATATGAACAACTCAAACATCGGGTAGTAAGAAGGGTATCAGGAGTTGGGGGAGGGGGGGCGGGCGACAAAACAACACGTGGTCCACAAAGCAAGTAACTATTTGCTTTATCTCTCTATTTTTTTTTGTTAATCACCATCTTTAACCTTCCTCCGTATGAACATATGGTCCACCCTCCCCCCGGCGTCCCATTTCTTCTATTTCCGTCTGGGGGGGGGTGAGAAAACAAAGTATCATTTATGTCAGATTGTACCCCAGGGAGGTGGCCTGTCACACAGATTGTCACAGCTACAGATTTGAACTGTCACAACTTCCCATCCCTACCTGCACAAATACCGAACGGACAAGGGTAAAAGTGACATACCAATGAGACCGAGCCATAACCAGGCTGTGGGACGGGGGAAAAGGAATCTATGGCTTTCAATTCCACTAGACGGACCATGGCTTTCTGTTCCACTTGAGGTGGTTTTTTGGTTCTTTAAAGATAAGATAACGTTGGCGACCAACTGGTAGCTGAATGTATTGTTTTAAATTTAATGGAGGTCTGGTTCATAGTGTTTGTGTGTGTGTGGGGGGGATGATAGAGTGTGGTGTCTGTTTTGTGTAGGTTAGTGTGTGGTGTCTGTTTTGTGTACGTTAGTGTGTGGTGTCTGTTTTGTGTAGGTTAGTGTGTGGTGTCTGTTTTGTGTAGGTTAGTGCGTGCTGTCTATTTTGTGTAGGTTAGTGCGTGGTGTCTGTTTTGTGTAGGTTAGTGTGTGGTGTCTGTTTTGTGTAGGTTAGTGTGTGGTGTCTGTTTTGTGTAGGTTAGTGTGTGGTGTCTGTTTTGTGTAGGTTAGTGTGTGGTGTCTGTTTTGTGTAGGTTAGTGTGTGGTGTCTGTTTTGTGTACGTTAGTGTGTGGTGTCTGTTTTGTGTAGGTTAGTGCGTGGTGTCTGTTTTGTGTAGGTTAGTGTGTGCTGTCTGTTTTGTGTAGGTTAGTGTGTGGTGTCTGTTTTGTGTAGGTTAGTGTGTGGTGTCTGTTTTGTGTAGGTTAGTGTGTGCTGTCTGTTTTGTGTAGGTTAGTGTGTGGTGTCTGTTTTGTGTAGGTTAGTGTGTGGTGTCTGTTTTGTGTAGGTTAGTGTGTGGTGTCTGTTTTGTGTAGGTTAGTGTGTGGTGTCGGTTTTGTTTTAGTTCCTTTGTATGCGTAGGGTTACGTGGTAATTGGACTGAGCGTATGTTTTGTGTAATTGGCTGTATCATAAGAACGTGTAGTCCCTTCTGTGGGTTTATAGACGATGTGGTCCTTTCTTTGGGTTTATAGACGATGTGGTCCTTTCTGTGGGCTTATAGACGATGTGGTCCTTTCTGTGGGTTTATAGACGATGTGGTCCTTTCTGTGGGCTTATAGACGATGTGGTCCTTTCTGTGGGTTTATAGATGAATATTGTTGCTTTTGCCAGGGATTGAACCATGTACCAATGGAATGTGAGTTGACTTCGCTATTCAGTCAGCTATAAAAGTGATAATTTATCGGGGGGTCAGACTAGCCTCATTATAAAATATTTGTCCGTTTTAATTGGAAAAAAAAATAATACCCTCTTTAAGCCTTGTTATTTTAATCGTGGAACATTCCTTTTGCATTTGTACTACCGCATTCCATATAAGTATGTAATACCCCCCCTGACCTAGTATAAAGTTCTTTTTTAGGCAACACATTTTTAAAAAGCTCTATATCCATGAAAGAGTTACTGTCTCCTGTTGACCTAGAAAAAGATATTCGCGCATTTTTTTTCATAAATATCTCTTTAAGTTCTTTTTAAAGAACATATTTTCACCGGAAGTTCGATATGAAAGTTGTGCAACTTTTCCCTGAGCTCTTCAGTTGAAATGTTTAGACGCTGCCTGAAGTTTTTTTCAGCTCCATTTTGGAGTGGTGGACAAGATTTCCTTCAGAGATTAAAAGTGTATCTCTCTTTTAACCATGAACTACAGTGACCCCTTCACGTCTTCATGTGTACCTGATAAAGAAGGGTCTAAGTCTACACATTACTACACCTTCGACTTTGGTGGTGTGAGATTTTTATTAACTAGTCGGTCTCGTTTTTTATTTATTTATCGTGTGTAGTGAAATATCTATCTATCTATCTATCTATCTATCTATCTATCTATCTATCTATCTATCTATCTATCTATCTATCTATCTATCTATCTATCTATCTATCTATCTATCTATCTATCTATCTATCTATCTATCTTTATATATGTATGTTTGTGTTTGAGTGCGTGTGTGTATGCATTAACTCAATTAAAGACATGTTCTAGTTGACTATTTATATTACTGAGAGAATCAAAGCAATATAAAACAGGAACTTTCAATGTGTAACTCTTCTGGATGAACTCTGCTACTCAACTGCTCCAGTACTCTACTGTTCCAGTACTCTACTGCTTTAGTACTGAACTGCTCCAGTACTATACTGCTCCAGTACTATACTGCTCCAGTACTATACTGTTCCAGTACTCTACTGTTTCAGTACTCTACTGTTTCAGTACTGAACTGCTCCAGTACTCTACTGCTACAGTACTATACTGTTCCAGTACTCTACTGCTTTAGTACTGAACTGCTCCAGTACTATACTGCTCCAGTACTATACTGCTCCAGTACTATACTGCTCCAGTACTCTACTGTTTCAGTACTCTACTGCTTCAGTACTGAACTGCTCCAGTACTCTTTAGACCATTGATACAAAATTGTCTGTTTATTTTATTGAATGAATGCACCGATTTCTTTCTCAATTCAATTCAACAAAAAGCTTTGTATATGTTTCCCGCCTGTTTATT
Organism: Bulinus truncatus; assembly: GCA_021962125.1. NCBI lineage: Eukaryota > Metazoa > Mollusca > Gastropoda > Planorbidae > Bulinus > Bulinus truncatus. The sequence goes on along the minus strand of JAGDYQ010000087.1, from coordinate 875,882 downwards.
ATCTTATCAATATCCGTTGTTTCCCTGTCTTCAAGATACTTTCCCCCATCCCCCCTCCCCCCCACACACACCTCTCGCCCCTCCGCCTTTGTTTTTCCTCCAGTCAAAATCAACATTCAAAGCCACAATACTTAGAGTAGATAATACACAATTATGAAAGAAATAATGAACATTTTCTATTTTACTTGCATAATTCAATTTTACAGAAGACACAACAAGTCGGGCCGGTGGGGGGGGGGGGGGATATCGAAGTATGATTTGTATGTCACAATGTGTAAACATACAAAATGTGAGTTGTGTATCAGGGTAAGGCACAGGCTAACAACTAATTGCCCTACTCCCCGGTTATCTCGCCTACCTTCATTTTGACTTCAATTTATATTTTCCCCAATACTCAGAATGCTTATGCACATTGTTTCAATCACACGGGCTTTTTGACAGAAAGAGAGGCTGGGAGATGAGGGAAGAGGCTGGGAGATGAGGGAAGAGGATGGGAGATGAGGGAAGAGGCTGGGAGATGAGGGAAGAGGCTGGGAGATGAGGGAAGAGGCTGGGAGATGAGGGAAGAGGCTGGGAGATGGGGAGAAGTAGATATACAGAGGCGAGAAAAAGACAGAGAACGCGGAGAAAAAGAAAGATATAGTGAATGTGGAAAGAGTTAAAGAATAATAGAGAGAAGCTGAAAGAGAAAAAGAAGGGAAAAGAGAGTGGGAAAAAAACGTAGAGAGGGCTAAGAAAGAGTCTTGGGGAGGGTAGAGAGAGAGAGATAGAGGCGGGGTGAGAGGGGGGGGGTTCTTGAAACGAAGAGACATGGCGGGGGGAGATCAATAGACATGCACAGACTAAAAGACTTTTAAAACCTGCAATATTTCTTGTTAATCAGGTGATAAATGTAATCGCCTGTCGGCCTGTGTAAAATCTATCTAAAGTTGTAAATGGCAAAATACAAAATTTTTCAAGTTTACAAAATAATAATAAAAATCAATCATTTTTTATCTCTATGAATGATCTATTAAATAAATTATCAATATCGATATTAGAACAACTTCGTTGAAAATGTTTGAGTACGCCCTTTGCTCCATCTCCCAGTGGTCTAATCACAGTTTGTGAGTACGCCCTTTGTCCACATCCCAGTGGTCTAATCACAGTGTGTGAGTACGCCCTTCGCTCCATCTCCCAGTGGTCTAATCACAGTGTGTGAGTACGCCCTTTGTCCACATCCCAGTGGTCTAATCACAGTGTGTGAGTACGCCCTTCGCTCCATCTCCCAGTGGTCTAATCACAATGTGTGAGTACGCCCTTTGCTCCATCTCTCCGTGGTCTAATCACCATGTTTGAGTAAGTTCCTGACTACTTTGTCCTGTGATCCATGCCTCTAAGTCTCTGGTTATTTAGTATTTTCACTTTTAAAGTTACATAAAACAATTTGATTGATCACAACACACGGCCTCCTAATATAAAACAATCACAAGAACCAAGCAGCCGTAGCACAGCATCCCGGCTACATATCCAACTGTCCATTGTCAATAAAGGTTGAATCAATTTGGGGATATGGAAAGTAAACACATCATCACAGACCCTCATTTCTATTTTGTTAGCCTCGCTTTTTAAATCAAAATTTAAACAGAGTCATACAATCATGTAATGATATCGGCTTTGTATTTGTGTGTGTGTTTTACTCTAAAACTACGGCAAATTGTGAGTCATTTCACTTACCCAGGCGCTCACCATACAAGACCCTGCACTCACCCTCATTTCACCCAGTTCCATCGGTTATTGAGATAAGTTACCGAGATAACAAACAAAACCCGGAGATCAATTTAGTAGGGGATGGGGTTAGGGGGGGGGAGTACATCAGTTTTAAAAGGTGATTTTATTTGAATGTAATTTGTAGGCTACATGTCTAATGTGTGACATATCACCGCCATTTTGATTTGATTGCGGTACCCGCCTATCAAACATAGTGAAAAGTATTTCAGAAATGTGTTGACTTTGGTCAAACAGTGAGTTGATACTGAGGGTGGTGTGTGTGTGTGAGCGGGTGAAGAACATGTAATAATAAAACATGCGACATTTAGTTCGTTATACTCACTGGATGGAATTGTATACACGAGTGGAGCGGGCAGGGCATGATTCAGACGTTGTAAGGCACTAAGCTATTGATGTGTGGGGCCCTTATAAGTCCAGATATTATATGTCAGTGCCAATTATATAAGTATATATGACAACCGCTCACTTGCACAATTATTTGCCTCCCCCCCCCCCCCAAGAAAGTGGGGGCCCTAATCTATAAACCGAGTCGCTTATACTTAAATCCTGCACTGGAGGGGAGGAGGGGGGGAGTGGTCAGCGTAAAAAGAAATGTGTGTCAGTTATTCGTTTATCCATATCATTTTTTATTGAAATGATCACCTCTGGGTGATACGTGGAATCTGGCCAATCAAAAGGGTTTAATGACGTTCTGTGCTCTCTGACAGTCAATAGCGATTTCCGGTAGATTATCCTCCATCCATTGGATCATTTCATTATCCTCCATCCATTGGATCATTTCATCTTGTTTTGTGTTTTTACCTGCCTGACTTTTAAGCTTTTTATTTAAAAAAAAATATTTTAACACTTAATGAAGTTCCTGATTGTACTAATAAACTAAATAAAAATGATCCTTTAAAACCAAGTTCCTGGCTTGGATGCCACGTGCCAGTTTGATAAGCACACGACCGCACCTAGTATAAAACGCACGCACGCGCGCACACACTCACAAACTGTCAGGTTTCATGCGTATATGAAAGGGTGTGGGGGGGGGGGGATCACATCTAATAACAAGTAAGTCAAGATGGCTAAGGAGACATCCGTGTAACTATAGACGCCTGGGAAAAAAGGGGCTGATACTCGTTTTTTTTTAACTTTGCCGGTAAGGGTAATCTCCCCCTTTGTCCATGGTGGCCTTTCATCACAGGAAGTCGACAATGGGCGGGGTGTGTGTGCCATCCTATCGGTCATCCTGAGATGCCATCTACTATTTCGTAACCCATAACTGTGCTTCTATATTGATTGGAGGAAAAATGGTGAAGAGGAATACAGTATCGATCTCTTGAAATTTTCACACATATGAAATTAAAGAAATCAATATTGCAGTGTATAACTAGTGACGGTACTTTCAGTGTAAGTGTGCTACATTTGAAAAAGCGAGTTTGCACGATAGTCAGATGCACTGAGTGGTACCTGGATCTACATTTGTGGGTACACATATATCGGATAGATAGATAGATAGATAGATTATAGATAGATAGATAGATAGATAGATAGATTATAGATAGATAGATAGATAGAGACAGAGAGGGAGAGAGAGACAGAGAGAGAGAGAGATACATAGACTGTGAACGGAGTCATCCTTTGTTTAGTACTTACATTTGGACATATGACAGATGGTCGAAGGGTCAAGTTTCTAGGCAAGGAAGCCTGCGCCCTATTATGGCATACAGAGTCACAAGGCCTGTCTTGAACTATGTACACACAAAACTCCTCTAATTCCTCTTCACTCAGTTTTCTGAAGTCCCAGCCTTCTTCCATAACGTCTGAAATTGAAATAAAATAGTGATTGTAAAATAGTTATTGTAAAATAGTGATTGTAAAATAGTGATTGTAAAATAGTGATTGTAAAATAGTGATTGTAAAATAGTGATTGTAAAACTGTGATTGTAAAACAGTAATTGTAAAAGAGTAATTTTAAAATAGTCATTGTAAAATAGTCATTGTAAAATAGTCATTGTAAAATAGTCATTGTAAAATAGTAATTTTAAAATAGTCATTGTAAAATAGTCATTGTAAAATAGTCAATGTAAAATAGTCATTGCAAAATAGTCATTGTAAAATAGTCATTGTAAAATAGTCATTGTAAAATAGTCATTGTAAATAGTCATTGTAAAATAGTCATTGTAAAATGCACCAATCTTGAGAAATACTTTATATGTGTATGTTTCACAAATGTAACGGATAAGTAATAATTAATTGAACATGTCGTACAGTTTATTTGTATGTAGAAGGTAATAGTCACTGCATACAACGTCTGACATTCATCTATCTAACCCATATTTAAACAAATAATGGTTTGGCAATGAATTATTGGTTGTTTCCACTTCAATAGACTTCTGTAAATAGCCTCACCAGGACTGGATTACTTAAAGTTCTTCTATTTTTAGTCAGTACAAAAATACTAAAGCGGAATGTAGTGGTGATCAGATTGGCGTCAGCGCTTCATTTCCAAAACATAAACAATGTTCAATGTTACTCTGTGGATTAGCACCAGTTAATAGTTAAACTCACAGTCAAATGAACTAATTATGAAGAAATGTGCCTTGTGCCCGACCCCCACCCACACTACGGTAGGCCACGCCCCCTCTATATAAACTAGTAACAACTGGTGATGTCGGAGAAAAATATTACAAAACAGAAAATATCACTTTTAGCCAAGATAATTTTACAAAATAGAAAATATCGTTTTTTACTATGAGAATCCCATTTTTGTGTATAACATTAGACACAAAGTTAATGAAATAAGTTAATTTTGGTACCAAAAGGTGGTGCATATATTTTTATATATTTCTGAATCAATTCCTCGCTAATCTATAGAGCTCGAAAAGAAATACCTATCTTATAAAAAAATGATGAATTTCCACTTTATTTGTGTGTCAAATTGTGTTATACTAACCAGTCATTTATGCGACAAGAAGACTTAAATAGCACAACGATGAAAATATCTTTGTTTATTCTTATGTTGGTGTGAGCTGGTTTAATACAGTGTGCTTGTGAGTGTGCTATAAAATGTATTATAACGTGTTTTCATTTTTTTAATAACGAGTTGCAATATCAGTAACCAAAATAAAAATAATAAATCACATCATTACATGTTGAATAAAACTTGATTTTGTAATGCATTATTACATGTTGAATAAAACTTGATTTTGTAATGCATCATTGCATGTTGAATAAAACTTGATTTTGCAGTGCATTTTATTTCACCAACAGAAAATCTTTCATCTATCAAAATTTAAGCAGTGAATAGAAACTTAAGTTTTGTCCATAAAACTATTGAATTACTCAATCAGGGGAAATAACACAGATCACAAGACGTCAACATGTCTCTGTACAAACCGATTGAGTCAATAGTTTACATCTTTTAAGCTAAATGACACATTGTTAAATTCACGTATCCATTCGTATCTTGTGTTTTTAATAGTAAAAAAGCTCATACACACACCCACACATATATATATATATAGAAATGTGTGTGCGGATTTATTTCTATACACTTACACACCATTATAAAATGTGGAGTTGTGTTAAAGGTTACAGTATATCAACTATCCTGAATAACAAATGTACACAAATAATCTGAACATTTCTAACTCATCGCTCTCACGTCTTACTACAGCTCAGTCTATTTATGCCTATTTGTGTGAGTGTCATTCTAGTTACGTCTAGGTGGAGGTAGAGAATACATTAAAATAAATAGGCTCAGGTACAAGCTCACTTACACACACGCACACACGCAGGCTTCTCCCCCACATCCACCCACACGTAGCCGCCATCTTATCGATGTGAAACATAAAATATGAAAATAAAAAGAAATAAAAATCCCACGCACAGTTTGCCTATCAGTTTGTCTGACTGTCTGTCTGACCCTCTTCCACACCACATCTCCTCTAAGTCTCATGTTTTCAGTAATCTGTGTAAAAGTCTTTAGAAATAAAATAAAAAGAATCGGTTGTAGTTGTGTCAGCTATTAAAATGTATGCCGGGTATGACAGGTAAAACAAAATGTAAAAATATATTGAAGCTAGACGCGCCGGGGGTGGGGGTGAACGAGACGGTGGTTCCACAGGCTATATCCATACCCCACAATAATATATCACGCTCCAAAAGGTTCTTTAACGCACCACGTGTCCTTATCACACTGCGCCATATGTATATGTCACGTTCCACAAGCCTATATAACGTGCCACAAGTGTATATGACGTGCCACAAGTCTATGTCACGTGACACAAGTCTATATCACGTGACTCACGCCTATAACACATGCCACAAATCTATGTCACGTGACACAAATCTATATCATGTGATACAAATCTACCTCACGTGACACAAGCCTATAACACATGCAACAAGCCTATATCACGTGACACAGGCCTTTAACACGCTCCATAAGTCTGTATCACGTGGCACAATCCGTTAACATGCTCCACAAGCCTATAACACGCTTCCAAAGTCTATATCACGCGACACAAGTCTATATCACGTCACACAAATCTGTATAACGTGACACAAGTCTATGTCACGTGACTCACGCCTATAACACGCGCTACTTGTCTATTTCAATACCACGGGTCTATTTCTCTACAAATATTCTCAGCTCCCAGTGTGTGGTACAAAAACATCAAATCCCCACTCTCATTCCCCCTGGAATGTCACAATTTCAGCCATCAGCCCCAGTTTGAAGTTTTGAGACACCCTGTCAGTCAACACCTCTCCACAGAGCCGTAATGGCGGGAGTGGTTGGGGAAGGGTAGTTTTGAGACACCCTGTCAGTCAACCTCTCCAGAGTGTGGTGGGGGAAGGGCTTCATGAGCGACACATTTAGGTACATAATAAAAAACAAAACTAGTTTTAAGAAATGTAGGCCTTTCTAACCCCCCCCCCCCCCAATATTCAATTTTTGATTTGGTAAGTGGGCGGAGTGACTATGTATGTCAACGCCCCTCATAATTAGATACTCATTGATACTTGTATACACATTATCCAATCAACGCCCCTCATAATTAGATACACATTGATACTTGTATACACATTATCCAATCAACGCCCATCAAAATTAGATAATCATTGATACTTGTATACACATTATCCAATCAACGCCCCTCATAATTAGATACTCATTGATACTTGTATACACATTATCCAATCAACGCCCCTTATAATTAGGTACTCATTGATACTTGTATACACATTATCCAATCAACGCCCATCAAAATTAGATACTCATTGATACTTGTATACACATTATCCAATCAACGCCCCTCATAATTAGATACTCATTGATACTTGTATACACATTATCCAACCCACTCCCCTCATAATTAGATACTCATTGATACTTGTATACACATTATCATATCATCTCCCCTCATAATTAGATATTCATTGATACTTGTATACACATTATCCAATCAACGCCCCTCATAATTAGGTACTCATTGATACTTAAATACACATTATTTAATCAACGCCCCTCATAATTAGATACTCATTGATACTTGTATACACATTATCCAATCAACGCCCATCATAATTAGATACTCATTGATACTTGTATACACATTATCCAATCAACGCCCCTCATAATTAGGTACTCATTGATACTTGTATACACATTATCCAATCAACTCTCTCATAATTAGATACTCATTGATACTTGTATACACATTATCCAATCAACTCCCCTCATAATTAGATACTCATTGATACTTGTATACACATTATCCAATCAACGCCCCTCATAATTAGGTACTCATTGATACTTGTATACACATTATCCAATCAACGCCCTTCATAATTAGATACTCATTGATACTTGTATACACATTATCCAATCAACGCCCCTCATAATTAGGTACTCATTGATACTTGTATACACATTATCCAATCAACTCCCCTCATAATTAGGGACTCATTGATACTTGTATACACATTATCCAATCAACTCCCCTCATAATTAGATACTCATTGATACTTGTATACACATTATCCAATCAACGCCCCTCATAATTAGGTACTCATTGATACTTGTATACACATTATCCAATCAACGCCCATCAAAATTAGATACTCATTGATACTTGTATACACATTATCCAATCAACGCCCCTCATAATTAGGTACTCATTGATACTTGTATACACATTATCCAATCAACTCCCCTCATAATTAGGTACTCATTGATACTTGTATACACATTATCCAATCAACGCCCCTCATAATTAGATACACATTGATACTTGTATACACATTATCCAATAAACGCCCCTTATAATTAGGTACTCATTGATACTTGTATACACATTATCCAATCAACGCCCATCATAATTAGATACTCATTGATACTTGTATACACATTATCCAATCAACGCCCCTCATAATTAGATACTCATTGATACTTGTATACACATTATCCAATCAACTCCCCTCATATTTAGGTACTCATTGATACTTGTATACACATTATCCAATCAACTCCCCTCATAATTAGATACTCATTGATACTTGTATACACATTATCCAATCAACGCCCCTCATAATTAGATACTCATTGATACTTGTATACACATTATCTAATCAACTCCCCTCATATTTAGGTACTCATTGATACTTGTATACTCATTATCCAATCAGCTCCCCTCATAATTAGGTACTCATTGATATATGTATACACATTATCCAATCAACGCCCCTCATAATTAGATACTCATTGATACTTGTATACACATTATCTAATCAACGCCCCTCATAATTAGGGACTCATTGATACTTGTATACACATTATCCAATCAACTCCCCTCATAATTAGATACTCATTGATACTTGTATACACATTATCCAATCAACGCCCCTCATAAATAGATACTTATTGATACTTGTATACACATTATCCAATCAACGCCCCTCATAATTAGATACTCATTGATACTTGTATACACATTATCCAATCAACTCCCCTCATAATTATGTACTCATTTATACTTGTATACACATTATCCAATCAACTCCCCTCATAATTATGTACTCATTTATACTTGTATACACATTATCCAATCAACTCCCCTCATAATTAGTTACTCATTGATACTTGTATACACATTATCTAATCAACTCCCCTCATAATTATGTACTCATTTATACTTGTATACACATTATCCAATCAACTCCCCTCATAATTATGTACTCATTTATACTTGTATACACATTATCCAATCAACTCCCCTCATAATTAGTTACTCATTGATACTTGTATACACATTATCTAATCAACTCCCCTCATTATTAGGTACTCATTGATACTTGTATACACATTATCCAATCAACGTCCCTCATTTTTAGGTACTCATTGATACTTGTATACACATTATCCAAGCAATGACATTTCCTCCCCCGCCCTTTCTCTCTCTTTCTCTGTGACCATCTTCCTGCTCGACAATTAGCTACACTATTACAAGTCAATACCATACATTATTAGTAGGAACACCGTAGCTGTATTAGTTTGTAACTCGCCATAATGATAGAAATATTTTTATTGTTGTTTTTACTTTCAATAAGATGGTCGATGGAAAAATTAAACAAACAAGAAACCAATTAACCAAAACTATGGGGGAGCAAACTCTTCAATTCAAACTAGATGGCGCTTTGAATCTCAGCCCAACCAACAATGATGTATGTTACAGTTTAAAGGCCCAGATACCCATGTGTCCAATGATGCCTCAATGGGGCAATGTATTCTGGGTAAATATGAAAGTGTGCATTACCCCTCCCCCCCCCCCCGTACACAAAAAAACCGGATATTTTTTAAAGTACGGACAATGTGTTACTTTGTCATCACATAGAAATCAAGGTAAAGAAAAATCAACAAGTTTTTTTAAGAAGATCTCAAAGTGTTCAATTCCATCGGTTATTGCAAGATTTAACTTGAGCCTTAAACAAAATGAGGTTGGGAACAAAATCTGTTGACAATAAAACTTGGGTAGCGGTAAAATCGAATCACATTAGATTTTACTGTCACGTTGTGTTGTTGTGTTTTACTGTTGTGTTTTACTGTTTTGTTGTGCTAAAAAGTTTAGAAAAATAAAGTTTCTTTAAATTTGTTGTTTAAACTAAAGACAATAAAAGTAGAAACAAATTGTCTCTATCAATATTTTAAAAACTTTTGTAAAAAGTAAGATTTCATAAAAATGCACTGAAAAGTTTTAAAAAATTCAATTTCTATACATACACATTTTGAAATAAATTATCATTATTACAAATTTAAACACGAGTGCCTATCTAAGTTTATAAATTACATATCTATTCATTTCTACTTATCATCTAATGTAAAGGTACATTTACTTTAGTACATTGTAATCCCTCTCCCTTGTACTTTTAGTTTTGATTATTTATGTAAATATCTGTGAAATGTGATGAACTATTTTCGTACTTTTCATTGCATTTTTATAAAAGCTTTTTTATTTATTTTTATTTATTCATTTTAGTTATGAAAGACTTACTATTGTTGTATACTTCCGCCAAATTTTGGCAAGTCTATATTTGACTTTAAAAAGCTTTCGCGCATGTATACACTGGTGATATACCAGTTGTTTTTTTTGCATGATTATCTGAAGGCGAATTTTTTCACATTATATGAATTACTAAAAAAATAATTCTCTTCGTAATTCGCCAAAATTAGATACATTTAATTGAAATAACTTATATCGCTTATTGTCATAAAGAATAACTATTGGTCCCATGGTGAGTCTTATCACTTAAATACAATATGTCCAAAGTGAGTCACATGATTTGAGGGCAGACCCACAGACCCACAGAAAGTGAAACTCATTAAAAGTCATTAAAAAAAAAGAAAAACAGAAGATAGAGGAGGTGTCAGGTCTGTCCAGATAGAGGAGGTGTCAGGTCTGTCCAGATAGAGGAGGTGTCAGGTCTGTCCAGATAGAGGAGGTGTCAGGTCTGTCCAGATATAGGAGGTGTCAGGTCTGTCCAGATAGAGGAGGTGTCAGGTTTGTCCAGATAGAGGAGGTGTCAGGTCTGTCCAGATAGAGGAGGTGTCAGGTCTGTCCAGATAGAGGAGGTGTCAGGTCTGTCCAGATAGAGGAGATCAGGTCTGTCCAGATAGAGGAGGTATCAGGTCTGTCCAGATAGAGGAGGTGTCAGGTCTGTCCAGATAGAGGAGATCAGGTCTGTCCAGATAGAGGAGGTATCAGGTCTGTCCAGATAGAGGAGGTGTCAGGTCTGTCAAGATAGAGGAGGTGTCAGGTCTGTCCAGATAGAGGAGGTGTCAGGTCTGTCCAGATAGAGGAGGTGTCAGGTCTGTCCAGATAGAGGAGATCAGGTCTGTCCAGATAGAGGAGGTATCAGGTCTGTCCAGATAGAGGAGATCAGGTCTGTCCAGATAGAGGAGGTGTCAGGTCTGTCCAGATAGAGGAGGTGTCAGGTCTGTCCAGATAGAGAAGATCAGGTCTGTCCAGATAGAGGAGGTATCAGGTCTGTCCAGATAGAGGAGGTGTCAGGTCTGTCAAGATAGAGGAGGTGTCAGGTCTGTCCAGATAGAGGAGGTGTCAGGTCTGTCCAGATAGAGGAGATCAGGTCTGTCCAGATAGAGGAGGTATCAGGTCTGTCCAGATAGAGGAGGTATCAGGTCTGTCCAGATAGAGGGGGTATCAGGTCTGTCCAGATAGAGGAGGTATCAGGTCTGTCCAGATAGAGGAGGTATCAGGTCTGTCCAAACTCTCCCTGCTTTATTTTATTAACTCACCAGATTATTGCACATGTCACTGCATTCAAGACTTCATTATTTCTTCTAAAACTTTTTAACGAAAAAAATAAAGACAGAAAAACAGAAAGAGACAATGATAAATTGTATTTTACAGTTGGATGAAACAAGCTCCGGATAGACTGTATGGAATGTAAATACATCAGCCCACTGATCCTGCAGGACGTGTAATGTATTAGACATATAAAAGGTCGGCATTCATTGGGTTCTTAGTTCATTAAACTGGCGGAATCTGCACAGAAAGTGAACATTGTGATAGTCCAGGAGCGGAACACATGTCAAAAGAGAATATTTTCTGTAATAATAACTTCTGAAGGGTTTTTGATTTCACTCTTCCTGACCCCCTGCAGGTCTAGTTTCTTAACAGTGTGGCTACGCCCTTGGTTCTCTGTAATAACTGGTCAGAGCTACGCATAAACATAGAGCGAAAGTTGTGAACAGAGATAAATTGATTTGTACACAGTAAACAGAGATAAATTGATTTGTACACAGTGAACAGAGATACGTGATTTGTACACAGTAAACAGAGATAAATTGATTTGTACACAGTGAACAGAGATACGTGATTTGTACACAGTAAACAGAGATAAATTGATTTGTACACAGTGAACAGAGATACGTGATTTGTACACAGTAAACAGAGATAAATTGATTAGTACACAGTGAACAAGATATACTTTGATTTGTCCACAGTGATGAAGTAGGGATCCATTACAGACTGAACACATAAATCATCAGTACAGCATTTAGTGGGTCTCACATCGCTGCCAGTAGAGGCCAAACTAGAAGGTCAAGGACATTTGTAATATACCTTTCAAGTAGCTGGGATTTGAACCATATAGTGTACCTTTTCGCACTGGTGTCTGTTTGTCAAGCTAAACCACCATCGCCACCGAACTACTCCCACTCGTAAGGACGGAAGGGGGAAGGTCCACCTTACTTACTTTGCTATAGTCCCCGGAAGGGGGGGTGAGTTATTTAGTACTCACGTGAATGGTGGCGGCACTATAGTAGTCCATCCCCGGGGGTTACTGACCACTGGCCAGAGGTCATGTGACTTCTCTGAGATTCTAAACTGCTGTTCACAGTTGTACTACTATCCACATTAATTACGAAGCACTGAGAAGAGACGGGTGTGGGTGGGAAGAGACTAAGCTAATTTAATATACCACGTGACTACTACAGTATTCAACAGGAGCTAAATGTTGACAAAAAATAATCATTTTAATTACAAAAGTGTCTCCTCCTCCCCCTCCACCCTCTCCCTCCCCCGGAGGTAATAAAGTGGATGTCGCCAGAAGACGGTGTGGATAAGAAGATGATGAAGCTACTGAGGTATCCGTTTTAAAAAGAAAACAACAACACGCGCATCAGACTTGAACTCACCTGGGGGTCTCCATGACGACGGAGGATAAACGACATTTAAAAATTATGACGGGCATAAGATATGAGACATATTAAAACTTTTTTTTCAACCCGATTCGTTGAAATCTCGCTCGTAAATTGAATATATTTACTGTAAAGTCCCTCCCCAGTTCCCTTTTCCTCGGCCCTGGTAGGGAGATAACTTGTCCTCACTTCCACAATATCTGGCTCGAGTTGTCTGCACTTATCTCTCTAGAGAGAAATCTAGCCCAGTGGTTTTATTATTATTATATCAATGAGTTATGTTTCTTGTTTTGTGAGCGAAACTAGACATATAAATCAATTATATATATAGATATAGATAGATAGATGTACAATATATATATTATTTGGTGTTGTTGTTCCCTGTCTAATTCTTCCTTCACACCATCACTTTCTCTGTCTCTCCTCTATTCATTAGCCCCTCTGTATTCCTTTCTTGGAAGCACCATCTGCTAGCTATGTCAAAGCCTTTCCTTTTCTGTCTATCACCCCAGTCTGCGTGGCAGTCAGTCCAGTCCATACTCTATAAATGCAAATTATTTTGGACCTAATTATGGAGTCACTGTGTAGACCTAATTATGGAGTCACTGTGTGGACCTAATTATGAAGTCACTGTGTGGACTTAATTATGGAGTCACTGTGTGGACCTAATTATGGAGTCACTGTGTGGACCTAATTATGAAGTCACTGTGTGGACCTAATTATGGAGTCACTGTGTGGACCTAATTATGGAGTCACTGTGTGGACCTAATTATGAAGTCACTGTGTGGACTTAATTATGGAGTCACTGTGTGGACCTAATTATGGAGTCACTGTGTGGACCTAATTATGGAGTCACTGTGTGGACTTAATTATGGAGTCACTGTGTGGACCTAATTATGGAGTCACTGTGTGGACCTAATTATGAAGTCACTGTGTGGACTTAATTATGGAGTCACTGTGTGGACTTAATTATGGAGTCACTGTGTGGACTTAATTATGACGTCACTGTGTGGACTTAATTATGGAGTCACTGTGTGGACATAATTATGGAGTTACTGTGTGGACCTAATTATGACGTCACTGTGTGGACCTAATTATGAAGTCACTATGTCTATTCAGCTAAAGAAAATGAAAGCAAAAAGATTCATTTCTTTAACATATACTATCGTAGAGACAGTAGGGTAGATAGGGTACTACAAGTTGTACATATACTATCGTAGAGACAGTAGTGTAGATAGGGTACTACAAGTTGTACATATACTATCGTAGAGACAGTAGCGTAGGTAGGGTACTACAAGTTGTACATATACTATCATACAGACAGTAGCGTAGGTAGAGTACTACAAGTTGTACATATACTATAGTAGAGACAGTAGCGTAGGTAGAGTATTACAAGTTGTACATATACTATCGTAGAGACAGTAGCGTAGGTATAGTACTACAAGTTGTACATATACTATCGTAGAGACAGTAGTGTAGGTAGAGTACTACAAGTTGTGCGGCAGAACATGGCGGCGAACAAGAAATAGTGCGTACAAAAGAGCGTCAAGAATGAACTTCGTACAGGACGCCACAATAGCTAAACACGGCTGTGCATAGAGGTCAGCCATATCTTTGACCTGATTATAAACCTAATTGAAAGTTATGTGTCTCAAGAAGTTCCAGACTGGTGCCGAGACACCAACTACTGCAAAAGGGTACTTGGTGCTAAATGGCTCAAAAACACTAACGCCCTAACATAATGCCACGCTTTTTAATCCCATCAGAATAATGCATCTTTGTGGTGGCAGGCTACGAGCTGCAGCCATTTTACTTGGTGCATAATATCTTGAGTCCAAGATACGTTTGTTTCTATGAATGTCTCATTGGTTCATTCATCAACGGTGGCTGTCTGACCTGCCATGTATAACTGATTCCTTGAGGAGCTTGGGGGTGGGGGGGGGGGTGGGTGGGAGCAACTGTGCCACGTTAGGAAGGGAGGGGGGGTCCAGATATTTAAAAAAAAAGATGTAGCAACGAAGACTTAAGGAGGGTCTAACAAGGTGTGAAAAGAGAAAAATGATAATTTAACACTTTGATAAATAGCCTGGTTAGACAGACATTAAGACAGACAGATGTTAATATAGTTCCGTTTGAGTTTGAATAATACCAGACTTCTCATATGTCTTTTTTTTTCCATACCTTCCCCCACCACAACACTCTAAGTGGAAAATAAAAAAAAAATATGTATGCGGCCATTTCAGCCATGACTATTGTGAGGCTACAGAGAATTTCAATAGAGATTCAGGGTTTGTTAGAGATGTGGTACTTCAAGTATGGGTCGTGAGCTAATTTTTAGTGGATAACAACAAAGTTGTAATTTGTTGTCAGGCTTATGAATGGAGAAGCCACCATATAACAAAACGCATAACCCCCACATCACGTGTACCTGACCCAATGAATGAGCCCCAATCATCACGCCATGTTAATAAGTTATAAAAGGTCACAGTGTGAGAAAATTTTGATGGCGCAATTTCTAATATAACATTTTAGTCGAATTGAAATCGAAATTTGAACAGGAAAAGATGTAAAGTTAGTGGAACATGTATGAATCAATCATTGATTTATAAATATATTTGACGATGCAAGAAGAGGTTAAAGGTCAGAGGTTGTAAAAGGTTAAAGGTCAGAGGTTGTAAAAGTATTTGCTTTAGAGAGTATGCTTATTTTGTACGCTTTTCTTTCATGATTCACTCAGTAAAGTAATTAGTCTCAATGAGTGTACCTATTAAACAGATGATATTTGTGTGATGTAGTTTACTAGTTTGTACAGTATTGATTCGGGTAGGACATTTCGTGGTAAGTTTTACAGTTTTTTAACTGGTAAACTAAAACGGTACATCTATATTTTAATGTTAATAATTAATTAAACTTTTATCCTCTTTCTTGTTCCGTTGTTTTAATTTACAAGAGGGTCACGCAAATAAAAGAAGTTTAAGGTGGGTCACACAGTTTCCGTAGAGGGTCGACAAGCGAAAAAGTTCTAGAACCACGGCTGTTGAGAGTCAAGAGAAAATTTTTCTGATCGCCAGCCTCACATGGGGGGGGGGATGGCCGAGCGGTGTAGACTGTCGCCCTAACAGTCCCGGGTTCGATTCTTGGTGAGAATCAAGGGAATTTTTCCAGGTGAAATTTCGTTTAAAGTTCCCCTTCCCAAATTCCACCCTGTTTTAAATGGGTGCCTGACATTAGTAATGGATGTAAAGGCGACTGGGCGTTGTGCTAACCACACAATATGCCATGGTTACAGAAATGGACGATTCTATACTTCAACTGCCCCTATAGAACTATACCTTACTGATACACCATGAAACATCCACCTCATAAACTGTGTAAATATTTTCTAATGATTGCCACCACATTTATTTTATTTTCGTCTCAAAACATGACGTTCATATTGATCTGTCTGAAATGAAAACGTCCTGTTTAAATGACGTTTAAATGACGATTAAAGTAAATGAAAAAAAAATACGGTGATAATTAAAAGTTGAAGAACTGGATAGCGTTGGCTAAAGCTTAAAAAAATTAAATTAATTTCCCCGAGGCTAAAATTCAAATGTATTGTGTGCGTCCAGTACCCAATGACTGCAAGTCTTTATTGTCTTGTTCATTTACTGAAGTCACCCTCGGCATTGCTGATGAAAGGAGAAACTCGTTTGTAATTACTGTCATGACAATAAGGTGAAATTATGTTCAGATGGGGTAGGGTAGGTGGGGGTGGGATGAAGGATTTATGGAGCTGAGAGTTGGATTGGTCATTGAACGTAATGGAAGGTCCTAACTTAGAATGAACATATCTTATCTTTCAAAATTGTATTATTATGTGTAGTAATATTTCATGTTTGGACCGGACTTTGATATTCTCATACTAGGAATACTTGTACTTTTTCTGTCAATCCATGACAGTCTTACAGATCTAGAAATGTATACCGGACAAGTGACTCGAATCAGGATAGATTATGAATGGATGAAGCTGTAACTGATGCACACAGTAAATATTCCAGCATAGTTTCATCACTAATAATTACCAACAGCGCAGACTGAAATCACTCAATAATGGCGCACAGTATGTTTTCTAACGAGGTAACAGTCAGCATTGATCATAGACCACATAGTGATTATAGACCACATAGTGATTATATACCACATAGTGATTATAGACCACATAGTGATTATAGACCACATAGTGATTATAGACCACATAGTGATTATAGACCACATAGTGATTATATACCACATAGTGATTATAGACCACACAGTGATTATAGACCACATAGTGATTATAGACCACATAGTGATTATATACCACATAGTGATTATAGACCACACAGTGATTATATACCACATAGTGATTATAGACAGGGGCGCCGAGAGCCAATAAGAGCCCCAGGGCAGGACATCATTGCGGGCCCTTTAATAAACAACGAGTCGTGAAAAAATTGACATGATCGGGGCGGCCGGGCCCCCTTACAGATGCGGGCCCCCTGTAAATGACCCCCCGACCCCCCCCCCCCTAGGCGTGCCTGATTATAGACCACATAGTGATTATAGACCACATAGTGATCATATACCACATAGTTCGCCGTTCGAAATAATTTATAGCTCGGAGATATGAAAACAGTGGCTCTAATTCAAAGATCTATGGTCACCGCCATTGGACCTTCAAGACTGGTGTGAGAACCTGAACGGCTTTGAACTAAGGTTTTTGTCAAGACCCGTGTCATTAATGAAACTTTGTATCTTCAAAATGTATTCCTGCCTATATTATTCATCTATCAAAATCAAAGTTTAGATAAACATCTTCAGTAAATAGATCGAAACTCTCATAGTTTACTTAGTAGTCCAAATATTTTGACTAAATAAAACAAAGGAGAGTTTTCCCATTAGTTTATACCAGTGGTCGGCAAAGTGCGGCCCGGAGCCGCATGTGGCTCTTAGGCTCATTAAGTGCGGCTCTGGTATTTAGTTTTATTTAGTGTACTACTTATTTAGTGTAATAAAATTTAGTGTACTAAAAGTTTACTAAACAAGCAGATTTGGCTCCCATTTTTTTTTTAATTGTTGTAATGTTCATATTTGGCTCTTTGGCTGAAAAGTTTGCCGACCACTGGTCTATACGGTACCATTAAACACTGAGCTAATGAATTGAAGACAAACAATGCATAATTTATAGTGAGACACATAGCCAGACACACAGACAGACAAACAGGCAGAACATATTGATAACGTCACACCGACAACATAAGAAAACTACCAACACAGGTCCATATGGGCATCTTTTAGATCATTGTGTTTGTACATATCATACACAGGTGAGTCAGGAAATAATGTCTGACGCCTTGCAGTGACTGACAGGCTGATGTCCATGTCAGGTGTAACACACACACACACACACACAAACCATGCGCACACAAATCACGCACACACAGACACACACACATTCACTAAAGACGCTCTTTGATTAATATCACTAAAGTGTGCGATATGTATTAGAACGTACCGCTTTTATTACTGACAACAAAAGCAGACACATGATTATATAAATTTGATAATTTGGAGGGGGGGGGGGCCTAATGTTAATTACTGACACCAACAACAGACACTTCACATATTATTTGATCATCCTGGGAGGGGGAAGGGGTCTATAAAATGCTTTGTGACTATTTTTTTTTAAGCTGAATTTGATTTTTGTTTGAATTTTCGGTTCAATTTAAACTGAACAATAACCACTCCGGGGCTTTAGGTGAGTGAATCTCCAGACGTACAACGGGACTGTCAGTAAATATCAGTTGCCGATGAAATATTACACTCACGGTAACAATAATAATCAATGTTTACGTCATCTGAATTCAACAACAGATGCGCTGTTACACTGCATGAGAAGTCAAAGCGATGTTGCAGAATGGAGCCAACTCCCATAAATCAATCAGCCATGATCATGTTAATTAGAGCCGACAAAATAATAGGAAGAAATGGAAATTTATATTTATGACTACTTAAAATGGAACTCATTTATCTCAGCAATCGTTTGTACTGAATATTATTCTATTCGAAATGTCAATTACCATAAATTTTATTAGACCTAAATGTCATTAGTCATAAATGCCATTAGTCCTAAATGACATTTGTCCTCAGGCTAATTTCCTCCTCAAAAAAAAAACATGGCAGAGTAAACAAAAAGCAAGGAAAATGACCATTAATCAAGGACAATGACCATTAAAATCAAGTAGTCCAAATTCCGTCTTTTTTAATATTAACTTCTCCTTGAAAGTCAGAGTTGTAAAGAATGCTGTGAACACGGTCGACACTACGGTGAAATCCAGTTCCATTCCCTCTGATTTCCGTCCCATCGCAGATGTGTACTAAAGAGATGCGGACGCTGCAACAGGGGACTGATGGTCGTGCGGTAAAACACTCGGCTGTGGACATGAGGGTCCCTGGTTCGATCTTCGGTGATATCCATAGGATATTTATAGGTCATGGCTTAAGTTCCCGCTATATCTCCAAGGGCACTACCGACTATGGTGGGAATGAAAGAAGGGCACTATGAAAAATGTCACATTAGTGGTTTACTCTCTTTAAGAGATTTCATCTCATCCTTACACGGACTTCACTTCCAGGTGGTTATTGTAATGGTAGGGTGCAAGTCCTTGTGACGTCACACACAGTCTCAGTGTCTATTGTGTTCTTGAATGTGAATGTAGACATACAGTTCAACAATAGCCCCAACAGTGACCATATGTCCTATATAAAGACTTTATAAAGTTTACTAATAGTGGCCGTATTTAGGGACTCTAGAATTTGCATTACAACCTTTTTTTCTAAATATTTACCGAATTGTATTCCCTATTATCTTTCTGACCTTAATAGTAATACTCCCCCTCCCCCAAACACACACAGAAAACATCGAGGTGGTAGAGGTGACAGATTAATTTTAAATATAGGGGATAAATCCACAGACACTCTTGTCATATAAAATCAATAATGAATGAAACTCTAATGGCCTTACTGTCGGTATACTGGTACAGCAGACATAATCTTGATATGAAAACAAAAATAATTAAATTACCTGATCAATCACATACACTCAAACAATGAACACACAAGTTTACCGCTCACACACATACACTCAAACAATGAACACACAAGTTTACCGCTCACACACATACACTCAAACAATGAACACACAAGTTTACCGCTCACACACATACACTCAAACAATGAACACACAAGTTTACCGCTTACACTCAAACAATGAACACACAAGTTCAACGCTCACACACATACACTCAAACAAAGAACACACAAGTTTACCGCTCACACACATACACTCAAACAATGAACACACAAGTTTACCGCTCACACACATACACTCAAACAATGAACACACAAGTTTACCGCTCACACACATACACTCAAACAATGAACACACAAGTTTACCGCTTACACACATACACACATACACTAAAACAATGAACACACAAGTTTACCGCTCACACACATACATTCAAACAATGAACACACAAGTTTACCGTTTACACACATACACTCAAACAATGAACACACAAGTTTACCGCTTACACACATACACTCAAACAATGAACACACAAGTTCAACGCTCACACACATACACTCAAACAAAGAACACACAAGTTTACCGCTCACACACATACACTCAAACATTGAACACACAAGTTTACCGCTCACACACATACACTCAAACAATGAACACACAAGTTTACCGCTCACACACATACACTCAAACAATGAACACACAAGTTTACCGCTCACACACATACACTCAAACAATGAACACACAAGTTTACCGCTCACACACATACACTCAAAGAATGAACAAACAAGTTTACCGCTCACACACATACACTCAAACAATGAACACACAAGTTTACCGCTCACACACATACACTCAGACACAATCTGATATCATATACTGTTGTCATCACCCCCCTCACACACAGATGTCAGATACAGTGGGTACAAATAAAGTTATCTACAGATAGATATCATGTGTGAACAGTTTTAAATCAGAGATCTGTCTCAGATACTCGACAGCCATCCATGGCCACCATTCCGTCTCGACTCATTAGCCATGTAAGCGGACAACATTCAAAGTGTGTCCGGCCTCTTTGATATGACATCGTGTGTCCGGCCTCAGTGATATGACATCGTGTGTCCGGCCTCATTGATATGACATCGTGTGTCCGGCCTCAGTGATATGACATCGTGTGTCCGGCCTCAGTGATATGACATCGTGTGTCCGGCCTCAGTGATATGACATCGTGTGTCCGGCCTCAGTGATATGACATCATGTGTCCGGCCTCAATGATATGACATCGTTGGAGTCATTATTTCATTTTTTTTAATTCAAACCAATTTTCTTTCACAATTTTTTGTATTTAATTAAAACTGATATTTTAGTATGTGCGTTAGATGTGAAGATTATGTCGCTGTTACTTATTGTATAGAACTGCCTTATGTCAATAGATACACATGTACCAATAGCAGGACTATGAAGTTGTTCTTTAATGCAGTTACTAAAAGTTTATTTCCTACACTAATTGCAGTTCGATTTTTAAAATGGGTGAAATAGGAATAAATTGGCAGGCTATGGAAGACATTGAGACCACTTGTGTACAGTTTGATAAGCGCTGGTGAGCGACACCTGTTCTACGTTGGGTGAGAGAGAAAGAAAGAGGAAGAGCGAGGTGAGGTGAGGTGAGAGAGAGAGGGGGGCGTGGGGGAGGGAGCTAAAGGTAAAAGCATTAGAACAAATAAGAAGGAGAGAAAATAAAACAGGATTACGCTCGTCCCATTTTGGTTTTGAGATTTTATTTCTTGATCCTATAACGTAGCC
This sequence comes from Bulinus truncatus, assembly GCA_021962125.1. Classification (NCBI taxonomy): domain Eukaryota; kingdom Metazoa; phylum Mollusca; class Gastropoda; family Planorbidae; genus Bulinus; species Bulinus truncatus. The sequence goes on along the minus strand of JAGDYQ010000087.1, from coordinate 853,992 downwards.
ATTACAGTGGGGGGGGGGGGCAGGTTTGTAGTTTATTTCCTAGCCATTGCCGACTCTATCAACCAAACCTAATTTCAGACGCAGACAATGAATGGGGATGTATGGAGTCAATATGTAGACATAGCTTATATCTCTCATAGGACATCACGACATCAGAGTAGGTTAATTGAGGATTTAAGTCCGAATGTAGTGGGATTCGAACCTAGGAGATGTGAATCCGTGGCCTAGCTTAATAGACAAAACGGCTAACCATTGTCTGCAAAGATTATTTGTTTGTGGTCGGTTTGCCGTGGCAAAATGATATATTTTCCGTTTCATATCTTCAAACATGATCTATCTATCTATCTATCTATCTATCTATCTATCTATCTACCTATCTATCTATCTATCTATCTATCTATCTATCTATCTATCTATCTATCTAACTATCTATCTATCTATATATCTATTTATCTATCTATCTATCTCTCTCTCTCTCTATATATATATATATATATATATATAAATATATATATATATATATATATATAAAGTATATATTTATACCTTTAACTATGATTCCCATAGAACCCACGAAGATCATCGTGGCTAATGCAGTTGTCTTAGCGACATAGTCTGGGCAGTCCATTGTCCAGCAGCCTCTACTCCTCCCACTGAATATCTGGCTCTATTGACCGGTTGGTCAGCATCAGTATCCCACCACGTGATCAATATAATTATCACACACGACTGTTATCTTACTGCTCTGATTGGTTTTCAAATTTAAAAACATTTATCATCTCTATCAACACTCTATGTATAATGTCTCTACGAATCTTTTTATAAACTTTTTGCATGTCAAACTACAGTTTGTATTTCTGGGTGGACGCAGAAATTGAGAATTATTTGTATTTCTGGATGGACGCAGAGTTTGAGAATTATTTGTATTTCTGGATGGACGCAGAGTTTGAGAATTATTTGTATTTATTTGACATTTAATGAGCCTTTGGTGGACAAGGGTTTTAGTTTATCGTAAAAAATGTATTTATAAAGTCTGTAGCGAGAACACTTTACAAAGAAAAACATAGTACCAACATAGTAAAAACATGTCCATTACACACAGCATTTCAGTCAATATCAGTAATAGTCCAAAGGCTGAGACCACAGTCCAGATACTGAGAGACCTCAATTCGGAGACTGAGACCACTGTTTTGAAACTTAGCCGTTGTCATGAAAATGAGACCACAATCCAGAGAAGAGAGAACCACAGTCTAGAGATGAGAGAGCACAATCCAGAGATGAGAGAGCACAATCCAGAGATGAGAGAACACAATCCAGAGATGAGAGACAACCGTCCAGAGAATAGAGAGCACAATCCAGAGAATAGAGAACACAATCCAGAGATGAGAGAGCACAATCCAGAGAATAGAGAACACAATCCAGAGATGAGAGACAACCGTCCAGAGAATAGAGAGCACAATCCAGAGATGAGAGAACACAATCCAGAGATGAGAGACAACCGTCCAGAGAATAGAGAGCACAATCCAGAGATGAGAGAGCACAATCCAGAGATGAGAGACAACCGTCCAGAGAATAGAGAGCACAATCCAGAGATGAGAGAACACAATCCAGAGAATAGAGAGCACAATCCAGAGATGAGAGAACACAATCCAGAGAATAGAGAGCACAATCCAGAGAAGAGAGACAACCGTCCAGAGAATAGAGAGCACAATCCAGAGATGAGAGAACACAATCCAGAGAATAGAGAGCACAATCCAGAGAAGAGAAACAACCGTCCAGAGAATAGAGAGCACAAGCCAGAGATGAGAGACAACCGTCCAGAGAATAGAGAGCACAATCCAGAGATGAGAGACCACAGACCTGGCGCTGAGAGACCACGGTGCAGAGAATGTGGCACCAGCTCGTCACAGAAGATACAAATTTAGAACGCCAAGAAAACCTATTTTATGATCAGTGTTCTAGTATTTGTAAGTCAAGTTTGTATGGTGGAAGAGTTACTGTCAACAGCCTGATTAACTAAAACCCAATGAGTCAGTTTACTTTCACCATTATAGTTAGATCTCCATCGCTGGTCATTGAAATAGAATTAAAAATAAGATCATGTGGGGTATTTCCCAACTAACGATGAGTTTGTTTTCATTACTTTTAGCAGCGATTGTAAATTAAAGTTTGAGTGAATAAGTAGCATGGTTGTGTATGTATTCTTTTATATATTTGTATGTTTGTATATTTGTATGTCTGTGTTTGTATGAGAGAATATTCAGAGAAATTTAAACATTACAGAAATATAACTGCAACTGAATTCTTCAAGGGGACGGATGGTCGTGCAGTAAAGTGCCGGACCGTTGACTTGAGGGTCCATGGTGATGACTTATGATATTTCAGGCCAAGGTCAAAGCACCTATTGTATCTCCTGTGGTGTCTCCATGGCCATTGCACTGTTGGCTGTGATGGGGATGAAAGAAGGGCACTGCAAAACCTTCTCATTAGTGGTTTATAGGATCTGAGAGATTTCATGTCATCCTTACAGGGACTTCACACACACACACAGAATTCTGTAAATATCACCAATGAAACGTCCCACTATACATACATACACTTATAGGTGTAATACCAAGTTAGGGAAATTTTACTTTCGATTGACGCCCTACAACAAATATTCAAATCTAAAATGATAGATTCACTCTATTGTATATTTGATATTTCTGTTCAGTAGGGAGTGGCGAAGGTTTGAAATATTTCGAAAAAAAGAGTGCATGCAATAAAATAAACAAAGAATGAATTAACAAAGTTGCCATACAAATAATTTGAATTCATACATTGATGATTGTTTATAATGTAATTATGTTTTAGAAGATGTACTTTAATAACAGACACTCCTTGTATAATATTTATATACAATTATGCAGTAATAGTTTGACTTTGATAATAAACACTTTATTCTCGTTGTAAGGATTAATTAACGATCTCTAATTGAGGGATGGTTTGCACAACTGATCCAGCAATCACACAAATAGTCTTATCACGTACATCACTTTCACTCTGTGGTACTTACTGTGAGGTACTGATGGGGCGAAAGGTCGGAGAATGCCGGACAAGTACTGACTCGGCCTTGGTACCATGGCGGAATTCACAGGTAACCAGTTATTGGTCATCGCTTGGACAGGTGGACACAATCAACTGGCGGTCATTCTGATAAAGTGTTCGGTAGTTCTCTGGGAAACATTAATCGTCCTGTATCTAACACAGCTGTCACACAGCGTAATGGCCGTCTTTATCCGGTGACCGTTATGCTCACAATCTTTACGTCATAAGAACAATCCTACAACAGTCATAGAAACAATCCTACAACAGTCATAGAAACAATCCTTCCACAGTCATAGGAAACAATCCTAGAATAGTCCAAAGACTTTTATTTGTCTTTCGGCGATTGAAATGATGATTGTATAATATTACAGGTACATGAAACAATTCCACGAGTCAAAACACAAGTTTTTACGTTTCATCAAACGTCTCTTATCAAATGACTTCTTAATGTAAATAACTCTAAAATTCACATATCATGGAAACATGTTAATTTGATGTTGTTGTTTTTTTAACTAATAGTAAAAAGCCAAAACATATTTCTAGAAATATTTCATTATCCGGTTATCATGTGTTGACATGCCACATAACAAAATATTTTAATAGTACATTTAGTGGCTATGTTATATTATCATGGTACATTTAGTGGACTATGTTATATTATCATGATACATTTAGTGGACTATGTTATATTATCATGGTACATTTAGTGGACTATGTTATATTATCATGGTACATTTAGTGGACTATGTTATATTATCATGGTACATTTAGTGGACTATATCACAGTGAAGTTTAGTGGAATTTGTTGACTTCATTTTTAGAGGAGTAAAGTAAAGGACCAGATGAAGTGTAGAATTCGTCTATTTCTGTAAATAAATAAATGTAAAGGGTTTGCGTGGTTTGGTCACCCAGCCGACTTTACTTCCCCAACTAATGTCAGGTCCATTTTAAGTTCAGTGGACTTGAGGGACTTTAACTAATTTTAACCAGGACCTGAACAAATTCCCTTGGTGCTCAACGAGGATCGAACCAGAGTCTCTCAGGTCGGCAGTCTAGTGCTATGCACCACTCGACCTTCTGTCCCTCTTAGCTAGAAGAGCTTCATGCTAAAGAATCCTTGTGTCTCTGTATGTCATGGCTTTATGTCAACTCTGTATGTCAACTCTGTATGTCATGGCTGTATGTCATGGCTGTATGTCAACTCTGTATGTCATGGCTGTATGTCAACTATGTATGTCATGGCTGTATGTCAACTCTGTATGTCATGGCTGTATGTCAACTCTGTATGTCAACTCTGTATGTCAACTCTGTATGTCATGGCTGTATGTCAACTCGGTATGTCATGGCTGTATGTCAACTCTGTATGTCATGGCTGTATGTCAACTCTGTATGCCATGGCTGTGTGTCATGGCTGTATGTCATGGCTGTATGTCAACTCTGTATGTCATGGCTGATTTAAACAGGAATGCAGATGTTCTTTTATAGAAGTGTTTAGTATGAAAGTAAAATGATCACGATTAGAAAATGTACATCATGTAGGTAGTCATAGTCAAGGTATTAAGTACATGTTGCTTACGATATTTTATGCTGCCTTCAATTCGGTTCGGAGTTTACCCCACTCTACAAGAAGAATCTGTTCGTCACAATATGTGAATCACAAAAATGTAGGATTACCCTCTGGGAATCGAACCCGATCCTCTAGACTACAGTCGTATCCACTAAACTTTGCATTACATAGTGTCCATATTAAATAACATGGGAATAATATATTGAATTTACTTGTTTTTATTCTATGAAGAATAGTGTCATCATTGTTGTATTTAGTTGGTTTTTATTAAAAATACTTTTTACTTGGAATGAAAGTTGAAACTGTTTAGAGATTACGGCTAGAAAAAAAGAATTAAATCATGACGTAATATTATCTTAATAAACAAATGACGTCAGTGAGTGAAGATTGTGCCGTATGTATGTACATGTGACTGTGTGTGTGTGTATGTGTTTGTGTGTTAATGACGTGGTCACTGGTAAACTACATGACTGTATGTGTGTGTGTGTGTGTGTGTGTGTGTGTGTGTGTGTGTGTGTGTGTGTGTGTGTGTGTGTACGTGTTAATGAAGTGGATACTGGTGTGTACACAACTATCTGGTATGTACACAACTATCTGGTATGTACACAACTATCTGATATGTACACAACTATCTGGTATGTACACAGCTATCTGGTGCATCAGGTTACGTGTGATAATAGTCTTGCAGATAGTAATCTCTACGATAATACTTCGTGGATCACTAAACATTGTAATTTGTTAGTACTGGAATGTAATTTTGTTGACATGATTTACTTAGCAATTCTTAGTTGTGGGTAGATAGGAAGGATAGAATATCGTCAATATATTGCCGGCCTTGATATATACATTTGAAGTAGTAATAACTTAACAAACAAGTCTTCTAGAACTCTTAATGGTGCTCTGTAGATCACTGTGTAGGGTACTTTGACTGGCTCTTATTGTGAGTTTATTTTTGTGTATTCTACATGCTGGTCTGATTGTAGTTTGTTGTGTGTGATTGTGTATTCTACATGTTGGTCTGATTGTAGTTTGTTGTGTGTGATTGTGTATTCTACATGTTGGTCTGATTGTATTTTGTTGTGTGTGATTGTGTATTCTACATGTTGGTCTGATTGTATTTTGTTGTGTAGGATTGTGTATTCTACATGTTGGTCTGATTGTATTTTGTTGTGTGTGATTGTGTATTCTACATGTTGGTCTGATTGTATTTTGTTGAGTGTGGTTGTGTATTCTACATGTAGATCTGATGGTCTTTCATTGTGTGTGATTGTGTTTTTCCTTGTGACTAAGTTTTAAAAATGTTACTAAGGTTCTAAATCTGATAATGGTATAATTTATCAAAATGACCTTATTCTACGGAAAGTGACGCGCGACATCGTCGAAAAAGCTGACATTATCCTGTTGTTGTCATAAGGCTGACATTATCCTGTTATTGTCATAAGGCTGACATTATCCTGTTATTGTCATAAGGCTGACATTATCCTGTTATTGTCATAAGGCTGACATTATCCTGTTATTGTCATAAGGCTGACATTATCCTGTTATTGTCATAAGGCTGCCATTATCCTGTTATTGTCATAAGGCTGACTTTATCCCTGTCACCTCTCTTAGCCTTTAGCTTACGTTATCCGTAAAATAGGACAGATTGTGTGTCTGTGGCATCACTGTGTGTAAACAATGGCTAGAAGAACAGACATAACTTGCTGCCAGTATTACACATTTTCAAAGAACAGACATAACTTGCTGCCAGTATTACACAGGCTAGAAGAGCAAACATTAAATGTTCCCATACATGTTTAAACACTTGGGAAAGGAAAATATTTAGTAAAATATATGGTAAGGACAATAACGAGTGGAGAAGTAGAACCAATTCAGAACTATACGAACTATATGAAGAACCAAATATAACAGCTGAAATCAAAATGAGTAGATTGAGGTGGGTAGAGCACATAGAAAGAATGGAAAACAACAGAGGTCCAAAAGCAATATATAAGGCAACATACAATGAGAAAAGACCTAAAGGCAGACCAAGAAGCAGATGGTTAGAGGAAGTGGAGAAAAACCTTAAAGCCATAGGCGTGAGAGAGTGGAGGAAGAAGACCATGGATCATGAAAAGTGGAGAAGAGTAGTATGGCAGGCCAGAGCCCTAAATGGGTTGTAGAGCCAAAGGAAGAAAGAAAGAAGATATATGTTTAAAATATCTTGGGGAACAAACCTTATTATTTATGTTAGTCCATGAATGACAAGAAGCGTGGCATTCAACCTCGTGACTTGTGGAACACAACTAACTACCAATGTTACCTAACCACAGTGACCACTCGTCCACTATTAGGTGACGACAGTGCTTTTTTTCTGGCAGAACGCACCGGAACGGTGTTTCGGAACCTTTTATTCCGTAGACTTTTGTATATTAGTTTATTACTTCCCGGACATGACGGACATAAATAGGAGTTCCGGTATTTTTTTTTCAGGAAAAAAAAAGCACTGATTGACTATGACCTAAGTTTGTGTGTTAATCTGTTTGTATGTCTGTCGCTGCTCGGCAGTGTCCAGTTTTTATAAATAGGTCAGCTGGGCTACCACCCAAGGCCCCCCACCCACATTAAGATGAAATGGGTGGACACAATTTGGGCGCCAGGGAGTAATATTAACTTCACAAAGTCTCTGCCTTAGAGCTCCGAAAGATCCACACATTTTTCGGATTTTTTTCCCCCTTCTTCCGTTTACATATACATTAGCAAATCTAAATCTCTACCGAGAATTTATTATTGATAGGTTTTGCACTGTCTTGTGCAGGGGTCGGCAAACGTTTTTATTCGCGGGCCACATTGGGCTCATAAATTTGACCTGCTGGTCGTTGCTGAATGTTGACATGAACTAATATATGTTAAAAGTAGACTATTAAAATAAAAGGCTAGAGACGGGCTCCCGGGGTAGTCTATTGAATAAAACCGTTATTTGTGGACATGAGCTGGTAACAGGAATGTTTACTTTTGTCACTAAAAGTGTTATTTATTATTTGTTCTTATTAATATTATTTGAGGAAAAAAAACACTGATGAGTATATTATTATTTCTAGTTATTTATTTAGTTCTATATTTCTTAATATTATGGAGGTAATTTTAAACTCTAGGTTGAACTATGTGAATAATTAATTTATTTAGAGTGACATTTTCAAAATAAGTACAGTTGGTCATTTTTTTTTGTGTCGGGGACCAGATATATTGTAATTGACGTATTAGGTTATATGTGGAAATAATCCTTATCAATTGCTTTTACTGCTCTACCAACACAAAAATCATGAACTTTCTGACTACATTTTTATCATTATAATTATCATTGTTATTATCATTTTTTATTATCATTTTTTATTATCATTGTTTATTACCGTTGTTTATTATCGTTGTTATTATCATTATTATTATCATTGTTTATTATCATTGTTATTATCATTGTTTATTATCATTGTTATTATCATTATTTTGATTAATTTTATGAAAATAAAAATCAATATTTGACTCTTTGATGGCGGGAGATCAAATTACATTCACAGAACTAGAAGTTGAATTATATATTTACATTTTTTTTTCAGTGCCTGCAATAAGAAATCGTTAATATTTTAATATATATTACAAGTGTTTTTAATATAAATGTAATCTACATTATTACTGTATTATGTATTCTATATGAATACTACATTATGTATTCTATATGAATACTACATTATGTATTCTATATGAATACTACATTATGTATTCTACATGATTACTGAATTCACTCTTTAGAAAAAAACACCTTTACCATCAATGTTAAAATATTATTTTAAATTACAACAAAACTGCTGCCATCAGAACATGACCCAAATAGATTCATCTATATTTAATCGATACATTTAAACGTATCCCAGGCTTAGATTAAATCAGTTCAAGAATATATGGATCCTAAGACTAAATGTCCAAATTTTACGCTCAGAATCTGTAGGTCCAGCCAATAAACCTAATTTATATTGGTCCGTAATTTAAAGGTCCAAACTCCTATCTCTATTGTCAAAAATGTACAGATTCAGTTTATAGACGCAGAATCTATAGGCCCAGAATCTATAGGCCCAGAATCTATAGGCTAAGATACTATAGGCCCAGAATCTATAGGCCAAGATACTATTTATACATCCTTTAGGCCCTAAACTTCAAAGGCCATCATTCTGCCCAAATCAAAGACAAAGCATAACAAAAAATGTATTTTGAATAATTACCCAATGCAAATATCAGAGAATACATCCCATTCAAATGGTGTTCAGTATAGAAAGCTTTAATAACAAAATGGTGCGAATTTTTTTCAATCGAACGAACGGTTTCAACGATGAAGTCCTGATTGACTCTCTCTACCTCGTGATATTTATATATCAAACAGAAATCACAACTGTGTTGATTAATCCAGGACACGCGTTTTCTAGATTCCAAGCTCCGTAGTGGTGAGCTATACGGTGAGCTATACGGTGGTGTGAAATGAGCAGAGATGTAAATAGATGCGGAATTTTCTTTAACTGACAGCACATGACTTAGACAGTCTGTGTCTGTGTGTGTGTGTCTCTCTCTCTCTCTCTCTCGTTCTCCGCCTCTCTTTTCCTCTCACAATGCTATGATCAATAGCAGTATCATTTATTTTGAACGCATGTACACACACACACACACACACAAAACAATACAGCCAATTTAATAAATGAAGTCAGAGTGGTACCTCTCCACCCCACCCCCACCTCGTCACAGACAGCCCCGGGGCTAACCGCGAATAGCAGCGTAACTCATCGTGTAGACACCGCCCCCTCTCTTCGGTGATTTTTTTTTTGTTCTTTTGTTTTGTCACCTAGAAAGAAAACAAGGCGTGTGGGGTGGGGGGGTGAGAAGGACGGGGAGGGGGTATTAAACTAACTACGGTAGTTCTGTGGTGATCAATACATTTTTTATAGTCCAACCAGCCCACCCCATGGTACCCACCAAAACTCTTAAAGAATTATGCCCCCCCCCTAACCCTCTATCCCTCTGGTCTCAATGTCCGGGCCTAAAAGATTTGCCAGCAAGTATCCCCCATCCCCACCTCTCTCTCTCTCTCTCTCTCTCTCTCTCTCTCTCTCTCTCTCTCTCTCTCTCTCTCTCTCTCCCACTTTATTAGCCGCTTCTTCTGACGGTGTATATTTTTTTTCCCTCTTTACCTCGTGCTACATCACCGCCATTTAGAGAGTCCAGTGCTTGACTCCACCCATTTCTGTAGTCTGGATTTGATCCCTCCCTCTGGCTGCCATTCAATATGTCCTGCCTGCTGCAGCTGGCGATGTCTCGATCTCTCCCCCCCCTCCCTTTCCCCGCTAATATATTACCATTGTTTCTTGAAACCGAAGTATGAAAGTAGCTCGCTAGTCTTGTCTCCCCCCTGGACATATATTTTGTACACAAAAAGCAGCAGTGGTAATACTATTAACTATTGTACTATTAACTATAACTCTGTATTAGACGTATATGTGTGTGTGTGTGTATATGTATATTTGTGTGTTTGAATTCGTTGAGACATCCATGTTCTATGTATATTTGTGTGTTTGAATTCGTTGAGACATCCATGTTATATGTATAAAACATGCCATATACATGAAAGTTTCCTTAGACCCAAATGGTCCATCCGGGCAAGTTAGATGTTAACTATCATAACGCCCAGCCGCCTTTACTTCCTCAACTGAAATCAGGTACCCATTTCACCAGGACCTGGACAAAGTAGTTTGGTTCTCACAAAGGATCGAACCCAAGACTCTCATGTAGACAGCCGAGCGCTCAACACCAATCGGCCATCCACCTCTCACACATAATAATGTGTTTGAATTTAGATCAGTTGAAAGTTTCACTACGGCATTACATTGAAGGATTTTTTAAAAAAGACAGTTACAGGCGTATGAGAGTCACTCGACAAGGTTCGCATTGTATGCCCACTCTGTTGAGAGTCACTCGACAAGGTTCGCATTGTATGCCCACTCTGTTGAGAGTCACTCGACAAGGTTCGCATTGTATGCCCACTCTGTTGAGAGTCACTCGACAAGGTTCGCATTGTATGCCCACTCTGTTGAGAGTCACTCGACAAGGTTCGCATTGTATGCCCACTCTGTTGAGAGTCACTCGACAAGGTTCGCATTGTATGCCCACTCTGTTGAGAGTCACTCGACAAGGTTCGCATTGTATGCCCACTCTGTTGAGAGTCACTCGACAAGGTTCGCATTGTATGCCCACTCTGTTGAGAGTCACTCGACAAGGTTCGCATTGTATGCCCACTCTGTTGAGAGTCACTCGACAAGGTTCGCATTGTATGCCCACTCTGTTGAGAGTCACTCAACAAGGTTCGCATTGTATGCCCACTCTGTTGAGAGTCACTCGACAAGGTTCGCATTGTATGCCCACTCTGTTGAGAGTCACTCGACAAGGTTCGCATTGTATGCCCACTCTGTTGAGAGTCACTCGACAAGGTTCGCATTGTATGCCCACTCTGTTGAGAGTCACTCGACAAGGTTCGCATTGTATGTCCACTCTGTTGAACCAAATCTCGGTGAGTCAGTCACCGAGCTATGTATGCTGTTGTGATTCTAGAACCATTGCAATATCGAATAAAAGGGGTTGATGGGAAGGATAGACAACTCATAGTTACATGGAGTTGAAACTGTAGAGTATAATGAGCCATAACAACATTACACGGAACACCAGTCATACAACATTACATGGAACACCAGTCATACAACATTACACGGAACACCAGCCATACAACATTACACGGAACACAAATCATACAACATTACACGGAACACCAGTCGTACAACATTACACGGAACACCAGTCGTACAACATTACACGGAACACCAGTCGTACAACATTACACGGAACACCAGCCATACAACATTACACGGAACACCAGTCATACAACATCCGTTTGAAGAAATGAAATATAAAGTCAAATATCAAATACGATGAACCTAATGTTTGATAAAGCGACAAAATCATATAATATATACTTCTATTAACATTAGGGTTCGAATGAGCCATAACAACATTACACGGAACACCAGTCATACAACATTACATGGAACACCAGTCATACAACATTACACGGAACACCAGCCATACAACATTACACGGAACACAAATCATACAACATTACACGGAACACCAGTCGTACAACATTACACGGAACACCAGTCGTACAACATTACACGGAACACCAGTCGTACAACATTACACGGAACACCAGCCATACAACATTACACGGAACACCAGTCGTACAACATTACACGGAACACCAGTCATACAGCATTACACGGAACACCAGTCGTACAATATTACACGGAACACCAGTCGTACAACATTACACGGAACACCAGCCATACAACATTACACGGAACACCAGTCGTACAACATCCGTTTGAAGAAATGAAATATAAAGTCAAATATCAAATACGATGAACCTAATGTTTGATAAAGCGACAAAATCATATAATATATACTTCTATTAACATTAGGGTTCGAAAATTACGCGTAAGATTGGCGCACGTAATTTACGCGTAAATTACGCGTAATTTACGCGTAAGTTACGCGTAAGTTTCGCCTAAATTACGCGTACCATTAATTCCCAATTACTTGAAAATTTATGTTCCTTTTGTTGCTCACGCTCACTGATTGCTAGTAGGTGTATTTTTAATAATGTTTTCAAAGGTTTTTACTTGTAATTTACCGGTCATACTAATTTGCCCGTCGTCCGCATCGGCCACATATTTCGTCGTGTATTGACTGGTTAGGGTTCGAAAATTACGCGTAAGATTTGCGCGCGTAATTTACGCCAAAATTACGCGTGTCATTAATGCCCAATTACTTGAAAATGTATATTCCTTTTGTTGCTCACGCTCACTGATTGCTAGTAGGTGTATTTTTAATAATGTTTTCAAATGTTTTTACTTGTAATTTACCGGTCATACTAATTTGTCCCGTCGTCCACGCATTTCGTCGTGTACTGACTGCATCAGCGGCGGTCATCTTTGGCTGAGTAATACCGTCTAATACGGTCGACGCGGGACGGGTGCAATGCGGCGCGAAATACGGCCGCCGCGGTTGCCGAACTCAGCTAAAGACGGCACACGCGATCAACGCTGGTGCAATCCGCAGCGAAATACAGACGACGTGGATGCAATAAGCAGCGTAATGCGGCCGACGCGATCGACGGAAGCACTAAACACAGTAAAATGTTTTCTATACGTTTCATGACATTTGGAACATATATTATTATAGATAATGTTTTAAAAAAATTGGGTTTTTCCAGATTACAATAAAAAAATTTCATGTCAGGGAAAAATGTTTTCTATACGTTTCATGACATTTGGAACATATATAGATAGTGTTTAAAAATTATTATTTTTTTTTTTGGATTTTTGGGTTTTATAACCTCCCCGTTTGGCTTGCGGCCGCTTGCCATACAGCTCATGGCGGCATTGTGTAGAAAATTTTTATGATTTTGTCTTATTTTTAACCAGACTTTGGCTTCCTTATTGAAAATATTTATTTTATTATGTTTACTGAAACGATTAAAACAAACAATATACTGTACGGTTTACGCTGTTTTACCAAACGAATACTTCCGGTTTAGGCTTGTGGCCGGATGTAGATGGTACTCCTAATCACTGAAATTAATTAATCGCCGCTGTTACACAACAAATTGCGACAGAAACAATTAAAAATGGCCGTCAAATATGCATTTTTTAAATTACCGTAATTAACGCGTAATTTACGCGTAATTTTCCAAAATTACGTTACCGTAAATTACGCGTAATTTACGGTAACTTACGCGTAACGTTACGCGACTTTGAACCCTAATTAACATAGGAGTGAATGTAAGAAAGAGTGAGTGAGAGAGAGAGAGAGAGAGAGAGAGAGAGTGGGGGGGGGGGAGACTGCTGGATAACAGCCTGACAGTATGTCAAGAGCTGGAGACGTTTAAAAAAATAGGTTTGACCTGAAGACATGCATTAAGTGCAGATCATAACATGACGTCTGGAAGGTTTATTGTCAGTGTGTCACCGTCACCCCGCACTACACTACCACACACACCACCATCCCACTATACATCTTGCCCACACACAACCATCCCCACAATACATCTTCCCCACACACAACTATCCCCACAATACATCTTCCCCACACAACCATCCCCACAATACATCTTCCCCACACACAACTATCCCCACAATACATCTTCCCCACACAACACTATCCCCACAATACATCTTCCCCACACAACACCATCCCCACAATACATCTTCCTCACACAACACCATCCCCACAATACATCTTCCCCACTCACAACCATCCCCACAATACATCTCCCCACAACACCATCCCCACAATTAATTTTTCCCACACACAACTATCCCCACAATAAACTTCCCCAAACAACACCATCCCCACAATACATCTTCCCCACACAACACCATCCCCACAATACATCTTCCCCACATACAACTATCCCCACAATACATCTTCCCCACACACAACTATCCCCGCAATACATCTTCCCCACACACAGCTATCCCCACAATACATCTTCCCCACACAACACCATCCCCACAATACATCTTCCCCACACAACACCATCCCCACAATACATCTTCCCCATACAAAACCATCCCCACAATACATCTTCCCCTCACACAACCATCCCCACAATACATCTTCCCCACACACAACTATCCCCACAATACATCTTCGCCACACACAACTATCCCCACAATACATCTTCCCCACACAACACCATCCCCACAAAACACGGTCATACTCACTGATGAAGGCGATGAGGGGAGTATCAGATAATTAATTCGATTACCAGTGAATAACTGTTTTAAAGAATTAAATGAACTAATTAAGTAGTGAATCAATCCAAAAATAATCTATCGACTCATTTAAGAATCAGTATGTGAACCAGTTAATAAAGGACATGTTTAAACTATCCATAAAACAATCAACTAACCAAGCAATACGTTTAAGAATCAATTAATGACCTATCATTGGATTTACTCAATAAATCATTAAGTCAATCCATCAATCAAGTCAGAGCCTGTACATGAACAAAACACAGCCCACAATGCATCAGATACCACTTCGATTGTTCCATCCCATTACCGTTAGACAATGTACTCAAAGACATAGGGAAGGTCTCTACAATAATCTTCGTGGGAATCCCTCTTTGACTTCTCTCTACCGTTCATCCCCACCCACTCCCTCACACACCCACCCTCACACACACACCCTCTCACAAACACCTTCACACACGCACCCAACCAACATCTACCCCTCCACATAATTCACATCACCTTCTTGTACCCCCCCCCCCGTCTAAAGATATCGATATCATTAGCAGGTCTGTAAATTAAAATATTGGATTGTATTGTTTCTCCCGGCGTTATGAATGTTTTATTCGTCCATTCACATGCTATAAACTCACCGGCTTGTCAGCTGTACGTACGCCCTCACGCGTGTGTGAGTCGCTCCCTTAGTGGGTGTGTGTGAGGGAGAGTGTGCATGATTTGTGTGTGAGGTCACACTTTGACGTATCACAGGGTTTGGTTTTCTCTGGTCATTAGGAGTAAAAAAAAATGAATAGAACGGGAGAAAAGGGGAAGAGAGTTGACAATAAATTCAACTCCAAACACAAGTTCGCCATTACGGGCTTCAGAAGAGGACAACACTAACACACACACACACACACACACACACACACACACAACAGACGTGAAATGGACGTGTGTCGGGCTCCAGACACCGGCTGCCTGTCAAGAGAGGTCTCACGTTATTAGGTGTCCGGACCTCCTTTCATAATTCGGAGTTTTAGAGGTCAGGGTCTTAGGATGAAGAGTTGCGATAACAAATGGAAATAAAAAAACAGCATACATTTTTTGTAAATAGTCTGTCTATGTTCTGTGGTAGTCTGTCTATGTTCTGTGGTAGTCTGTCTACGCTCTGTGGTAGTCTGTCTACGCTCTGTGGTAGTCTGTCTATGTTCTGTGGTAGTCTGTCTATGTTCTGTGGTAGTCTGTCAACGCACTGTGGTAGTCTGTCAACGCTCTGTGGTAGTCTGTTTACGCTCTGTGGTAGTCTGTCTATGTTCTGTGGTAGTCTATGTTCTGTGGTAGTCTACGCTCTGTGGTAGTCTGTCTACGCTCTGTGGTAGTCTGTCTACGCTCTGTGGTAGTCTGTCTACGCTCTGTGGTAGTTTGTCTACGCTCTGTGGTAGTCTGTCTATGTTCTGTGGTAGTCTATGTTCTGTGGTAGTCTATGTTCTGTGGTAGTCTGTCTACGCTCTGTGGTAGTCTGTCTACGCTCTGTGGTAGTCTGTCTACGCTCTGTGGTAGTCTGTCTACGCTCTGTGGTAGTCTGTCTACGCTCTATGGTAGTCTATCTACGCTCTGCGGTAGTCTGTCTACGCTCTGTGGTAGTCTGTCTACGCTCTGTGGTAGTCTGTCTACGCTCTGTGGTAGTCTGTCTACGCTCTGCAGTAGTCTGTCTACGATCTGTGGTAGTCTGTCTACGCTCTGCAGTAGTCTGTCTACGATCTGTGGTAGTCTGTCTACGATCTGTGGTAGTCTGTGTGCGAAGAGCTAAAGAGTTGCACTATTCCGACAATAGATGTCGAAATATACAATTACTGGATTTGGCCGAAGTTACGCTTACATTTGTCTAGTGTGTGTTTACATTGGTCTAGTGTGTGTTTACTTGTCATTCACTGCACGCATCTTGACGATTATTATTAAAACTATTTACCGTAAACTGCGAAAAAAGATGTTCATTTCGACTGGAGACTTCGAGGCCATTTGGTGTGACAATTGTCAAAAGTTATCTAGGACCGGTTCTCAACCAAGAGGTATGGGGGTGGTCATGCAGGGTACGCGGCAACATAAAGTTTCCGTATAAAACAACCCAGAGCTAGAAGATGGTCGTATTAGCAGTGACTTCCAAGGATATTTGGTCATAACGGCCCAACTGTCTGCACCACCTTCGCACACACACACACACACACACTTTTATGTTATTTCAACAGAAATACAATAGATGATGAACCCTCCACGTTGACCTGTGTCCAACCATTGGGTTACAATGCTAGTAAGCACAAACCAGTCCTCTGAGAACCTTGTGACATCCTTTCTACCAACTTTGTGAAACTCCCAGGCTGAGCTCCATTGAGGCCCCCAGTAGAGTGGGTCTTATAACGAGCCTTGACCCCAGTAGTTGAATGATACCCGATCGTCATACACGATGGTACACATCTCTTAGTGATACTACGGGGGTTTTCGTGGGAAACAGGGTTCACTGGGATATGACACCAAGAAAGGGGCCCATAATCTCACCCTTATCCCAGCAGCATTACGGGCCACCCTCATTGTGTTGAGACCTCTTGGACATAATTAAATAAAATATAGTTAGCGCGGGGTTTGTGAATATATATGTTCTCTGGCCTGTGCTTGGGAGTAGCCCATTTGTGGTGACAACCCCCCCCCCCGGGGGGCCACACTTGGGTCAAACAGAACCGTTCATTAACGATAGCCTCACTCATTGAGACACTGTCAGATATACTTGAAGAGACAGCAAACAAACAAAATGATCCCCCCCCCCACACAGACCCCACTTTCTGGATTATTATCTTTATTCTATGAAGCTTACTCTTAAAATGTCATTATATTTGTGTTGTCCCATTCATTCCGCTATTGACTTAGGTTGGCAGTAGCTTGTTGTTGTCTCGCTCTGTGTTGACCTAGGAGTCAAACGTCAACAAACGTCTTGAGCATCTCGTCAGGCAACGGACACACAAACTGTATTTCGGTCTGCTGTCACTGTTACAAATAGAGAGATTTTTTTTTTCCCGATCAACCTGTACATGCAACATGACTTCAACTTAACTTACAACACCACGACGAGAAATCACATTGCCAGGGACTCTACTCTACACCAGGTAAACAACTTGCCTGGAGGGCAGTGAGAAAGGGGAGAGAATCGCTTGTCAGTTTCCGTAATAAACCATTCAGCGAGAACAGGCAGTGAAAAAAAAAGGCGGAGCTTAATGCTGCGTGATATGTCATAGCGGCTGTCGGCCTTCGACCAATCAGATTTTAGCATCATATTAAAGCGTGCTTATTGGTGGAATTGTTTTCATTTTTTTTTATTTTACGTTAGGGAAGACATTACCCATGTTTCTCTCCCATTAAATTGTTCATCGGTTTGTTTACTCCACTCTATAATCTGTAGTGTATTTCTATATGTAGCCTATAAGATGTAATTCATTTCTGTGTCATATAAATGAATAGACTTTATATTGAATTGTCGCTGGTAATTTACCAATCTATTGATTTATACATGTTTACTTAATACTTACCAAATATTACAGAAAACGCATTGATTATAGAATAGTTTTATTTTTATTGCTATTATATAAAAAAAACATATCTCTACAGTCATGAAGCAATACTTACAGACACAAAAGTACACATAGCTTAATAGATTGACAGTTAGAATTAGGTAAATAGATATTTTCTAAACCAGTGTTAATAATTTGAAGTTAAAATTTTCTTTTCTCATCCAGCTAAATAAATTTTCAAAAATCACATAAAAAACGCGAAGTCATATCTTACTACATTGCTATCTTCAAGAAAATATTTATGTCATCTTGCTACATTGCTATCATTTGATTCTGAGGTTATCTCTGACCTAGTAATTCAAGACCAGTATGATCAACTCACCTAATTATTTATAAAAATGTCCATTTTTCTCCAGCCAGTTGCTCGCTGTATAAATCACTTACACCCTACACTGACTCCATCCCCGGCACAGACTCCACACCAGCACAGACTCCACACCCGCACAGACTCCATCCCCATCACTGACTCCACACCAGCACAGACTCCACACCCGCACAGACTCCATCCCCATCACTGACTCCACACCAGCACAGACTCCACACCCGCACAGACTCCACACCCGCACAGACTCCATCCCCATCACTGACTCCACACCAGCACAGACTCCACACCAGCACAGACTCCACACCCGCACAGACTCCATCCCCATCACTGACTCCACACCAGCACAGACTCCACACCAGCACAGACTCCACACCCGCACAGACTCCACACCCGCACAGACTCCATCCCCATCACTGACTCCACACCAGCACAGACTCCACACCCGGCACAGACTCCACACCCGGCACAGACTCCACACCAGCACAGACTTCACACCAGCACAGACTTCACACCAGCACAGACTCCACACCAGCACAGACTCAATCCCCATCACTGACTCCACACCCGGCACAGACTCCACACCAGCACAGACTCCACACCAGCACAGACTCAATCCCCATCACTGACTCCATCCCCAGCACAGACTCCACACCAGCAGAGACTCTGACCAGGACACACATTTTCACTTTACAGCCGCCAACGATCTCTGCCGTTGACCCCAGCCTCCTTCACTTCTGTGCTGCCTCCTTCACTTCTATGCTGCCTCCTTCACTTCTGTGCTGCCTCCTTCACTTCTGTGCTGCCTCCTTCACTTCTGTGCTGCCTCCTTCACTTCTGTGCTGCCTCCTTGACTTCTGTGCTGCCTCCTTGACTTCTGTGCTGCCTACTTCACTTCTGTGCTGCCTCCTTCACTTCTGTGCTGCCTCCTTCACTTCTGTGCTGCCTCCTTCACTTCTGTGCTGCCTCCTTCACTTCTGTGCTGCCTCCTTCACTTCTGTGCTGCGTCCTTCACTTCTGTGCTGCCTCCTTCACTTCTGTGCTGCCTCCTTCACTTCTGTGCTGCCTCCTTCACTTCTGTGCTGCCTCCTTCACTTCTGTGCTGCCTCCTTCACTTCTGTGCTGCCTCCTTCACTTCTGTGCTGCCTCCTTCACTTCTGTGCTGCCTCCTTCACTTTTGTGCAGCCTCCTTCACTTCTGTGCTGCCTCTTTCACTTCTGTGCTGCCTCCTTCACTTCTGTGCTGCCTCCTTCACTTCTGTGCTGCCTCCTTCACTTCTGTGCTGCCTCCTTCACTTCTGTGCTGCCTCCTTCACTTCTGTGCTGCCTCCTTCACTTCTGTGCTGCCTCCTTCACTTCTATGCTGCCTCCTCCCTTACCTTGAAAACCTGACCCTCCCTCCTCGTGGTGCTGTATCAATAACTAGCTTTTGACAATCGAAATCACTCCCCCCCCCACACACACACACAAATAATATATCATGCAAAAGCCCATCGCTATTTTAAAAATTCTCCACCAATACTTAAAAAAATAAAATGCAGCCATAATATATGGTTTTGCTGAAATATCAATTAAAATTGTTTACGTACAACCTCTATAATTTATTTTATCTCCCCCCCACACACACTTTTCGTTCCTGTATACTTTATATTCTGCCCCCCACCCCTCTCCTTCTCATCGATCTTTAGTTTCTTTCAGATGGGGTGAATACACATTACATTACAACACAGACTACCCACATGACCAGTAAGTTAAACCACATTAAACAGTACACACACACATTGCACACAGAGTGACACAGACGCCCACCCATAAATATATTGCTATAAAACACACACACACAAACACCTGGCACACAGTCACACCCCAATAAAAACCTGGAACACATCCTTAACTTACAAATTCGAATGTGTTTAAACATAACCAGTGTCAGACACAAAGTTGAAGTCATGTGTAGGCCAGAAATCCAACCTAAGAAATTTGTGTTTATTTTGTTACTCAAAATCAACCATAGCAACACTCATCACCCACAACACAGATCAACCGCAGCAACACTCATCACCCACACCACAAATCAGCCACAGCAACACTCATCACCCACACCACAAATCAACCGCAGCAACACTCATCACCCACACCACAAATCAACCACAGCAACACTCATCACCCACACCACAAATCAACCACAGCAACACTCATCACCCACACCACAAATCAACCACAGCAACACTCATCACCCACAACACAGATCAACCACAGCAACACTCATCACCCACACCACAAGATCATAAAGCATTCCGGATCTCAATCAGTCATCCATTGGTACATGACTGGATTTCTTGTGGATACTATTCTTCTCAATGTTGTTGCCTTTACAAACGTAGTCAGTGGAATACCACAGGTGGGAACTACAGGAACAATACCACTAGGTGTGACACCATTTTGACAAAAAGTTTGTTACAAAGTGCAACTTGTGGTGCCTCCATGACCATGGCACATTTAGCTGTGATAGATAAGTAGATAGTGTGACAGATAAGTAGATCGTGTGATAGATAAGTAGATAGTGTGACAGATAGTGTGACAGATATTTAGACAGTGCGATAGATAAGTAGATAGTGTGATAGATAGGTAGATAGTGTGATAGAGAAGTAGATAGTGTGACAGATAAGTAGATAGTGTGATAGATAGGTAGATAGTGCGTCTTGACATGAAGGACACAAAGAATGCTCAGACTATAGTAGTTTTAAAAATAAAAGAAAGACTGTCGTGGAATGATTAATAAATGAGTTAAAGTTGTGAATTAGTCCGACGTAACATTCAGTAGGTAAACGTTTTTATATTTTTTACTAAGTTTTTCTATTTTCAGATTTTAAAAAATACATTATCATTTATTTAAAAATTGAACATGTAAAAAGTTAAGTGGAGGCTGTTTTATTTTAGTACACTGCCTTGTGTTGCCGCAGCTCAAACATTTGAAAAAAAAAAAAATCAATAATTTTACCCCTCCCCCCCCCTCTGACTTCTCACTTGGGACCCACAAACTCACAGCTAATGTAGCCCAACCCCACCCTAGCACCCTCCACCCCCTTCTCTGTGAGACCAGACTGACAGATTTACTCTTTCCCTTGGGCACTTGCTGATCCCTGGGCTTATGACGTAACAGCTGTGCCTTCAACACATTTAAATCATTTGGGACCGTGGGTCAGTCTGAACTCTTCTGTTAAAAGAAATTCATTAAGACCATAGAAAGTGGTAGTGTCAAAGTATGGTTTAAGAGCATACCATTGGTGCAGTTGTTTGAGACCAATGACTGAAAGTCAAACCTATGTGTAGAATAACTGCTGTACGAGTACTTTTGAAATAAGATATACGTCCTTTTTTAAAGCAAAATGAATAACAGAGCACTGCGATTTCTATCACAATAAACGTTTGACCAAATAGATCTACTCACATGTAGGTCAATTAGGACGCCTGGATACCAAAGGCTCTTTTATAAAATAGACAGACAAGGGAAAAATAGAATTACAAGTATTTGATTCGTTTTTTATTGTGTATGGTCAATTAGATGTCCGAACACAAGCCTGAGCCCATTAAATACACCAATGTTTCTAGTGTCAAGTAATTAATTACCTGTTAAACAGTTGCTGTACTGGACCTATGAGGTAATGGAGAGTTGGCCATTTGCTGGCCATAGACTGGAAGACGTGGGTGTGTGTACATATCTAAGGCCCTGATGACTGACTTCATGATAATTTCAATTTCAACTAACTACATGAACGCAAACCAAGGAACTTTACACACACACACACACACACAATCAACAGCTTCTCCCTGGACACAAAATATGTCTCCCGCACTCCCCAATCACCACGCCATCCAACTCCCTAACCCCCTCCCCCCTTACCACACTCTACCCCCCCCCAAACCAATGAATAGACTTAACAACTAACAACACGTAAAAAGCCCAACCAAAATAAAACAAGTCATGTCCTATCAGCTGTTGCGGTTTTTCTTTATATATATTTTTTTTCAAGTTTTAATCTGACCATTAAAAAGAACTTTTCCCAACACACACACAAATGGAAGAGCTATTTGAAAAGAAAATAGTCTGTGTTCCTACACCTGGTAACCAATGCTGATTCCGTGTCATTGGTCTTATCTATAACAAAAATAAACACAGGCTGTATTTCAACTGTTAAATAAAAAAAAGAATAGTGATTAAAAAACAATGGCGTCAGGTATCGATGGGGTAGGAGGTGGGGAGGAGTTGTGGTGTGTGACATAGTGGAGTTGTGGTGTGTGACATAGTGGAGTTGTGGTGTGTGACATAGTGGAGTTGTGGTGTGTGACATAGTGGAGTTGGGGTGTGTGACATAGTGGAGTTGGGGTGTGTGACATAGTGGAGTTGTGGTGTGTGACATAGTGGAGTTGGGGTGTGTGACATAGTGGAGTTGTGGTGTGTGACATAGTGGAGTTGGGGTGTGTGACATAGTGGAGTTGTGGTGTGTGACATAGTGGAGTTGGGGTGTGTGACATAGTGGAGTTGTGGTGTGTTACATAGTGGAGTTGGGGTGTGTGACATAGTGGAGTTGGGGTGTGTGACATAGTGGAGTTGTGGTGTGTGACATAGTGGAGTTGTGGTGTGTGACATAGTGGAGTTGTGGTGTGTGACATAGTGGAGTTGGGGTGTGTGACATAGTGGAGTTGTGGTGTGTGACATAGTGGAGTTGGGGTGTGTGACATAGTGGAGTTGGGGTGTGTGACATAGTGGAGTTGTGGTGTGTGACATAGTGGAGTTGTGGTGTGTGACATAGTGGAGTTGGGGTGTGTGACATAGTGGAGTTGGGGTGTGTGACATAGTGGAGTTGTGGTGTGTGACATAGTGGAGTTGGGGTGTGTGACATAGTGGAGTTGTGGTGTGACATAGTGGAGTTGGGGTGTGTGACATAGTGGAGTTGTGGTGTGTGACATAGTGGAGTTGGGGTGTGTGACATAGTGGAGTTGTGGTGTGTGACATAGTGGAGTTGGGGTGTGTGACATAGTGGAGTTGGGGTGTGTGACATAGTGGAGTTGTGGTGTGTGACATAGTGGAGTTGTGGTGTGTGACATAGTGGAGTTGTGGTGTGTGACATAGTGGAGTTGGGGTGTGTGACATAGTGGAGTTGTGGTGTGTGACATAGTGGAGTTGGGGTGTGACATGTGGAGTTGGGGTGTGTGACATAGTGGAGTTGTGGTGTGACATAGTGGAGTTGTGGGTGTGTGACATAGTGGAGTTGGGGTGTGACATAGTGAGTTGGGGTGTGTGACATAGTGGAGTTGTGGTGTGTGACATAGTGGAGTTGGGGTGTGTGACATAGTGGAGTTGTGGTGTGACATAGTGGAGTTGTGGTGTGTGACATAGTGGAGTTGGGGTGTGTGACATAGTGGAGTTGTGGTGTGTGACATAGTGGAGTTGGGGTGTGTGACATAGTGGAGTTGTGGTGTGTGACATAGTGGAGTTGTGGTGTGTGACATAGTGGAGTTGGGGTGTGTGACATAGTGGAGTTGTGGTGTGTGACATAGTGGAGTTGGGGTGTGTGACATAGTGGAGTTGTGGTGTGTGACATAGTGGAGTTGTGGTGTGTGACATAGTGGAGTTGGGGTGTGTGACATAGTGGAGTTGTGGTGTGTGACATAGTGGAGTTGGGGTGTGTGACATAGTGGAGTTGTGGTGTGTGACATAGTGGAGTTGGGGTGTGTGACATAGTGGAGTTGTGGTGTGTGACATAGTGGAGTTGTGGTGTGTGACATAGTGGAGTTGTGGTGTGTGACATAGTGGAGTTGGGGTGTGTGACATAGTGGAGTTGGGGTGTGTGACATAGTGGAGTTGGGGTGTGTGACATAGTGGAGTTGGGGTGTGTGACATAGTGGAGTTGGGGTGTGTGACATAGTGGAGTTGTGGTGTGTGACATAGTGGAGTTGTGGTGTGTGACATAGTGGAGTTGTGGTGTGTGACATAGTGGAGTTGTGGTGTGTGACATAGTGGAGTTGTGGTGTGTGACATAGTGGAGTTGGGGGGGGGCGGGCGGTGTGGAATGTCAAATTGTAAAAGATGCACAGCCGGCCACTTGGAAGTCTGGTTCATAATGGACTCTCCCAACAACCTGACTTCCCACGATTAAACCCTTCAATCTGTAATGAGACGAACCGGTAGACAAAGGCGGCACGTGTGGCGAGCAAGTGGGCGCGTCGCCTGTAAAGAGTCACGTGAGAGAGAGAGAGAGAGAGAGAGAGGTGATTGCTGGATTGTTTGTTTGTTTTAAGTGTGTGGCGTATTGACGGCATGTGCTCTAGAGCAGTGGTCCCCAACATAGGGCCGCGGACCTGTAGGCTACCGGCACCGGACAGTGGAACGAGAGTTACTGAGCCGCCCAAAAAAAAAAAAAATACTTCAATTTTATTTATTTATCTCGTGATTGTGCGACTTTCCATGTCAGAAATAATCAACGTCCCCTTTCCCTTTTCAGTGGGTCGCAGTGAAATTATAAAACACTGACCGGCCCGTGGTGAAATTATAAAACACTGACCTGCCCGTGGTCATAAAAGGGATGGGGACTACTGCTTTACAAAACAGCTCTCTCTCTGTCTCTCTCTCTCTCTCTCTCTGTCTCTCTCTCTCTCTCTCTCTTTCTCTTTATAGCTTGGTAATATTGATATGAATATTGTAAAAATTATCTGGATTTTTTTACAATTTTAAAGCATTTTGATTTATTCAAAAAACATCAACAACTATTTTTAAGGTTAAGGATAATCAACATTATACAATAAACTTCCGTTCACCCATATCTTTCTCCCAATTACTAACA
Organism: Bulinus truncatus; assembly: GCA_021962125.1. Lineage (NCBI taxonomy): Eukaryota > Metazoa > Mollusca > Gastropoda > Planorbidae > Bulinus > Bulinus truncatus. The sequence continues at coordinate 828,692 of JAGDYQ010000087.1, read as the reverse complement.
CAGAGCGTTAAACTTTAGTTTAAATTGCAACAAGGACGTTTTAATTTCACCTTTTGTCAGTTGGTGAAATATCAGCATCGCCTAATTCTCTCACAATACATTCACTTTACTCATATAATACCCTCACATTATGGGACTCGTTCAATGCATTCACTATGTGCCAGTTATAACTTTAAAGCAATAAGGGGACGGGTGTTAGAGTGGACGGGTGTTAGAGTGGACGGGTGTTAGAGTGGACGGGTGTTAGAGCGATGTATGCATGGCTATAACCACGATAGCCCCTAGTGCAGAGGCCTTAGAAGCACCACGGGAGACATAGGTAGGGTCAGTGGTCACATCGGGACATGAACCCGTAGCAAACAGCATGTAGTTCGGGGGCTCTCAATGAAAGTTTCAGCCAGCCACAGCAAAACTCTTTCGACTCAAATTAAACTCACTTAAAACGATCTGCCATCGGACCATCTAACCCTCCCAATGTATTTTTACACCCCCCTAACCCCCCTCTTGTCAATTCAAACCGTTTCCCGGGTTTGTCTTATCGCACACCTTCTCACAGACTCGGTAAAATAGCGAGTAAAACCGATTTCCGGGGTCACATAATAGTTGACGTACGTTCTCTCACGAGGGTAGCATTGCACACAGCCAGTGGAGTTCATTTCTTAATATCATTAGTTGTTTCGTTTATTGGCTTTTTGACATTTTTTTATTGGATTCCAGTCTTCAAGTGACATAATTTATTGTGATCGAAAAAAACATTTACACAACATTTTTTACAGTATTAACTGTGTAATGTATGTGTAATGTATGTGTAATGTGTGTGTAATGTGTGTGTAATGTGTGTGTAATGTGTGTGTAATGTATGTGTAATGTATGTGTAATGTGTGTGTAATGTATGTGTAATGTATGTGTAATGTGTGTGTAATGTGTGTGTAATGTATGTGTAATGTATATGTAATGTGTGTGTAATGTATGTGTAGTTACTGGGCCGTTTTTTCGGAGTGTTGTTTGTCTTACCTCCCCAAAAGATGTAAAAAAAATCCATGCAATAGGTACACAATTAGTGGACCGATTTCAGTTGCATTGTGGGGGGGGGGTGTGGAAGACTTTGTGCTTCTGCCATGAAATAAAAAAAGGAGAGACAGGGAGATCTTCTTGGGCTGGCCAGCTGTGATTCTGACTTAGGGAGATCTTCTTGGGCTGGCCAGCTGTGATTCTGACTTAGGGAGATCTTCTTGGGCTGGCCAGCTGTGATTCTGACTTAGGGAGATCTTCTTGGGCTGGCCAGCTGTGATTCTGACTTAGGGAGATCTTCTTGGGCTGGCCAGCTGTGATTCTGACTTAGGGAGATCTTCTTGGGCTGGCCAGCTGTGATTCTGACTTAGGGAGATCTTCTTGGGCTGGCCAGCTGTGATTCTGACTTAGGGAGATCTTATTGGGCTGGCCAGCTGTGATTCTGACTTAGGGAGATCTTATTGGGCTGGCCAGCTGTGATTCTGACTTAGGGAGACCTTATTGGGCTGGCCAGCTGTGATTCTGACACAGGGAGATCTTATTGGGCTGGCCAGCTTTGATTCTGAACTAGGTACACTATAATGGGTTGTCTGGTTTTGATTCTAGCACTGGCGGAGATTTAAGAGTGAGCTGAACCTGCTTGAATGTCTAAAGTTGCCGGAAACTTGAAAACTCAATTTAAATAATGGCTTCTTTTATACTTGTTTAATAAAGCTCAGGTAGTATTAATATGGTATAAAACTTATTACAATCATGACACAAAACTGCAAGAAAATGTACCCTTGTTAGTAGTGTCATTCATTGCATTGAAATATTGACTTGAGTGTGTGTGTGTGAGTGTGTGTTTGTGTGTGTGAGTGTGTGTGTGTGTGAGTGTGTGTGAGTGTGTGAGTGTGTGAGAGTGTGTGAGTGTGTGTGTGTGTGTGAGTGTGTATGTCAGTCCTAATAAAGGTACGTCAATGGAAACAATCAGTTTTAAATGTCTTTGTGCCTCTGAATATATATTTTTTTTTCAATTTTTTTAAAACTTTGTTTTGAAATGTTGTAAAAATTAAAATGTGCGGAAGTGAAACATTTTGAGTCTCGATTGCTATCTCCAAGAGTGTGTGTGTGTGTGTGTGTGTGTGTGCGCGCACACGTCAAAGTGTGTGTGAGTGTGAGTGAGTGTGTGTGTGAGTGTGTGTGTGTGAGTGTGTGTGTGTGTAAGTGAGTGTGTGTGTGTGAGTGAGTGTGTGTGTGTGAGTGTGTGTGTGTGAGTGTGTGTGTGTGAGTGTGTGTGTGTGAGTGTGTGTGTGTGTGTGAGTGTGTGTGTGTGTGAGTGTGTGTATGTGTCTAATTGACTTGACTAAAGTACAAACTACCGTCCTATACATCTCTACATCACCGCTGACTGTATACAGACTGCTCAGCATCTACAAACACAATCATATTGAGCAGAACACTAGGGGACATGGACAATTCCTGGATTATATCGCTAAAGATATTCTTTTGTTAAATACAACGTTATAATACCAAGCAGCGCTGATTGTATTCCAACCTGAACTGTGTCTATCAATCATTATTTATGAGAATCGCCCATGCAGACAATGGTCAGTAAGTTGACCAACTCGTCCGTTCACTTTATAGTTTTTTTTAGAACAAACTTCACAGACAAAATCTATTTTATGGTATTCACAAATGTACATCTATGCATCTGCACAGTATTAAAATGTAATACACTATACCATACAATATTCATGGTTAGTATAGTTCTTATTTTTTTTTTTTGGACTGATTTTGATATTTACAAAAAGGGTGAATTTGACTTTGTTCCGTATGGTGGTTGTTAGTTACGAATGGTGGTTGTTAGTCATGAATGGTATTCCGACAAAGGAATGCAGATATTGAGTTTTGACTGTTACAGTAGTGGTGACTGGATGGCGGGGTACAGTAGTGGTGACTGGATGGCGGGGTGCAATAGTGGTGACAGGATGTCAGGGTACACTGTTTTAAAGAACAAGGCAGTGATGCGTAAACATTTGAAACATAGACCAAGTTTAAAAAAATACTGACTTTGACACCACGTGTGACAATATCATGTGACAGTGTGACAATATCATGCGACAGATTGACATCGTCTTATCTCAAATGGTTTGTATGAAATTCAAGAAAAGGTGAAAATAGAATTACAATAAAAAAAAAAAAAGAAATGGGACAGAAAGTGACGAAGAGGGAGAGAAATGGAATTTCATAGATGTGGGTTGCGGGCGAGGAGTGAATTGTTAAAAGAAGGCAAGTGTAGTGTGTGGGTTGTTTGCAAGGAGCGTCTCTTTAATACAAGGCAAGTGAGATCAGTGATATAACCAGGATCAGCTGTTTTGAATAATATTTTAATAAAAACATAAATAAAAGCATAACGTTCTATCTGCCACCAAGCAGAACATAGCTATTAAAACGTGAACATAGCTAATAAAACATTCAATCTAAACAAGACATTAAGCGACGAATGCACGATTGAATGCCCTAAACAGACCATTTCGATTTATCAGAGTAAACTATCATTAACACTGGAATGACAGCCTACAGATAGATGAAAATGTATAAATCCTTTAAAGCTACCTACATTAGTAAATCGGTGATGATTATTTTCACAATACATGACACTAAATAATTACTATAATGACGTCATCTACAAGCAGACCAACGTAATATTGACAGATAGGTACATAGTTTCTCTCACTGATTTGTCTCTTATTTTTTATTTCTGTGACCAACAAAATTGTCTATTAAAGCACGTGATCTATTGATCATAACACTGAGAAAGACTGAATCAATAATATTTATATATTTGATTTCAAGAGGCAGACACTTATAAGTTTAATAAATAGGTATATGCTATTTTATAATTAGTTTTCTAATGTACTTTTTGACCCAAAACATTCGTTACCAGACACACAAAGTTACCTATCGTGGCGCAATGATCGAGTTCAAATGTTTGGCGCCCTTCTCCAAATCTGAAAAGTGCAGACAAATCTAACACAACCTGCAGTACCCTTCTTACTCTACTGTAGGTGTACATATTACTTCTGTATATATTGTAGGTGTACATATTACTTCTGTATACATTGTAGGTGTACATATTACTTCTGTATACATTGTAGGTGTACATATTACTTCTGTATACATTGTAGGTGTACATATTACTTCTGTATACATTGTAGGTGTACATATTACTTCTGTATATATTGTAGGTGTACATATTACTTCTGTATACATTGTAGGTGTACATATTACTTCTGTATATATTGTAGGTGTACATATTACTTCTGTATACATTGTAGGTGTACATATTACTTCAGAATACATTTGAGGTGTACAGATTACTACTGTATACATTGTAGGTGTACAGATTAATTCTACTGTTATAGCCTCTAAAAACAATGGTGAGAGTTATTAGTATAAATAGCTGTCTGCAGCTATTAGTATATATAGCTGTCTGCAGCTATTAGTATAAATAGTTGTCTGCAGCTATTAGTATATATAGCTGTCTGCAGCTATTAGTATAAATAGTTGTCTGCAGCTATTAGTATAAATAGTTGTCTGCAGCTATTAGTATAAATAGTTGTCTGCAGCTATTAGTATAAATAGTTGTCTGCAGCTATTAGTATAAATAGTTGTCTGCAGCTATTAGTATAAATAGTTGTCTGCAGCTATTAGTATAAATAGTTGTCTGCAGCTATTAGTATAAATAGTTGTCTGCAGCTATTAGTATATATAGCTGTCTGCAGCTATTAGTATAAATAGTTGTCTGCAGCTATTAGTATATATAGCTGTCTGCAGTTATTAGTATATATAGATGTCTGCAGCTATTAGTATAAATAGTTGTCTGCAGCTATTAGTATATATAGCTGTCTGCAGTTATTAGTATATATAGCTGTCTGCAGTTATTAGTATTTATAGCTGTATGCAGTTATTAGTATATATAGCTGTATGCAGTTATTAGTATATATAGCTGTCTGCAGTTATTAGTATTTATAGCTGTCTGCAGTTATTAGTATATATAGCTGTATGCAGTTATTAGTATATATAGCTGTATGCAGTTATTAGTATATATAGCTGTCTGCAGTTATTAGTATATATAGCTGTATGCAGTTATTAGACATTGTAACTCATCATAGAATGATTATCTGGTGGACAATACTATTTACTGCGCATGACTGAGATTTGAACAGTTGATACGAATCAACACATTTCGGTCAGACAAAAATCGCAACGCGAAGAAACGAAAACTGTATTTAAGTCAGTTAATGAAGTTTGAAACTGAAAAATATTATCTTACGATATTCTCAGCTCACTTGGAAGGGATGACCAACACATTTAGATTTGAAAAATGAAATTGTTTTAACTGAGAGTCTAATGGTAGTAATAACGATAATCGCTACCTAAGATTTTTATTTGAAATTTACAGATGGAAAAAAAATATTCAACCACAACCTTGCAGTTTAGTTCACTATCTCTTGACCAGCAGTAACACATGGAATTTTAAGGACGGACATTAGGAACTTTAAAGACGGACATTGGGAACCTTAAAGACGGACATTGGGAACCTTAAAGACGGACATTGGGAACCTTAAAGACGGACATTGAGAACCTTAAAGACGGACATTGGGAACTTTAAGGACGGACATTGGGAACTTTAAAGACGGACATTGGGAACCTTAAAGACGGACATTGGGAACCTTAAAGACGGACATTGGGAACCTTAAAGACGGACATTGGGAACCTTAAAGACGGACATTGGGAACTTTAAAGACGGACATTGGGAACTTTAAAGACGGACATTGGGAACCTTAAAGACGGACATTGGGAACCTTAAAGACGGACATTGGGAACTTTTAAGACGGACATTTCTGTTTGACAGATTTAGAATTAAATAAAACAACAACAAAAAAACAACGGTTCCATTGTTTTGTTGTAAATAATGTACCCGGAAGTAGAATGACGTAATCATAAAAATAAAAAATATTTACCTTTCTTCCGTTCTGAAGTTTCTTTGTGATCGTCCATTGATTGTCCGCATGATTGTCCACATGATTGTCTGATATTGATCATAGTTTGTATTTTATCCTCTGCTTCATCTGCAGCAACTGCTGCATGTTTCTCTGTAGCCATGAAATTTCTACTTCAGCAATATCAACGTGTAGGTTTGGAACATACTGTATAAGTAATCAGTCACAAACAGTTCAATAACTGAATATCAACTTCCACGTAGTCTGTTATAAACAGTTCAATAACTGAATATCAACTTCCAAGTACTCTGTTACATACATTTCTATATCTCCTTCTTATAACTTTATTGGATATTTTTTTGTGTATATTTTCAATCGATTAGTCTTGGAAAGATTGTATTTTTATTACAAAAACGAAAACTATAAAAAAAAATTAAAATCCATGAATTAAGAATTGAGAAATAGTCCCAAAAATCACAATATACTGATATTATTGTGACATTCGCCAAACATAACCAGTCTATATATTCTAAAATAAATGTGGACTTAAAATATTTTAGTTACTATAAAATAAAAAGAAAAACAATAAAAACTCCAAATACAATGTAGTCACTGAATGACAACAACAAATACAATGTAGTCACTGAATGACAACGACAATACAATGTAGTCACACGAATGACAACAACAAATACAATGTAGTTACTGAATGACAACGACAAATACAATGTAGTCACTGAATGACAACGACAAATACAATGTAGTCACTGAATGACAACAACAAATACAATGTAGTCACTAAATGACAACAACAAATACAATGTAGTCACTAAATGACAACAACAAATACAATTAGTCACTAAATGACACCGATTATTTTTTTGTGAACAGACGGAACTTTATCGATGTGTTTATTTCGTCCAAAACGAAAGTCAAATGTCAGATGTCCTAATACACGAGTTCCCTAATTGTGATGAGCTACATGTAACCCTTCATCTATACATCGTTTGTGATCTTTGAAGATCGATTGCTGAGGTGTTGAATGTCTCCCAATCAACCATTCCATTCCTCCAAGTTCTTACAAATGGAAGACGACATCATTTTAAGACCAAAAACCAAAGTTTGGGGTACATTATTTAACATATGAATTACGTTTCCTATTTCGAAAGTCTCTTAAAGTAAATTTCCCTGGAAAAAAATTCAACATTTATGTTTTGACAGTAAACACTGACATTTGAAAAAGGTTACAACAATACAAGTCTAAAATTATCACCTAAAATAAAACATCAGGTATTTTAAAAATGATTTTTTTCTCTGTGGCCTCTATTTCAACAGTGAATAAGAAATATTACTGGAAATTTTAAGATTGGAGATTTAAGTTCTAAATGTTTTCAATTTCAAATTGAGTTCTAGAAAGACAACATATTTCAACAATAAAACTATTAAAATGCGATTTACCTCTGATGAAGAAAATGTTTCATGACATTTCGTTCAGGTTAAAAAATACAACAATATAAAAGAATCACCTTCGTGTAACAAAGAGTTACTTCCTTGTAGTACAACATCGAACTTGAGTAGCCACATAACTTATATAGATACAATGTAAACAAAGGCATGTTTCCATTAAATCACAGAATCAACGCTGTCTCTTTTCACCAGTAAAACTTAAAACTGAAGTTTGGCTGTAACAAACTACTCTCGATTAAAAAAAAATACTTATAATTCTTTATTTACTTTTCAATATATTTGCTAAAAGTATTCTTGAGATATAGTCCAAAAAATAAAAAGGTGAGATAACTGCTGAATTTCACAAATGAGGAACACACACACACACACACATACACACGTGCGCCTAACGCAAAAGCAACGGTCGGGATTTGAAAATAAAAAGTAAAAAAAAAAAATCCACTACAGTCTCGATGTTGTAGCGCATGTGCGTAACTGTGTTCATCAGACTGCCGGGACAGGAAAACTGGTAGAAAGAGAAAGGTAATGGTCCATGTCGGCCCTCCCCCTTGTGGTGGCGGACCTGTCAATCAAATAAGGGGAATGTCAGGCTCTAGATCACACCAAACAACACGCCTCTTACGGGGGCTTAGGAGGCACACTAACTTTCTCAACTCGTTTTATTTCTCTCCTTTCTGCCGCCATTATTTAGGTTTGGGGCAGGCGTGGGGTGATCATTCGGCGGCGAAACTTAAAAAATATAAGAGACCGGGGGAGAGTATGAGATGGACAATAGACCCCTAGCTGACTGGACGCAGCAGTCTGTTAAATAATACACCGGGAAGTGGGTCTTGGGGAGTTTGTTGCTTTCTCTGGAGTGTCCATCTGTTCAGATTGGAGGGGACAAAGAGAAACGTTTTGATTGAAATGTAGTGTTTTGATCTATCTATCTATCTATCTATCTATCTATCTATCTATCTATCTATCTATCTATCTATCTATCTATCTATCTATCTATCTATCTATCTATCTATCTATCTATCTATCTATCTATCTATCTATCTATCTATCTATCTATCTATCTATCTATCTATCTATCTATCTATCTATCTATCTAATCTATCTATCTATCTATCTATCTATCTATCTATCTATCTATCTATCTATCTATCTATCTATCTATCTATCCTTCTCTGTCATTCTGTCTTCGTCAGCCTGTGTCTGTATGTATCTATAAACGCACATATAGTTGCAGGTACGTATATTTAAGTAAGTATGCACGGCACTACGTAATTACGTTCGCTTGCAATGTACTAAAGTACTATCATATTGTGTGTACGCAACGTTGTCTGTCTGTATGTCTGTCTGTATGTCTGTCTGTATGTCTGTCTGTATGTCAGTCTGTATGTTTGTCTGTATGTCTGTCTGTATGTCTGTCGGTATTTCTGTCGGTATTTCTGTCTGTATGTTTGTCTGCCTCTTTGTCTGCTAACAGCGGTAAACCTAAAAAAAAAAATCCTTCAGTGTTAAACAAATGCAATTGTTAAAGTCATCCATCATTTAGTTAATAAAATCAATCATCACAGGTGAGTGAGCAGCAGGCAGCCCCCGACAGTGAAGGAAAACATTCTTTTAATGATGAGACCTTCATAGTAACACTGTTACTTGTCACCTGCACTCAGGAGGTCTCCCAGTTCTAAGGGACTGGGAGGTGGGGGGGGGGGGGGGGGGGGGCGGGCAATAGAAGATGAAACAGAACCGAAGGCAATGATGGGTAACAGCCGTACACTGCGAGGGGCCAGTGGAGGGGGCCTGAACTCCTGGGATCCCAGTCATCGTGCCCACTAGTGAAAACTGAATCAAAATAGAAACAGAAACTGTTACAATAAAAAAAAAAGAGAGACAGAGACATTCCTGCTTTCTAGTTTATCAACAGAGCAGTCGAGGGTATAAAAGCCATATCGAGTTACCCGGAACCGAATGAAAGGCAGCAGAAAAAGAGCAGAAAAGGGAACCCGAATATTAAGTCAGCCGAGATCTCCAGAAAACGAGATGAAGTTACAAATGTTTTGTGTTATTCTATCTCGTAGTCTCAGCTTCAGTCTGGCCACGTGATCTTGTTACGCTGTTATCTTAACTGATGCTTATCCATTTGTATATGTATATATATATATATATATATATATATATATATATATATATATATATATATACATATATATGATAGAAAGGTTGGTATCTCTCTCTCAATATATATAAATATATATATTTATATATATACATATATGATAGAAAGGTTGGTATATAAATGTTTATAGATGATAGAAAGGTTGATATTCAATTACTCATCAGACATGGTATATGATGACCAGAATTATACACACTAAAAGAAAAAAACAAATATGGTCAGCGGTTTTAAGGTCTGAATCAACCAAGACGAAACACTTTCGCGCGGAACCTTCCGCGCGGAAGTCTCAACTTAGCGAAACTCTTGTAGATCCACCGGGACGAAACGGTGAGCGCCGAAACAACTCACCGGAAACAATATTTTTTAATAATTACTTCACACTTTTTCATGCTAGTGAAAAAAAAACCGATACTTTGAAAAGCAGAAAATACTGCAATCCCGTGTGCCTTTTTGTTCTTATTACAAATAAATTGTCTAGCTGGAAATGGAAAACTGTTTTTTTTAAATTTTTTATTCGATCGGTAGCCGTTCATTTTTTTTTTTCGTTTTCATGATCAGCCAAACATTTATTTAATAGCATTTATGTTTTCAGACAGCGCTTCGATCGAAAGAAATTTCATTTGTAGAATATGTAGAGTGACGATGTATATTATCCTTTCAAAAAATCATATACAAAGACTGTTGCCGGCCAAAACTTACAGTAATTCATGTTTTTCTGTCAAAATTCACTTTGTTGTTGTTGTTTTTAATGAATATACGCTAATGTAAATCATTTTTTCTATTCGAATCGACGTTTCTAAGCAGCCATTTTGTTTGTTTATCATGACGGAAAATGTAGCTCTCCGGAAAAAAACTCTGCAAGTAGCGAAACTGAAAACTTTCGCTGTTCCGCAGCGGAATTCCTGATCGGTTTACATGTTCTCATTAGAATATCATTGCAGCGAAACAGGGACGAAATTCGCAATGCCCATAGATACCGGAATTTCGTCTTGGTGGATCCATACCTTTAATGTTAGTGGTGGTCAAAGTGTACAGGTGATAGCCAACAGTTTAGATAGTATGTTAAGTCAGTAGGATACAACCAGATTCATTTTACTTATAATTGGGTGCGTTGAGTGGGGGGGGGGGGGGAGAGCTTAATGAAACGTATCTGTCGTTGCCCCGGATGTTACATAAGATTTCCCTCCCTTCATCTCCATATATAATAACAGTCATCAGGCCAGCACAGCTTGTACTTTAATGGAACACGCTACCTATGTCTACCATAGAATGTTTAAGGAAATGGTTTCCCAAGTATTGCCTATTTTGATAATACACCTGAATATCTCGGGTACCATTCTGTTGTGCTCCACTCTCTACTTACAGAGTTTAAAATACCAACTTATCTAGGAATTTATATGTCACATTCTCACTCTACGACCGCACCCCCCCCTCCCGTAACCAATAAATGTAATATGAAAAACTTGTAAACAAATGGACGCCGCACATCAGTTAAAAAAAAATTCGTTAAAAGATAATAGTTACTTAATAGTACACGTCCTCACGATACTTGATACCCAAGGACCATGGTCCAATCATGAACGATGCGGGCGTTCTGTAGACCTTTTAGGTGTTGGCCACGGGTTCAAATCCGTAAAAAACAGACAAAAAGGTCATACTGTTATAACGGTCATACTGTTATAGAATGTTCGAGAGTTTGTAATAGATAAACATTCACTGTAATATTGGACCTATAAAATATAGACTGTAATATTGGACCTATAAAATATAGACAAAACCAAGTGTATGCAACATATAAATTGGTCAGAACTATACCGGTTGAGAAATAAGTTTTCATACTTTAAAAATTGAGGTAAAACTTTCAACGAAGGAATTCATTTCTGAATGTTAATATTATTAAAGTAAATACATTAAATATATTTTTTAACTTTTTAAGTATTGATATTTAACAAGGTCGCTATTATTTCTGAAAGGATAGACAGAGTGATTTAGAAATAAACTTTATAGATAGAATAAAAAATAAAATAATAAGCCGAAAGCACAGTTTTTGTTCCGTTTCTTCTAGTGAATGGGTTGAGATTTATGAAAGCTGCACTTACATATCACACACAATCACACAATCACATACTTTATATACAACAAGAAGTTTTTTCAGTTAGATTCAAAACTTTTCAACACAAGGGAAAACTGTCTAGTGGAAGAAAGGGACATACCAATGGAAGGGAAAAATATCTTTCAGCTATAATTATACTTGTGGCCTATAATTATGACCGATCTAATCTTTGAGTACGTTAACATTTTAAAAAGAGAAAAAATATAATTGCAATAAAAATAAAATGTCAAACTGCTCATTGGAAACGGGGAAATTTCTTATCGCTTAAAACTCTTGCCACTCAAGTTTAATATTACACAGACTTTAGTAATATAACAGTAATTGAATTCTTCATTTATTTCCATATAAAGTTGGTTATTTTTGCTAATATATATATATATATATTTATTTATATATATATATCTATATATATATATATATATAAGTAATAGTTAGAAATGACATTTATGACACAATGAAATAACTGAAATAATTACAATTTCAAAGAAAAGGAAAAATAATGATTAGAAATAGTTGTGGGGTGTACCTGTGTGTGACGTAATGCTCAGGTTTCAATCGTCACCATTCTCGTGCTGGATTATCCATGTAGGCACCATGTAGTTCATTGTCTGACAGAGGCACTGATGTCATACAAAACTACAACTAGGCAGAGGTACTGATGTCATACAAAACATCAACTAGGCAGAGGTACTGATGTCACACAAAACTACAACCAGACGGAGGTACTGATGTCATACAAAACTACAACCAGACAGATGTACTAATGTCATACAAAACTACAGCTAGACAGAGGTACTGATGTCATACAAAACTACAACTAGACACAGGTACTGATGTCATACAAAACTACAACTAGGCAGAGGTACTGATGTCATACAAAACTACAACTAGACAGATGTACTGATGTCATACAAAACTACAACTAGGCAGAGGTACTGATGTCATACAAAACTACAACCAGACAGAGGTACTGATGTCATACAAAACTACAACTAGACAGAGGTACTGATGTCATACAAAACGACAATAGACAGAGGTACTGATGTCACACAAAACTTCAACTAGGCAGAGGTACTAATGTCATACAAAACTTCAACTAGGCAGAGGTACTGATGTCATACAAAACTACAACTAGACAGAGGTACTGATGTCATACAAAACGACAATAGACAGAGGTACTGATGTCATACAAAACTACAACTAGACAGGAGCCCCACTTAACGCTGGTATACGGTCCATCAAAGTAGAGCGTAATATGAAACAGCGTTAAACGGGTTTATCTCATCATGTAAATTTTGGGGTTAGGGGAAGATGGGCAGAAAATTGGTCAGGTATTTTACCGTTAAATTTATTAATTATTTTTTTATAACACTAAAACAAAATGTATTTTTTGCGATCCCATTCTGCAAAAAATTGTACCATCTGGACGTCATATATTATTTATAGCGACGGCTTTCCAATTCTGCACGCTGCCGCCCGGACGGACGGACGACAAGATAGCTACTTTATTAGTAGGATGATATACTTAATAGCTCACTCTGTTGTACAAATGTGGGATACTAATGAGCGCATGCATGATAAGTGTCACCAGCAGCAATATGATACATATGAATTATATCTACATATGACTTCAGTTAGCCTGTGTGAATTATATCTACATATGTTATCCTGTATAAATTATGAGCTGTAGTCTTTAAGATGTAGTGTACAAGTTTTAATTTTCTTTATATTTTTCCTTTTAACTCTTATAAGACCAGAGGGTCTCAAATGTAATGCGCCAGGGGACACGAACTTGAGCTGGACCCATGACTTCACTTCCTGTTGACTCACTGGGTCTATATATCTGTTTTGACTCACTGGGGCTATAGATCTGTGGTGACTCACTGGGTCTATATATCTGTTTTGACTCACTGGGGCTATAGATCTGTTTGGACTCACTGGGGCTATAGATCTGTTTTGACTCACTGGGGCTATAGATCTGTTTTGACTCACTGGGGCTATAGATCTGTTTTGACTCACTGGGGCTATAGATCTGTTTTGACTCATTGGGGCTATAGATCTGTTTTGACTCACTGGGGCTATAGATCTGTGGTGACTCACTGGGGCTATAGATCTGTTTTGACTCATTGGGGCTATAGATCTGTTTTGACTCACTGGGGCTATAGATCTGTGGTGACTCACTGGGGCTATAGATCTGTTTTGACTCACTGGGACTATAGATCTGTGGTGACTCACTGGGTCTATAGATCTGTTTTGACTCACTGGGGCTATAGATCTGTTTTGACTCACTGGGGCTATAGATCTGTTTTGACACACTGGGGCTATAGATCTGTTTTGACTCATTGGGGCTATAGATCTGTTTTGACTCACTGGGGCTATAGATCTGTGGTGACTCACTGGGGCTATAGATCTGTGGTGACTCACTGGGGCTATAGATCTGTGGTGACTCACTGGGGCTATAGATCTGTTTTGACTCACTGGGGCTATAGATCTGTTTTGACTCACTGGGGCTATAGATCTGTGGTGACTCACTGGGGCTATAAATCTGTGGTGACTCACTGGGGCTAAAGATCTGTGGTGACTCACTGGGGCTATAGATCTGTTTTGACTCACTGGGACTATAGATCTGTGGTGACTCACTGGGGCTATAGATCTGTGGTGACTCACTGGGGCTATAGATCTGTTTTGACTCACTGGGGCTATAGATCTGTGGTGACTCACTGGGGCTATAGATCTGTGGTGACTCACTGGGGCTATAGATCTATTTTGACTCACTGGGGCTATAGATCTGTGGTGACTCACTGGGTCTATATACCTGTTTTGTCTCACTGGGTCTATAGATCTGTGGTGACTCACTGGGGTTATAGATCTGTGGTGACTCACTGGGTCTATATATCTGTTTTGACTCACTGGGGCTATAGATCTGTGGTGACTCACTGGGGCTATAGATCTGTGGTGACTCACTGGGGCTATAGATCTGTGGTGACTCACTGGGTCTATATATCTGTGGTGACTCACTGGGGCTATAGATCTGTGGTGACTCACTGGGGCTATAGATCTGTGGTGACTCACTGGGGCTATAGATCTGTGGTGACTCACTGGGTCTATATATCTGTTTTGACTCACTGGGTCTATAGATCTGTGGTGACTCACTGGGGCTATAGATCTGTGGTGACTCACTGGGTCTATAGTTCTGTGGTGACTCACTTGGGCTATATATCTGTGGTGACTCACTGGGGCTATAGATCTGTGGTGACTCACTTGGGCTATAGATCTGTGGTGACTCACTTGGGCTATAGATCTGTAGTGACTCACTGGGGCTATAGATCTGTTTTTACTCACTGGGGCTATAGATCTGTGGTGACTCACTGGGGCTATAGATCTGTGGTGACTCACTGGGCTATAGATCTGTGGTGACTCACTGGGGCTAGAGATCTGTTTTGACTCACTGGGGCTATAGATCTGTGCGATCCGTGGACATGACCTATGAACATAGTGGCCCGCTGAAAAATAAACCTAATGAGTTCAGTGGTCCGTGGGATCGAAAAGGTTGTTGACCTCTGCACTAGAATGATAGAATAAGTAAATTTTGGAAATGTAATCCGAGTCTCTGAA